>JAQFVV010006308.1:1200000-1800000 GCA_028023455.1 Epiperipatus broadwayi | reverse complement strand
TTGAGTTAGATAGTTGCATTTGAAGACATACAGATGTCTAAAATTTTCAGATTTTCTACTCAATAGTTAAATATTCGATAAATGCTAGGGTTAAATTAGTACTTTAGATCTAGTATCTGAATGTCTTAGCGCCTCATTGAGAAGAGCCATTAGCTTGAAATGGGGTTGGGATAGGGATAATTCTAGATAGAGATTTTAAATGCTTTCTCCTGTGGCATTTGCCATGCTCGCTATATTACACTAATAAATATAGACTTATACAATTGTGAAATGGAGAAAAATTGATTTTCAATTTGTGGGTTAGTTGATTAAAATAATTTTTAATAATAAAGATTTCTTTTAAATGGCAAAAAAAAAAATAATTAAGGAACTTAAAATTTGAAATAATGTTTCCAGAATTTTAGTTAAGAATAATCTTGTTTTTAATAAAGACTAATTAAAAATATTTATACAAAAAAAAGTTAGTCTTCAAATAATGGATTAATCCAGATTCCATCTTATCTTGATAGGATTGAATATCACCATAGACCAATGGATATACAAATAAATAAGATACATGCAATGGCAAAAACAAGTTAATAGGTTATTTTAAAAAAAAAGTTGATTTATTTTTAAAGCTGAGATTTAGTTTGGCATGGGTTTTTTTTTAAAAAAAAAATAATAATAATTTTGTGAGATAAAGCCCTGTCAGATGTTGTTTAGTCAGTTTATTTATTCTGATTGCTCAGATTATTCAACTTCTTGTTATTGAGGCTTCATCCAGATTTTTCTGTTTATTGAACTGCTGCATTGTTGAAGTGATTCTGATGTTATTCGATATTTGTTCAACGGGAATCACCAAGTAGGATTTATATTGACTGACAATAATTCTATTTGCTGTGACAGTAGCAGCTATGCCTACAATCTACACCATGAAGAATCTCTACAACATGTGGGCTAAACCTTTCCAAAGATGAACCTCCGGATCTCCAAAATTGTGACCTCAATCATGACCTAAGTGCCAAATCCAGATCCTGATAGTGCTTCCATTCTTCTGAACCTGGAATAAATTAAAGCCACTGTATAGGACTCTTTATAAACTGAACTTTCCATGAATAGAAGAAATTAATATTATCTCAAGGTAACTTACCTTCCATATTAAAATCAGGGCTAAATCTCTAATTAAGTCTCTAACAAATCTCAGCTTAATCTTAAAAGAAATTATATTTATGATGCGTGACTTATTAATTTAAATATTAATGTAATTTTTTTAAAATTAGAATCTTAGTGCCAAGATTTTCCATCTTAAAAATATTACTTATTTAAAAGTGCATGGCGAGTGATATTTTATATGTTTAATGTTTTCTGTTCTACGACTAACGCCTGATAAGTACTCAGGCTGCTGTTCCGTTAGTTCTCCACTGTATCCATCTTTCTAAATTTCTATAAAAAAATAGAATTGGTTTAGGTGAACCACTAGCAAGGAGATATAAGCCCTTATTATGCTATAGATAAAAAAATGAACTTGTCTGCCTAGGTATTTAACTTATTAATATTCACATACACTCAATGTTAAGATCTGCTAAGAAAATGTAGATCAAGTTTCCAAGTTTATTTTGTTATTGTTAAATAAATTTAAAAAGTTCTTGTAATTATTTTGGCTGACATTTGTCTTAGTCTTTTCTCAATTGTCTGAACAAACATTCACCAGCTCTTGCTCTCCCTGGCTTTAGTCTGGTGCATTCAGGTTCGTATATCCTGTCCACCCTTAAAATAAATGTCTAGTTCTGATTTTCAGACTAGTGACACCCTTGTGATCAGTATATGCGAAACCAAACCTTTCGTCCGGTACATAGCTATATTATATTTTGGCACCCAATGTGGGGCTTCGATTTTAAAGCCCATGTGACATTTTGTTCAGACAATTGAGGAATATTTCAAGTGTTGGAGGCAAGGTTTAGTAGGTAAGGATCAGTTTGTGCTAGCCAGAGTATATATTGTAGGAAGCAGTTTGGAGTAGAGCGTTCATCTTTTCAATATAAATAATTAGTATACAGTTAAACAGCGATTTCTTTAGAGTTATTATTAAACAGTATATGAACAATTAATATATAGTTACAGCATTTTCTTAGAGTTATTACTGAATGGACAGGTTAGACAAATAGATATTAAGAAGTTATATATTTGTTCTTCTTTTTTTTTTTTTAAAAAAAAAAAGAATTGTTAGTTCTACGTTCGTAAAATAAATAATAAAAAAAGGCAAAATCTCTTTTTTAAAAGTTAAAAATTAGTTGTTACATTGGTAAAATAAAAAAAAATCATAGAGTTTAGGTTCGCATTTAAAAAAAAAAAGAATTTAACTTTTGTGCTTTAAATATATATATATAAATTAGCAGTTGAAGATTTAAAAAAATAAATTTAATAAATAGACTTAGAAGAGAAGTTTCATTGGTTATTTAAATAAAGTTAGAGAAGAGGCTGAAGATAAATGAGCTAGCATAATGGCCAAAATAGATTGGCAAATAAAATCTTTTAGGACTGATATTTGGGAAAGCCCATTACAGTATTTGGAGAGCCTGCGAGAGATGTTCGATTTCATAATTGGTAGGCAACAGAACAAGTGGCAATTGCATACCACTATTTACAAGAGATGGCTGAGGATTGGTGGCATACTTTAAAAACTAAGCCACAGACTTTTTGGGATTACAGATATAAATTAGTGCACACTTTTTGGAGAGAAGAGGGTAATGGAGAAACCCACCCAGTTTTTCTGCAGACAAGCAGCAAGGCTGAAGTCAATGATAGCTTTCTTTATCTGAGAGGCTGATATGCGGAATAGTATTGAGAAATATGCCAAGGAATATACAGCAGATCATGTTCTGTAGTAGCAACATTTACTTTGAAAAAATGGTCAAACTGTCAAATGAAATAGAACATAATCAGGCCCAAGAAGAAGTGGAAAAAAGAACAATGCAGGGTGATCAGGTGATTTCGATAGTAATGGATCAAAAGAATCAATTACCAGCTCCAATAAAAAAGTAAAGCAGTAGGACTGTAGCCAAGGTGGTGGTGGATCAAGAACCAGCCTGGAATGGAGCTATGTGCAACTTGCCCTATTAAGACTGGCATTGATTGATTCAGGAAGTCAGATGTCATTGCTCTCTAGTAAGTTTTATGTGAAAATAAAGAGACCAGTCACATTTGTATACACTGCCAATAAAGAGAAGGCAGGTGACGTTGGCCAATGGCAAGAAGGCAAATATTGAATCCAAACAGGTATGGTTACAGTTGCATCTAGGCAAAGTAAAGTTAGACCATGTATTTTTGATAATGCCTGGTCTTATACAAGATGTTATAATTGGGACTGATTTTTTATATAGGCATAGACGTGTGTTGGATTATGACAAATGTTCATTTCTTTGCCAAGAAGTTTTGATGCCATTTGAAGGGCTGAAGTATAATAAGTCACTTCAAGTACAGTGCATTCAGCAAGTGATGGATACTGTGGAAATGCAAAATAAAGTGTCACAATCTATTTTTAAAGGAATGGAAGAACAACACCCCTAATGGAACTGTTGAGGGAATTTTAATCAGTTTTTTAAAATAGGTCTAAGATCATTGAGGGGTATGTGCATTACATTCAAATTAAGGATGAAAGCCATTTGTAGAGTCAATCATGTCCCATTCCATTTCAATATAAGGATGAGGTTGTTTTTTAAATACAGCAAATGATTGAATGGGGAGTTATTGGAAAGCATACATCCCTGTATATTAACCCATATTGGCCGGATTTTGTAATTACAACCATAAATAATGTCATGTTATATATGCTTGCTTTATTAATTATTATAATTTTCCTTTGGCTTTGTGGGTTGAGGGCGAAACTCGCCCAGCTTTTGGGCGGATTTAAAGAATTTCATGTCCGAAAAATTCAGAGTTTCTTCTTAAATCGTGAAATAAGGGGTTTTTGAGTTGATATTTTAGGTCTAGGTCCGAATATTCTAGCTCTCCCTGGCCATACCAAACTGCGATGTGTCTGGATAATTTAAATATTTCTCATACCTGTTAATTTCTGTCTGGACTTTTGTAATTCACCATAAAGTATTCTTATATGCTTCTTTTTTTTTTTTTTCCTTTCTCGCCTTAATAGTGACTGAATATTCCCATTGCTTTTGTTGATACTGTTAGATTTTGTCAAATTCGGTTTCTTCTTTTTTTGAATAGGTTTTGGTGATATTTTGGCTAGTCAATATTCTCCCCGGTGGGCAGCCAAACCTGAGTAGGTTCTGATAGAGTTTTAATTTCTCCCTTGTTAATTCCTTGTCTTTGTCTGTTTTTTATTCTCTGTATGTCTGTTATATGCGCTTTATTATTATTTCCGCCGCCGCCCCCCCCATTGGTAGTGGTAAAAAAGAAAGATGGATCTATCAGGCATATGTTTGGATGCCTGGCAGTTGAATGCCATTATTGAATGGGGAGTTATTGGAAAGCAGACATCCCCATATATTAACCCATTGGTAGTGGTAAAGAAGAAAGATGGATCTGTCAGGATATGTTTGGATACCTGGCAGTTGAATGCCATTACCGTTCCAGAAAGAAACGTTCCATTACTGTAATGGAACTTTTCTCATAATTTCAAGGGAAAAACATTTTCTCTACATTGGACTTGACCTCCAGTTACTGGCAGATCCCTCTACATCCATCTGTCCGCAAATATACCATCTTCCGCTATGAAGGGCATACATATGCATTTAAATGAATGCCTTTTGGATTAATCAATAATGGTTCGTGACTTCTGAAGTTTGGATCAAGTGTTATTAGACAAAATCAAGAACCTGATTGTGATATACATGGATGACATAGTCATCGCATCTAAAATTATGGAAGAACATATGGAACACTTAAAAATGTTCTTAATGGAGTGTTACCAGAAAAGCATTACCATCAATTTACAAAAACGTTGCCTGGTCCAGAAGGGGCTTGCATTTTTAGGCTTCTTAATTGGAAAAGATGGTATTAAACCTCATCCGGAGAAACTAACGATACATTTTCCTACACCCACTAATAGGCATCAGGTGTGGTCTTTTCTCGGATTATGCAGATCTTTTCTGGGATTACGCAATTTTTATCATAGATTCTATGAAATTTTTGCATTAGAAGCTGCAAATTTGGTTGTTATATTAACAAAAATGGGTATGGGAGTTCAAACAGGAGCAGGAATTTCAACACACCAAAAAGAAATTCTTGGAACAGGTGGTTCTAGCCTACCCTGACTTTTCACAAACTTTTTATATTAAGACCGACAGTAGTGGGCAAGGGCTCAGGGTAGTGTTAATTCAAATTGACAAACAACAATGTCACAGGGTGTTGTATTTTTTTAGCCATAAGCTAAAAAGGGCTGGAAATAATTACATGATGACAGAAAAGGAAGCTCTGGTCATTGTATGGGCTTTCAGTAAATTCAAACAATTCTTGCTTGGGTCAGAGATTGTTGTAATTACGGATCATAAGAGCTTGGAATTTCTTAATAGCAGTTACTTATCGAATGATCGATTGATACAATAGAGTCTTATGCTACAGAAATTCCAGTATAAAGTTCTATATTGTAAAGGAAAGCAAAATATCGTGGTGGATATTTTGAGTTGCCATCCCATAGATCTGATCCCACCTCATCTCGAGCCCAACAATCTGAGTGTTGCAGCATTCACATTGACAATAGACGAGTCCGAAGAGCTACAATTACTAAGGCTACCTGAAATACAGGAGACCAGCCCAGAGTATGCGCAAATTATGACATATAAGAAAGGAATAGGAACTTCGGACCCCAGCGACAAAGCAACCTCGGGAAAATATGAAGCCTATAAAATAAAAGATGATGTATTGCAATACAGAGTTGATAAGGAGGAAGACTCATGGAGAAATTCTTATAACCCAAGGACTCAAAACAAACTTATAGACTACACACATTGCCTTTATGGACACTTTGGACCACGTAAAGTAGAGCATGTACTTAGGGAAATATTTTATTGGTCAAGTTTATATTCAAATATTGGGTCAGTTTTAGGAAAATGTCATGTGTTCACAAACTAAACATGTAAATAAGTGATTTACTGGGATCTTACAGGCTATTTTAGCACCCAACCCTAATGAATTGTTGGCCATAGATGTTTATGGACCTTTACCTGCCTATAAGTATTACTGATATTTAGTCATAATGTATGACATATTTTCCAAGTTTGTGATTACATATCTGTTAAGAAAGATGGATATTTGAAGTACTATCCAGATATTACAGGAGCATCAGTTTCCTAAGATCGGTAGGCCCTAGATGATACTTACAGACCATGGGACACCCTTTAAATCTCACCACTGGAAAAAGAGGATTCAGCAACAGGGCATTCAACACATATTGACATCTATTCGTAATCCCCAATCTAATGCCTGTGAGAGAGTCATGATGGAGTTATACCGTTTATTTTGGCTTTATGTCAGCAAAAATCACCGTGGATGAGTGAATCAGACTGAAAACATAACTAATTACACAAATTGGACACAGAATGAATCTACAGGGTTTGCACCCATCAGATTACATTTTGGACAGAATTACCCAATGCTGATAAAGGCTCCCTTGCCTGTAAATCGGGAAAAAATTGATTTAAAAAATGAATAAAAGAAAGGCTCGAATAAAGTTGAAACATATGGCTGAATTACGTGTAAAAAGGGGAAATCGACTACCATGTAGATTCGAAGTAGGAGACTTGGTTTTTGTACGAAAACCTCACATCAGCAATCCAATCTAGTATCAATATAAGAAATTTTTTCCCATATACGAGGGACCTTTCACTATACAAAGGAAAAATGGTCCGAATGCCTTTGTATTGAAAGATGAGCGTGGGGTTTATGGATCTTATAATGCACCAAGCCTTAGGCTAACCACTTAAAAGATAGGAGGTACACTTAAGGAATTGAACCCCGGGCAAATGTTCAACCAGGGGGAGGGGTTTAAAAGTTTTAAGTGTTGGGGTTTAAAGTTTAAAAAAAAAAAAAGAACAGCAAAGAAATGCATTTTTTTTTCATGGCGTGTTGAACCAGATACATTTTTTTTCATGGCGTGTTATTCAAAAGTTCTACCATGTAAATTAAAACAAAGTTTTATATGTGCAATAACACACATACTTATTTATATCGAAATCTTATATTTTTAATTCTCAATTGATTTTAGTATAAAATATTTTTTTTTTTATGACGCTGGTTTTCTTTTAAAATAATTAAAAGCAAGCAAAGTTTAATTAATCTTTTTATAAAAGTATTTTATTAAAAAAAAAAAGTCTGATTTATTTTTGAAGCTGAGATACAGTTTGGCATGGTTTTTTTTTTAAAAAAAAATAATTTTGTAAGATAAAGCCCTGTCAGATGATGTTTTTCTAATTAAAATTGAGTGGGAGATAGAGATTTACCCTGGTTGAAACTTGCAATAAAAGATTGTGTGATAGATAATAATGGATATAAATAGCTCTCACGGCTTTTTTTTTATTCATTCATTCAGATTCAGAGACTAATCTAGTCAGAGACTAATCTAGTCACTCAACTTATTTATTCTGATTGCTCAAATTATTCAACTTCTTGTTATTGAGGATTCATCCAGATTTTTCTGTTATTGAACTGCTGCATTGTGGAAGTGATTCTGATTTTATTCGATATTTGTTCAACAGGAATCACCCAAGTAGGATTTCTGTTGACTGACAATAATTCTACTATTTGCCATGATAGTAGCGGGCATTCCGACGCCATGCCTATAATCTATACCATGAAGAATCTCTACATGATGGGCTAAACCTTTCCAAAGATGAACCTTCGGAGTTCCGAAATTGTGACCTCAATCATGATTAAGGGCCAAGTCCAGATCTGATCCTGGTAGTGCTTCCATTCTTCTGAACCTGGAGTAAATTAAAGCCACTGTATAGGACTCTCAATAGACTGAACTTTGCGTGAACAACAGAAATTAATATTACCTCGAGGTAACTTACCTTCCATATTAAAATCAGGGCTAAATCTCTAATTAAGTCTCTAATAAATCTCAGCTTAATCTTAAAAGAAATTATATTTATGTGTGACTTATGTTTTTTTTTTTAAATTAGAATCTTAGTGACAACATTTTCCATCTTAAAAATATTACTTATTTGAGAGGGTATGGCGAGTGATATTTTATAAATACTCAGACCAATCTTAGTAGTTTCTTTTAATCACCTGTACCTTTTGTTTGTTTTATTTGTCGTTAAACTTAATCAAATTTGATTTGCGTTTTCTGTAGACCACTGATCTTTTGGCTGGTGGTTTATCAAATATATTGTTCTATTTATCTTGGTGGAAATTTTATTTTCTATAATTCAGATTACATAGTCTGTAATCTTCCCTTTTCTTGTGTGAGACTAACCTTGGCTGGTTTAAACGTACTTGTCCATGAGCGTTTTGCAGAATTAGGACATTCTTAGTTCCGACATTTCTTTTCCGAACTAAGAAAAGCTCGTCTGCACCATCCCGTTAGTTCTCCACTGCATCCATCTTTCTAAATCTCTATAAAAAATGGAATTGGTTTAGGTGAACCGCTAGCAAGGAGATATAAGCCCTTATTATGTTATAGATGAGAAATGAACATGTCTGCTTAGGTATTTAACGTATTAATACTCGTATACACTCAATGTTAAGATCTGCTAAGAAAATGTAGATCAAATTTCCATGTGTATTTTGTAATATGTTAAATAAATTTAAAAAGTTCTTGTAATTATTTTGGCTGATGTTTGTTTCAGTGTTTTCTCAATTGTCTGAACAACATTCACCAGCTCTTGCTCTCCCTGGGTTTAGTCCAGTGCATTCAGGTTCATACATCCTGTCCACTCAAAAATAAATGTCCTGTTCCAATTTTGGCACCCTTGTGGTCAGTATATGCAAAACCAAATCTTTCAGCAGGTACAATATATTGTACCGGTCATCGCCTCTACCCTCTTGATATGCAATGAACATGAAATGCATATTATAAAATCGAGCAGCAATTAAGAAATATTCAATGGCATTCAAAATATGCATTATAAAATCGAGCAGCAATTAAGAAATATTCAATGGCATCCAAAATATGCATTACTATAATCATACCTTTGAAAGGTTCATTTACTGCAACCTTTGCATGCCATCTCAAGAAAAGACTGCTCCCCTCCCCAAAGGATATGATCATGTAACTAATAAAGAGTTAGAATCTCTTTTATATTTTTTTAAATATAAAATCAACAGAAAAGTGGATGACCTAACGAATGATCCTTGATCCCAATAAAGATTAATCCCCGACTAGCTCAATCTACTCTTTACCTCGGGAAGGTGGTTTGTTGCTTCGTTAACAGGAAAGGTTAAACAATAATACAATTATCAAATACACAGCACAATGCTATACTTCAAAATTAGATGTTAAATTTATTACACCCTCTATGATAATATAAATATTTACAAAACAAAGAAGACAATAAACACAGACACGCACAAAAAATATTAATTAAAATTCAAGCTTATAATTTTTAAATAATTTCGTAAATGGGAAGGAATGATCTCAACTTCTAACTAGCTTACACTTTAAACCAAAATTTTGAACTAAATTCCCTTATGTGAAAATATAATGTGCATTGGCCATGGTACGTATGTGTTTCAAAAAGAATCACCCTCACTTTTCCATTTATGAGGATTTATAACTTCGTTTAAATTAAAATAACAATTTAGCCACGAGTTAACTATATTTGAATATTAAAAGTTCCATAATATGTCCTGCACATGGCGGACAATAACAAAAATTATATGGAATAATTTCTTACACACTTTTATTCCTTATGAAAACAATTCTGCGCATAGCGGATGAAATAAATTTAATAGGGAAACAAACTCACACTAAACTATAATTTTAGAATCTTGCACATGGCAGATAAAATAAATAACTACCATTATTTAAAGACAAAATATATACATCCAACGACCAAACCATTAAGTTGGTTAGTAGGCTTACTTACTTTCTCGGTAATAACTCATATATATATAAAAAAAATGTTATTACTCCTACTATCCTGCACATAGCGGATCGCTATCTAATCAAACAAAGCTGAAGTAACAAATAAGCTAATTCCGATTATTTAAAAGTCCACTCCCCACAATTATTTCTATTTTACTTATTTTGAAATCTTAAAATTCATATTTTCTTTCTCTCTTTTTATTTTTTATGATTTATTTAGATATTCCAATGAATTACATATATCTTTAAGTTAAAATTATGAAGAAAATATATATAAATGAATTACCCAATTCATTGGTTCATTTAATAATAGCAATTATCAATAAAATAAAGAATCCATAATAATAATAAAAGAAACAAAAATATATATATAAGCATAAATAATACTTCCCGAAGGCTTCGTTCTTCTCTGGGCTAGGATTCTGAAGGTGATATATATCTGCTGTAATAATTCATATATATAAAAAAATATTATTCCTACTGTGACCCTGCACATAGTGGATCGCTATCTAATCAAACAGAGCTGAAGTAATAAATAAGCTAATTCCGATTATTTAAAAGTAAGTCCACTCCCTACAATTATTTCTATTTTACTTATTTTGAAATCTTAAAATTCATATTTTCTTTCTCTCTTTTTTTTTTTTTTATGATTTATTTAGATATTCCAATGAATTACGTATATCTTTAAGTTAAAATTAAGAAGGAAATATATATAAATGAATTACACAATTCATTGGATCATTTAATAACAGCAATTATCAATAAAATAAAGAATCCATAATAATAATAAAAGAAACTAACTATATATATATAAGCATAAATAATACTTCCCAAAGGCTTCGTTCTTCTCTGGCTAGGATTCTGAAGGCGATATATATCTGCTGTACAGGTGACTACTAATATGGTTTCGATGGAGGTTGGCAAAATTGTCTATAGCAGCTACACTTTAAGAAATAGAAAGTCACATCACTGGATGGCTATGTAGGGCTTCGAGCGGTGCAGATGTACCGAACTGGGTTTGGTCGCGTCCCGAATAAATCCTGGCTCCATTCCTTTAGCGATATAAAACTTTAGCTTAAATTTCACTTGCTTGCTTTTGTTCTTGAATGTCGTATCTGACCTGTATGGTGCCTCACATTAAGAATGTTCCGGTTGA
This sequence comes from Epiperipatus broadwayi, assembly GCA_028023455.1. Lineage (NCBI taxonomy): Eukaryota > Metazoa > Onychophora > Udeonychophora > Euonychophora > Peripatidae > Epiperipatus > Epiperipatus broadwayi. The sequence continues at coordinate 1,788,820 of JAQFVV010006308.1, read as the reverse complement.
AATCTCCAAGTTCCTTACATATTGCTTCCTTCTTTCTTTATTTATTTGATCAGTATTCTTTCTTATTCTTTTCGGTTAACACTTTTCAGGAAACGTATTTGACAATAATAATTTCTTATATTTCTTAATCTGCACTTTCCAAAAATATGTTCAGCTATTAATAACTCTTCTTCTGGTTCAGCATTCCGAAAAAATATTTCTTATATTTCACGGTCTATGCTTTTCAAAAATATGTTCAGCTATCAATAACTCTTCTTCTTGTTCAGCGTTCCAAAAAAAATATTTCTTATATTTCATGGTCTGCATTTTTTTATTTTTAGTCATCTCTCTCCCAAAACTATACTGCACAAAAAGAGACTCCAATTTCACCTGACTAGCATTTATATATCACCCCCATTACAGGGTGTATTCTCTCATCCCCTCTACGAGCTATTGCTCTTTCATTTTTGTTTTAATTAAATTACTAATCTTTGTTTTTAATTAGTTATCTCTTTAAAAAAATTTTGTCTTATGATAACTTTATCTTTTGATTAATTTAAGAATTTCTCAGACCATTTAAATTCCAATCTCTGGATTTCTTTAAATAATAAAATAAAATCACAGTTCTTTAATTAAATAATTTTGTGTAGGTGTCAAGCCTAATGACCACTAATACAATTTTTACATTTTTTTGTCCTAAAACATTATACAATAAAAGAAAGAGGTCATTGGCTAGCCTGTGGTCATGAAAATTAAGTTCTAGAAGAAAAAAAAATTACAAAACTTAAACTGTATACGTGTTGTCCCATTAAAATTGTTTTTAAGTTTTCAAAAAAAAAATATTCAATACACAACAGAGAAAAAAAAAATACAGTTTGACAATCTGAAAAAATAAAACATGTTTACTGCTGGGTTATTGGCAAATACATTTAAGTTTCCCACAATAATTTCTTTAATCCCCCACCATATTTATTTATATCAAAATTAAAATATATATATAGCATTTATTAAACAGCAAAATACATATTTACATGGTGTCTGCATTCGTTTATTTATGTGTATTATCACCATTCACCTTATTTATTTACAATATATTATATGTGTAAGCAAAAGAAAAAATATACCTGCATAGACCATTCCTTTTATTATAATATGTACATTTGTTTGGGCTGCAACTATGCTTGCAGCCATCTTTGTGCCTGTTGTTTAAGACTGACTGGCACAATATATTAATCATATTTATAGGCAGTAGGCATTTATACATATTATGCAGTAACAGTTATATGATATTGAAAGCTAATATTATTAGCATGTCAATAAAAAAATTAAAATCAAATATGAGTGATTATTCAATAACAATAAAGGCAGGATCTTCTCTCCATAGCTTGTTTAAATCTGTGAAGTTAAAAAATTGACAGCTAACATTATTTGTGCATCAATAGAAACAAAAAAAAAAATCAAGAGTGATTACTCATTAATTAAAAAGAATCAAAATTTGTTTCTTTCCCTCTCATGTCAGAGAGAGGAAAAAAATCAAAATGGCTAAAACAGGCTGATTAAAGAGTTTGACCTTACCCATCCTGAAAATTGGCCAACCTATAAGGATGGGGTTGCTTTTCTTTATGCAGGCTAATCAAATCAAAGAGCTAGACTTAAAATCAGTTATAATGGTCTCAGTCATTGGATCTGATATGTATTCCATTGGTTTTAGCTAATCTTGAATCTGACAAGACATTGTCTCTATTGATAACCTTTTTCTGCCCAAAATCCTTAACAATAATACAGAGATATCACTTCAATCTCTGTATCCAAGGGAGAAGGGGCAAAGGATTTTGATGTTAAAATCAGGAATAGCCTTAAAATGCAATTTTCAAGATTTATTCAATGAAGCTCTGAGAGTTTGTTTCATTTGTGATATAAAAAACTACAATCTTACAATTAAACTGTTAATGGATGCTGATATCACTTTCGATTCAGCTATCTCTCAAGTGACTCTAACAAAGTCAACAGCGAGTCAAGCAAGTACGTCGAAGAAAATGGACTACAGCATTAACATTATTGATCATCAGAAAACTAGGTCAAACAACTGCCCAGCTGACAATTAAGAACACTGCCCAAATAAGTTGGCAATGAATAAAAATTGTTATAGATGTGATCAATTAAAGCACAGACTATATATCCATACTGGCACACTGTGTATTGTGAGCGTGTTGGTCACACAAACATTGCTTCTTTAAAAAAAAAAAAAGTTGTTAATGAAAAAATGGAAGAATCGATTTCGAAAGCCAGATAAACAAAATAAAAACAAATCATATCAAAGCATGCATGCTTTCAAACACAAAATTATTATTAGTGATATGACAGTAACAATAGAACTGGACAGCAGGTCTTCAGTGTCATTGTACCGAATAAAAGACAAGAGCTATCATTAATAAGAAAAATAAACATCAGTTGCATTCTAGCAGTAAAACAATCACTATACTACCAAGGCAATCAAATATCACTCTTGGATCAAGCAAGAGCCTAATAAAAATATATATCTGCCTCTAGTTGTGTCATCAGATAATATAGCAATTTATTAAGCTGTGACTAGTTCAATCAATTAGGTGTTGCAGTGTCTCAAGTGAATCAGCTCACAAAAATAAATTCAAAAAAGATCTTCCCAGAAGTAGTAGTATTAAAACTAGGTTTGAACCCTAAAATAAGTCAATAAAAGTGGATAGGTGGCTCAAGTCTTATGCCATATGTTCAAAGGAAACACCAAATAAGTTCCTGCAATTATGATCAAAGTAAAAGGGTCACAAATAGTGGTGATTCAAATAGCAGATAGAAACATCAGACACAGAAGCTGTTACCAGCCATCAGTGAAAAGTCATCAGCCATCAGTGATGAGTCATCAGCCATCAGTGATGAGTCATCAGCCATCAGTGATGAGTCATCAGCCATCAGTGATGAGTCATCAGCCATCAATGATGAGTCATCAGCCATCAATAAAGAGTTACCAGCCAGCAGTGATGAATCAAAATTAACTTTCCAGATCTGTACATGAAGACACTGGACCTGCTGATGAAGTTACTGAACTTCATGAAGCCAAAAGACATACACCAAAACATCTGAATGACTACATTCTCCAGGACTAATTTTAGCCAGGGAGAGGGAATGTTATATCACACTTCCCTTCAAATAATGGACTAGTCCAAATTCCATCTTATCTTGATCAAATTGAATATTCATCACCACAGACCAATGGATATGCAAATAAATATGTCCAATGGCAAGAAGAGGCCAATAGGCAATGCTGCTCACTGAATCTAAATGTTTGCATTATAGAAGGATATCTAGCTATAAATAGACAATACCTTTAGCGGTAACATCAGATAATAGCTGAATAGCAGTGTGCTAGTTAACAACTATATGCTTAAAGCATTGAGGCAAGTTCAGGACTGGATTTTCTACTAAACCCTAAGTCAAATATGAAGTAAGCTGTCAAAAACAGCTGAAAGTGTCACTGTATCTACTCACAAGGCAGGCAGTCATGGTACAGCTGGAAGTGGTAATAAGGGTGCCTGAAATCTTGCATGGCAAATAAAAGCTATACTTCACCAGCAGCATCAGGCAGAGGTATAAAGAGTATATATTGTAAATACATATTTTATATTAATAAATATATATATTAATCATAATTATATGAGTTTGATTATATATAAATCATCCTTACACATAATACTTAAATAAGAAATAATTTTTTTTTGCTAAAAAAAAGAAAGAAAATGAGAGGCACAATGTTTAAATTAAACATACAATTAAAAAGATAAGTTTTTTTTTTTTTGTGTGGAGATAAATGGAAGTAGTTTTGTAAAGAATATTTTATCTGATTTTAAAAATATAATTTGGAAAGAGTGGTGAAATTTCACATACATCTTTAAAAAGGAAAATATTTTTTGTTATATTGTTTGTATATATATTGTAACTTCAACTTTATCTCAGCGCAATCTTTTAACTTATGTAACCTCAACTTTCTCTCATTTATTTATTAATTTCATTTAACATGCGCCAAACCTCACTTTCTATGTGTTTAACCTTAATTTTATTACATTTCATTTATTTCAAGTAGCTAGTCGATTGAATCCAATATTAACCTTAGGATCAAACAAGGATGGCTAGTGTGTTTATCTACTGATATTAATAACAGGACTAAGTATACCTGGGCACCAAATTGCAACTATAAATCATAATGCCCACCAGAGATCATCATCATCATCCATGCTTATGACTATAGAAGATAATGGAGAAAGTAATTAAATTGTCTCTCAAAAAAAAATGTAATGTTGATAAGACCATTCAATTTATTGTGGTCTTAGTTTCAAACCTAGCATCAATGATGCAAATATTTCATGATAAAATTTATTACTAAATGAACAATAATGAAACAACTTTCTTCCACAACTTTAATATAAATATCTGATCTCGAGTGGTATCTACGGAAAATGTTATATACATTTCTAATTTATACATGACCGGAAATAAATTAGTAATCGATGCAGAGAGCTCATAATTTATGCTTATAATATAAAATTATTATTTAATTTAATACAAGATAAAAATATTATAAATAAATCCTTCCCATTTAATTCCACTACTTTATTTTCGTTCTCAGCATCTATCACTTTCAATAGCTACAATTATATAACACGGAATGTCTGTGTTATGTTCTCTAATCTGATAACCCTTAATCCTATTTCTTTAAACACACATATTAATCTTTCAATCAACTATCAATTCATGATCATTATTATAATAATAGTATTTCCAATTTTATTATAATATGCTACTTGACTTCCAAACTAGCTCTTAGATTTAATATCGAACTACTCTTTCTCAGGCATAGATCTGCCAAGAGATGCACTTATGAGTGATTACATTGCAATGGATATGATCCCAAAATATGCTAAATTAAATTTTAATACGAGTTTACTAGTGGGAATCACACTAAACACTGAGAGTAGGAAAGGGATTTTATGTCTGCTCCCAATATTTACAACATTGCAATGAACCAAATAATTAAATTTAATAAACTTAAATTAACTATTCCCTGTCATTTATTCTAATTTATATCATCTGTCTGACCAAATTTAATTAATAATTTTAAATCTATTATATTTTGCCAAAGTAAACTATGGAGGTAAAACATGGACATTAATCATATAAATCGACCAAAAAAAATTATTGATATAAGTGAAATATAGAAATCGATCATAAAATAGATTATACAAATTAACTATGTAAATCATCAATATAAAAATGAATTATGTGAATCGAATATGGAAATAATCAATATAAAAATGAATACTGTAAATCAATCATGGAATCAATCAATATTAAAAATGAATAATTTAAATTTAAATATGATCTAATATTAGTTTTAAATATAGGTGGTGGATGTAGATTCTGGAGATATTTGAAACATTAAAACACAAGATGCAATGTAATTTCATAACAATAACAAATCTTTATTACAATAATAATAATAATAAACAAAAAATAAAAAAACACACTTATATATAATATCATTACACCCAAATATTATATGATATGAGATCTACTAAAGAATAATATTAATTCGTATCATCAACTAAATTTCTGAATAACTCATTCATCGTTTTGACCCATGAATATTAAAACGCTTACGCACGGAATCAGAATTCCGTATTTACGTATATAAAACTACTCTCTTAACTTTGAGAAAACCTATAAATTCCTGCTCCCCCTTTCATTGCAATCATTATCAATTGGACTATTCCAAAATAATTATCAATTTTAGTTATTCTAACAAGCAATCATAAATAACCATCAATTTTAACTACTTCAACAAGCAATAATCTTTTAGATTTCTTATGAATAGGATGATGTGACATGAAAAATCCTTCATTGGTCCTGCAATGGGTTTAAATTTCAAAAACCATAATTTTATGTTCATGCATGCCAAATATTCATGCTTTTCGACCGTATATATTTTGATAGGTTAGCATGTTGCCCCAACTTGACGATATTCAATTTACCATCCTTCACAAAAATCGACTATAGATCGGTCAGCTTCCAAATTAAAATGTCTGTCATCCCCTTCATCAACACACATACATCTGACTGAAATCCTTATCCTGTCAAAGCAACTTTTATTTTACCCTACACAAGAAAACATTCTATATATTTCATAACACCATGCAGTATTTTATAACGCGCACACATCAGCGTCTTAGTAAGGGAAATTAAATAAAAACAACAACAACTCCCAACTTCGAATGTCTGTTTTAGCCAGAGAGGGGTTTTCTCTAAGACCTAGAATCGTGTGAAGAACTCTTTGTCTATACAATTACTCTATATAGGCGTGCACAACATTTTCTACAACTCTAACAATAACTCTATTAATAATTCCCTACTTTAATAAAAATAAATGGAGTGGGAACTGGTCCTCATCTCCTACTGCCATAGTAAATAAATTATGAGATAGTTATTTCCTATCTATGAGGTGGTAAGATAACTCTACCTCAGTAATAACAAGCATTTATAGCTTCACATATGCACACACATACATCGATTACAGTCCAGATATAAATGACAAAAGTCTGACCAGATCACGAATCAAAACTATGAATTATCTCAATTTTTAAACAGTCAAGCCCACAGCAACATCCACCCAATATCTATATTAATAACAGATCATTAACACATTATAGCATAACAATGATTTTTCACATGACCATCCAATCACTCTTCATATATCTAATATTAAGCATAAAATTTTGTCAACAAACAAAAAAAAAAAAATTTGTGTTTCTTTCTTTTTTTTCTAAAAAAAATATACGTAAGCATTTATACTTCATCCTTATTATATGTCAATAATTTTTAAATCTTTCTTTTCTTTTTTTTTTTTACTTCAATGGGATCAAAATCATTTTTCTTTCCTTTAAACATTTTTAAAACATAAAAAAAAAATTTATATTAATATAATCGTTAAAGTTTCAATTAAACATGCTATACATATTATATAAATAAAGCAAAATAAAGAATAAATATTAAACATTACGATAGTCTCTTTCTATTGTCTCTTTTCTTCGAGGCTAAGTTTGACGACTTGATGTTATTGTCCACCAGTTAATTACTATTTATTTCATTTTATTTTGGAGATAGCTATATAGATGCGCACATACTGTTTAATCAAGATTTTTAAAACAACTGTATTTTATCAAAATGTAGCTACACTGATAATTAAAATAGTTTCAAAGAGTTCTGCAGATCACTTTTCCATTTTGATGAGTTCCTTTCCTAGGTTTGAATTTAACTGTTTTTCCTTTCTTTCTTTTTTTTCTATTTTAGGTTTAAAATACAGTCAAACAAGTTGATTTTAATTATTAAATATGGATTGGCTTCTCAACATTGTATAAAAGTTCGATGCTCTTTCTTTAAATGAATTTTAGTAAGCCAAATAATTATTAAAACATGAATTGGCCCTTTAACATTATATAACTGTTTGATCGTTCTCTCTTTAAACGAATTTTTAATAAGCCAAATATACATATTGTGGCCTTGTACACAGAGTTTCTTATTAAAAGTTGATTTGTTCATAATTGACTTTGGAAAAAGAAAACATACATCTATTATATATGAATTAGAAATTCATATCTAAGTTATAATTTTATACTTCTTAATAAATCTAGTCAATTGTCTGAGAGAATACTGAAAACTAGAGACAGATTAGCAAGTTAGTTCTGAATTAGCCACCCTCCACTCTACTTGGCTCCTTTTATAAGAAAAGGGGGGGGGTCTTTTCTCCGACCTTCAATTAACCTCTCAGAGACCAACATTTAAAGACCATTTGTTAACTGTCACTTTACCTTCTTACTCACAGTTCCAATTTCACCATATGGCTCAAACACATGGCTAGGTGAATTATGATAAACCCAATTAAAATACTATCTAAGATTGCTTGACAATTTTTACAAAATAAATGTTACCTAAATAACTTTTTATTTAAACTTACATTTTGTATCTGTAAGCAACAAATTAAACAGATTTATTTTTACACTATATTATGAAATAGTATAGAACACAATATATAAATTTCTATAAATAAATAAAAAATAAACAAATCCACATATCTATATCACACACCCATATATACATATGCAAAACATTAAATAGAAAACTGCTTTTTCAGATCACATGATCATAACATATCCACTATAATTTCTTATAATCGCGAACAAAATATCCATTATAATTTCTTATAATTTTAAACCTATTCTCTTGAAAAGAACTGTCAAACTAAAGCTACTTATAACTAATTCAATTTCAATTTCACTAACTTTTTACTGATAAACCTTAAAATTCATAAAAACTCTTTATTTTAGACATATAAATATTTATTTTTCAATTATTATATTTTTCAATTATTAGAGCGCATACAAAAAAAAAATCAATCCCCCTTTCATTAAATAATGCTAGCCATATTTTACACAAATACAAACTGTATCTCTATATATGTTAGATTTAAGTTATACAGTTATTGATTTTTCCAAATAAAACTTTGCAGCTTTTCTTAAACTAATAAAAAAATTTTTTTGCCTATAAATAGTTCATTTTCTTACAATAGGTTTATACATGAAATAAACCAAGGGTTACAATATATATTTTAGCAAGATGGAACTATATAATATCTAAAAAAAAATAAATCACTTTTTAGATACTTGATAGTGTATTTGTACTAATATTTTGTATTTATTTTAAATAAAAAAGAGTTAAAAAATATCAGCTTGTTTTTTTTGTTTTTCGTAATTTTAATTTAGATAATTGAGTAAGAAATAAAAAAAAATGAAAATCAATGTTTTATTTTTTAAAGACTGGAATAATAATGGCAGAAATTGATGATGATAATAATTCTTTAGTTATATGAAAAAATATCAGTTTAATCTGGACCAACTGATTGAGTGCTGGTTCAGCATGAAATATGTATATTGATCATTTATCTTTTTCATATGTATGTGATCATGTATCGATTGTATAAGATAGAGTGGATGACCAAAGGGAACTTAAAAATCTGAATTCAAATCCTCTCTAATAATATCTAGCTTACAAGAATATATACTGTACTTGTATTTAAATATTATATTAATTTTTATATCTCAGAATGTTTTTTTTTTTTTTTTTTGCAAATTCTTATATGTATTTTGCCAATCTTTTTTTAGAATCCATTAACAATAATTATAATTTTACAATTGAAACCAGTAAAATTATTTATATAGAAAAATACTTAATGAAATAACTAATAAAGTATTTTTTTAATTACTAACAGGTTCCCTTAAATAAAAAACATGTTTTATATATCTATTAATTTATTTTAAAAATAAACTAATTACCATTTATTGTATATGAATTACCATTTCTGCATAGCGAATTTCAACAATTTATATAGATATTAATTTTCGCAACAGTAAATTTCATACTATTTCTATTATAAGCTTAATTATTGCAAAGATAGCTATATTGCAAAATGATTTTTTTTTAAGCCACTATATTACCTGAAATAATGCCCATTCAGCTTCAAAGTCAAGAGTTTCATTGCTTTGGCTTGTTGTAGAGCTGTCTGGATTTTTCTGTGGTTTTGTAGATTTTTCATTATTCTTCAAAGTTTCTGTAAAATATACACATGCACCACTTTAAAATATAATAAATTATTTAATATGAATTAATTTATAGATTCTTAATGCTTGATGATGAAGAAATTGCCCTATAGAAGATAAAGTGACACAGATGTACGGAAATGAGATAGTTTTGGCAAAAAATCACAAAACAACCTGGAAAAAATAAATGAGTAAATAAACTTTGAAAAAATTGTATTAAGCTGAATTACACTTTAGGAAAAGCAGTTGAAGTCTGTTGATATGCAGCATGCCCATGAACTAAAGCTAAAAAGATCTTTTGTTATCTCCTTCAGAAGTTAGGGATGTTCAGAAAAGAACATAAAATCACAATTACCAGACATGAATGTGAAAATAAATAATTGCAAAGTCACCTATTCTCACAGCAGGACAGATATCACTGCCAGGTAATGATGGATCCTTAAATTACTACAGAACACATTATACCATGCTTCAATAATGGGAATGAATATCTCATTTGTGAGTCAGCCAGGGATTAAAGCATAAATAAGTTTTCAATATCCTTTTGTTAAAATTCTCATAAATTATTAAGCATCCTCTATTTCTCCAGGTTCAGAGCAGAACCATATACTAAATAAGTCTGTTCAATAATGATAAAAAAAATCATAATTTTGTTTAGGCATTGATAATCCATCCAGTCACAATAAGTTATAGGAATAATCCAGCTATTAGAGATGACTGGCATATATTTCTTCCAAGCATCCATGTATATTCTAAAATGAAGATGTTTAGAGACGCTTGAAGCTAGTAAGTGGTATGCAATTACTAACACATTTTACAGCTTGATAGTATATGATTAAATTTGGAAAGCCATTTTGTATATGGTAATTCTGAAATCAACTTTCGTCAGAAAATGATTCACAAACTTCGGTTACTTCTTGGTAATATTTACAAAAATCAAAATTATTTAAATGGCAGGTTTGATCTTTATATATATATTTTTGTTAACATCATAGATATATATAAAAAAATTGAAACAAATTTATTAGCAACTGAATGATAAAAATACTTTTTGAAAAACTGTAAAATTATTTTGAATTACCAAAATATTTTCCAATAATAAATTAATTATATGTGAATCGGTGTTTAATATATTTTGAATATTACAACTGGATCTTGATTTGTCAATGATCGATGTAGTAAAATGATAATTCAAAGAATGATGTATCTGTAAATAATTATTTATGTAGTGCAATTTCTGAGAGCAAAAAAAAAAAAAAAAGGATGAAAGATGTGGAAAAACAAACAAGAAGTTGAAAAAATGATGGACCAAAGTTTCACTGTAATTTAATGATTGAATTAAAGTTTCATTTGCCAAAACACATACAATAAGCAAAAATAGCAGTAAGGGTTTAAAATAGTTACTTTTCTTAAAATAGAATCAAAGCACATAATTACAGAGTTGATAAATTAGTTAAAACATGAGGAGAATAAATTCAATACATTAATATATGAGTATGTGTTTGTGCAAGAAAATAATTGTTTATAGAGACTAAGTCCAAAAGAAATAGAAAAAAAGCCCAAAAGAAATAGAAAAAATCAAATACATTTTATTATATTCAATCAATATATAAAAGAAAAAAAATCAAATATATTTTAATTTTGATATAAATATTTAAATGAAAGAAAACTAAAATTATTTTTATTATTTTGTTTCTTAATAGTTAAGATTGTTTTAAAATGGTAAAAATGTTAATTACTATAATTAAAGATGTTTTTTTTAATGCAGAAAAATTTTAAATAAAAATTCTTTTGTAGTAATTTATTATTAAAAAGGAAAAACTGTTTTAATTAAGAAGTAATTATACAAGATTAAATGAAAGGCATTCTTTTATGACTTTGATTTGATTAATTAAAGGAAAAACCCTCTTCTATACTTATTTGAATTTATAGAGTAACTTGATCAATTAATAAAAATACAATTTAATTCCCATAGATCAGTTTCCTAACCTTTTAGATGTAGCAATACCCGAGTCGCTCTTCATATCTCACAGTACCCCTAAAGAAAATCCTTTTTTAAAAATTGATTTACTTTATAATTATTAGTTAAATGTGAGAAATAATACTTTATTGCTATTATGTTTTTGTTTATTCATTAATTAATGATATAAAAATGAACATAATTTAAATAAATTAAGATAACATGTACTTGGATTTGTTATATATAAGGAGTAATAACAATTGATAACAGTTACAGATTGTCAAGCTGATTTCTTAATTAAAACAACTAGCATATATAGAACAAAACAGTCATGTCTGACAGATACAGGTTATGAACTACTCCAGAAATAGAAAGAAAGAAAACGAGACGCGACAGGTATAAAAACAAAAGACTCAAAATCTTTTTTCTTCTACAGTGCTGGCGAGTGTGTGTTCAAGAGGACAGAATATCCCAGGTAATCGGCGCCTGTAGGTAATCCAGCCAACTAGGACCTTAAACAGATCGTACTGATCTTTTATTATTTTACAATGCCCAATTGGGCTCGTGGATAATAAATTGATGCCTGTTGCCGATAGAGTGAACTTTACTTATAAACTTTTAACTTTTGGTACGCGGGGAGCATTAGGATATTAGGATCCCGAAGTGTTGTAGTTAGTTCTCCATATTATATTGTATATTAGCTATTTTATGTATATTAAACTATTATATTTCACACCTGTCTCTGTTTATTAAACCAAGTTAACATTGCTGATCACTTGGCGAAAGCCGGGACACAGCAAATAAAGTGGCGCAGTCAGGAGTAAACCTTGTAAACAGGGGAGGGAGGATTAGAAAAAGATAGCGGTTAATAGCAAAAATCAAACAGATAGATTCGTACTAAAAATGTATTCAATTAGTCAGAATAGCATAGGAGAATTCAGGGTAGATAATGTGTCAGAATGGCCATTATATATAACCCAAATAGAAATTTTTTTTTACCTTGAATGGGATAGACGATAATAAAAAGAAACACAGTATTCAAGTGTTTCGTAGGCAAGAGGGTAATCGAAGTTATAAGTAAATATTTTGAACTACCATTGCCTGAGAAGGTTAAATATGATGAAGTAATTAAAAAATTAAACGAACATTTTAGCCCGCATCCTTCTCATCAGATTGGGAGATTAACCCTGCATAATAGGAAGCAACTAAAGGATAAGAAAATAAAAGAGTATAATTTGCTTTGCAAGAACTAGCTAAAGATTGTGGGTATGACGATTTTGTAGAGAAAATCCTTATGGATCAATTACTCTAGGGGAAAGTGGATGACAGGCTTAGGTAACAATTATTAGTAGAACCAGAATTAACATATGAAATGGCCATTAAGAAGGGTATGGTGTATGAGCTCATATTGGAGCAAGCTCAGGTTTATAGAGCAAAGTCGGAAGAGAATGCAAAAATGGGCGTTTTCAAGACAAATAGTGAGAACGGTAGCCCTCGTGAGTCAAAAAGTAAAAACAATACTAAAATTATTTGTTACTGTTGTGGTAAATTAGGCCATATGAAAAAAGAGTGCAAATGGAACAAAAACTCATGTTTCAAATGTGGTAAAAAAGGGGCATTTCGCACTAGTGTGTAAAAAAGAGAGTATAATGGAAAACCCCATGTCAGAAAGTAGGGGAGGGAAATTGATAAAAAAAAACACGATTAAAAATCTATGCGTGAAAGAGATACGTCAGTTCATGATTAAAGTTAAAATTCAGGAAAAGGAAATAGAAATAGACAGTGGATCAGCAATTTCTATAATATCCCTTACAGATTGGGAGAGTTTGTCAGCAGCTAATTTAAAGAGTTTGCTAGAGAAAACAAGTATTAGAGCGAAAGACGTAAATGGCCACACACTTAAAATTTGCGGCTAGGTTACAGCGCCAATTAAGTATAATGGTAAAAAATGAAATCTACAGTTATATATCGTAAAGGCAAAAATTAACCCTATTATAGGGAGAAATTGGTTCCGTGAATTAGAAATACAAATTAATATTATAAAAGGAATTTCTGTAGAAGAGGAAATAACTAGAAAATATCCAGAGCTTTTTAACAAAGAATTAGGATTGATAGACATGAAACCAGTTGAAATAGAATTACTAGAAAATGTGCGTCCAGTAGTTTGCAAACTGTGAAAAGTGCCATTTGCACAAAGTGTGAAGATTGAAAATAAGCTAAAATCTTTAGCCAAAAAAGAAGTATTAATGCCCATCGAAACCTCTGATTGGGCTACACTGTTAGTGGTAATAACCAAACCAAATGGGATGTTAGGTTATGTGGGGATTACCGTGTTACAATAAATAAATATTTAAATAAGGGTATATACCCTGTCCCTAACGTAAAGGAAATACTGGCGGATCTACAAAACGCTTCGTATTTTGCCAACTTAGATCTAAACTCCACATTCCTTCAGATTCGCATAATGGATAAATCAGCAGAAAAATTAGCACTTACAAACCACATGGGCTTATATAAATGCAACAAACTACTGTTTGGCATTGCTATAGCGCCGAAAATTTTTCAAGCAAAGATTAAGGCTTTGTTTCAATGTTTACAGGGAGTCTTTCCATACTTTGATGATATACTCATCATGGAAAATTCAGAAGACAAGTTACGAGAAAGATTCCTCACTGTGTGCGAGAAATCACAGAAATTAAGCGTAAAACTGAACACACAAAAGACCGTAGGGATGGAAAAACAATTAACATTTTTAAGTCATTTGATTTCAGATGGGGGAAGAAACCATCACTGCAGAAAGTAACTGCAGTGATGAACGCCTCTCCACCAATCAACGTCAAACAGCTGCAGGCATTTATATAAAAAGAACTTTGTAGATAGAAAGCAAAAAAGGAAGAGGCCACTAGGAAACACATACCACAGAGGGAATTGTGAGTGAACGTCATGAGTACTGAATCCAGAAAAGCAGGGCTGGAGGTATAAATAGCTCAATTTGAACAAGGAAAAAGACAGAGAGAGATAACAGATTAAGAGACGTGTTACGAGTTTAAGTTTCACCTAAATAATGTCGGGGTAAAGTGAAATTTAACAAACTAACATTAAGATCGTAAAATGAAAAGATTATATCAATGATAAATATTTTTATTAAAAGAAAGTAACTAAAATATTAGATGATAATTATGAATTATTTATAAATGGAAGGAATATACACACACACAGTCAGATACTAATGCTAATCATTTAATTCAAATTACAATCCTCTTTTTCAGTTTTCTCCAATTGAAGAATAGAAAAGTGAATGTCTCATTTGTATTAGAAGCTTATAGCTAGTTTTAGTTTGTGCACATATTTAATCAGGCACGAGTTATTGTATGACTAATATCTTACCGGTAAGTTCTTCAGAGTTACATGAATTGTTGAACGAAGAGCTCTGTAGTAACTAATTTTGATTTCATTCTGGCAATATTTTCACATGTCTTGTTCATAGCTTCTGGGTAACTTTTTCATGAGAGAAGGTGTCAGCAAATGCTCTGGTTTATTCATTCATGCTGAATTGGTTCAGCATATTAATAGTCCTGGATAGAGGCATTTTATTGTGGCTTTGAGGAGAAAGGGAAAAAAACAGTAATTAACCCCTCTTGTCCTTTCATTCTATGTAGCACACAAGACAACAGCCAGCAAACCGAAAAGAGCCCCGCTCTGAAATTGTCCACTCCTTTTATACTACTCCCAGTTTCCAATCTCTGCACATATTATATTTTCATCTTTTGTTTTCTTGTTGGATTACAAGTTGATAATCTTCTATATTCCTTTTTGCTTTCTATCTACAAAGTTCTTTTTCTATAAATTCCTTCGGTGCCATATTTAATTATCAGTAAAACAATATTATTCTGATTGTAATCACTTGCATTTTGGAATTCCTTTCTTTTATTTATCTGGATTAATAATCTGCATATTTCTATTCCTTCCGATTTTAACTTTATTTTAATTAAATAGATAATACGAAACACACAAATAATTTTCATTGTACATATATAAAAAATAAATAATACTAACTATAAAAAAAAACAAATTATGTTTGTTGAACTATTTCTAATTTTTCTTTTTTTTAGCTTTTAAATATTACCAAATGCCAACACTCTTGTACCTTATGTATATATATAGAATGTGTTTAATGTTTTATTTTATGTTACAATGTTAATAAATTAGTGAATAATTCTAAAAATGTCATACCTGTCAAGAAGAAAAGTAATGTTGTGTATCAAATTTTTTGTGGATGTATGTTATCATATATAAGTGAATTGAGGTGCAGTTTAATGACTGTTTCAGTTTTCTTGGATCATGAAATGACATGTAAATATAAATTTAAGTTTGATATTGAAAATGTTAACATTTTTGTGAAGAGAAAAACCATAATAAAAGAAAAATTCAGGAGGTGATTTTAATAAATAGAAATAAAATGAATATAATTAATAGACAAGCTGCCAACATTTGGGATTCATGGGATTTGAGTTAATGATGTTTGCTTCTGTTTTTGTTTTTTGAATTTAATGGCAGGTTAAGGAATTAATCGAAAGTACTTCTGCAGATTGAAAGGCTATATATAATAGTTAACTACTCTTATATTTTTATTGTTATATATATATTATCAAGAAAATTTACTAGCAAACCAACTACATATTTATATACATGTCTCTGAGCCAGAAGATGTAGGGGTCTTTAGACTTATTTTAAACTATAAAAAACTGTAATTAATTGTGTCAGAGATCATGGAAATAATACTAGTTTCAAAATTATATTTCCTAGGAATATTTTTTAGTCCATATATGCATTTATATATATATATATAACTGTTTTATGTTATTTTTGTGTAAAGATTTTGTTTAAATAATTTTAAAAAGAAAAGTTTGAGCACACTTATCTAGAAAGATGATTAGTTGTTGTTTTTTCTTATTAGATTATTTAAAAGTTATGTAATGTATTAAGAGAATAAAGAAAATAAAAAAATAAATTTCCTTAAATCTTCCAATTTCTCATTTAAAATGCTTTATATTTTGATGTTTTAAAAAGTTATAAAGAAATGATTTAGTTTTTAAAAAAAATTTAATTCTTAAGTATAAATTTAAAGATTATGCAAAGATACATGTGTGTATATGATTCCTATCCAAATGCATATTAAAAGATGAAAGTTTTTTTTTATTACTGTGAAATTTAAATAAGTCTAATCATATATATCTAGGCAAATTGAAATATTTGTACTAAGAACATGGGATGAATGGTTATGAACTGATTATTTATTTTATATTCATACATTTCTATACTACTGTTTTCAAGTATGCAATAATGTCATGACAAATATCAATGATAAAAAAATATATTAGTACGAATAAAAATGAGATTTTGTTGAAAAGTTGAATCTGATATTAAAAAATTAGGAAAATATTTATTTATGTGCCATTTACACCATTTAGTTAGGGAAAAAAAATAGAGTTAAATAATAAAAATAATATAAATAAATATATTGAATCAATTGAGGTTTTTAGTATAAAGTTTTGTTAATATATATATATATATATGAAACAGTAAGATAGAAATCAAGTAAAATAAAATACAATAAATGATGTTCAAAGTTAGTGAAATAATAAACATAAGTTATGTGTTTCTAAATCGATCTTCTGACTGGGTTTAAATGTTCATTTGAATGAGTGTTTTAATAGTAAAGAAAAAAGTATTCATGTATTTAATAATTACGAACTGAGATTTGGCTATATCATTGTGGATTAACTACTGGCACATTATGAACATCTTAGTATATTATTTATTATAATAAATTATTATTGGCTACAAAAGTAATAAAAGTTTCCATACTTTCCTAGAATGAAATGTTTTAATGTTTTCAAATACTTTATGATGTAGTATTAATATGTTTTAGCACAGAATGGGATAATGGATAAATGTTAATATATATCATGTTTTGTTAACACACACACCCTGTTGTGAAACATTTAGGATTGTATGAAATGAATAAAAATAAAAGCTTAGTTTATTAAAGATAATGGAGAAATAATTAAAAGTATAGACTTCGAAAATAGAACTATATCAATAAAAAGGTAAACTTTATCCCAACGAAAATATATTATAAATCAGCTAGTTAGAGTTTATGTATTCATTCAATACTAACCTATTAATAAATTGTATATTTTAAATTTAATCTGTTTTGGTGTGGAGTTTATTATTTTAGAAATGAACCTGAGATGGAGAGCAAGTCATCCACATGAAACAAGGAACTAACACCGTGCTAAAATAAAATATGTCATTTATATTGTGAGTCCATCTATTTGGTTAGGAAAATAGTACTAATTTAGTAAATCACCTTTAAATTCCATATACACAGTTCACATATTCTTCATTAACTTACCGTTTTCATGTTGAATGGTTTTTAGATTGCTTTAAATATTATTATTCAACACAACCAAACTGGACTATTACAATATACATATATTGGAATAGTTACATCAAAAGAAAATAGATTAGATAATTTAAGAAAAAATATTTAAATACCATGATACTTTTTTATAAACAGAAGGTGAATTAAATTAAATAAACAGTTCTATGATGAACTACCTTAACTTAATTTGTTAAAAGCGGCAATAGACATTGGAGTCTGTATTGTACCTTAACATCTAAGTCAACCTTTCTTCCTATAATACTAGACAAGATATTTAAATTGATTTATATTATCAAATTAATAATCATTCAAGCTAAAAGTTGCTGAGGTTTCTTCTTCTATCATTATCTGATTAAGAATTTGAATTCTTTGAACATTGATTATATTAAAGCAAAATCATTAATTGTTGCATTCAAAACATTTAGTACATTCTGTAGATCATCTTTTGAAGTAGCCAAATATAGCACAATCATCAGCATGATGTAAGCCCAGAATCCAAAAAGATGAAGTTTTTATTTTTAACCAATTCAGATTAAAAATTCGTCATTAAATCTGTATCAGATCTTGATCCATTTTTCATAAGCTGTCTATAAATAGTTCCAAACACAACTATCATAAAAATTAAAAACATCACAAGTACAGAATGAATACATAAAAAATAAGAGAATTAATAATGATATGTAGCCCATCATTCAAATTTTTTATTCAACTTCTACTTATTCATTTAAAAAAAAAAAAAACTGAATAATTTTATAAGAATATTCATATGAAAATGAGTAGTATTTAAAAAAAAAATCATAAAAAAATTTCAATGTAAAGATCAAAACTACTATGGCAAAAAAAAAATTGAAGATTAGAGAAATTGATTTAATGTGCAAAAATAACACTTTTACTATGATTTACTTTTTTAAAAAAAAAAAAAAATTGGCCTTGATGAGAAATTAATGGTATTAAAAAAAAAATGACTTTTTTATTTTTGTCAAATAATATTAATATTATTGACAATTTAATGTTACTTAATAATTTTATATTTTATAAAAAGTTCTGGACAATATCAAAAATATGTAGATTAATAATTAAACACATTAATATGAACACAAAATAAAACTGCAGGAAAATGATTTTGTTAGTTAAAAAAAAAATTCTTTATAAAATACAGAATCCTCAGAACATATTAAAATATTTTTAAAAAAACTTAATGAATTAGAACTATATAACTCTTTCATGTCTACTTCATATATAAACAAGTTTATAAACATAGACTTTATATTTATATATATAGTGTAACCCGAACGATCCAACCAAAGGGTGAGGGAATACAAGAGAAGCCTTACAATCAGGTCATAGGGGGGTGATTAATCCAAGGTTACACGCACAGGCACCATATGACATGGATTTTGAACAACCACTCTAGAGTATAAGTACTCTTATAGGCAATACTACAGCTAAATATAATTATTAAAATACAAATCTTTATCTCAAATATAGGTTCTTTTCAATCCTAAATATCTTATGTTCTAAGAATATTGGGTTTAGCTTAAATATAAGTTCTTTTGCAAGTTTAAAATATCACATCTTATGTTTTAAAATATCTTAATCTCAAATTTTAAAAACATATTTATCTCAAATATAGGTTCTTTTACAAATTTAGAATATCTTGATCTCAGGGTTCAAATTCAGAAAAAAATGCACTCGGAGTAAAATGTTAATGGTAATACTTTAACTTCTCAATAAAAATATGATGAGTATTATTCAAGCTAAACATAAAATATTTGACATTTCTTTTAGTTTATTTTGGAATCTTACCATTTTAAGAAAGTAAAAATGAAATTACATAATAACAGAATACTCAAATACTTAAGCAATATATAACTGATACCTTGAAAAACATTTAAAACACAAAAATCTTGTATTTTCTGATGCAAATTTGAATAAGCAATATCAAAATAATGTAGAAGGCACTAAGGACATCTTTTATGCTGCCAACTACACAACAAGTGCATTTGAAATAATTAAATAATTATTAAGCAAAATGAATTTATAAACACTGTGACCATTGAAATGTACTCTTAAAAAAATTATTAATGCAAATCTTATTAAAGTAGATTTCTGATAAATAGATGTGCTAACGCAATGATATTATAATAGCACCGAAACAAAAACTTATTTAATTAATAATAAATTATTTATTTATTTACAACATATAATAATCCATATAATAAAAATATTTATTTACAATAATTATTATTTCTTTTAATTTATTATCTATAATTTACAAATATTATTAACCAATACATTGATATACCTTTCTTAAAACCATTTCTACAATTTTATTATATAAGTTGTACCTACCAACAATAGCTCTCTTATTCACAAAATACAATCTTTATTTACAAACCCAATACCCATAATGTAAAACGATACCTCTATGCCTTTGTCCAGGCTACTAGGAGATATTATATACTTACTTAATCAAAATAGTATTAAAAAATCAGTGCAGAGATGCTTAATAAATATTAATACAATAGCAACAAATATTATGCAATATAAAAACACTTATAATATTAACATTACCTATGTTGGGACAAGGAGATAGCTATGCTTAACATGGATAATACACTTTTACAAAAAATATTATAGTGGAGCTAATAGTAAATTGTAAAGCTGAATGCTTGTGAATGTGCATTAAAATATACTCTGATATTGAAATTCTAGGCATAGTGGACAAGGAAAATATGAGCTAGCAAAAAAATACAATCGAAAAAACAGTACTATATGCAGGCAGTGTCGATGAATGAACAAGCCACATTCTCTTTCATGGAGGAGCTAAATATACATAAAAGTAATATAACATTAATTTAAAATTCCCTCAAAAATACTAATAATAAAAGACATGGAGTTGATAATAATAATAAACATGAATAATTGTTCATCTCACTCGCACATACAAAAGACACAATTCTTCACTCGGTTTAAGATTATATATATTGTAATGCTAGCAAGATATGTGTTATAAAACTTACATATATCTGTGTTACATGTTTCATAAGTTCAAAATAGATTATCAAATTTATTTGAAAGAATAGGTAAAGAAATAACTATTTAAGAAGTTTTAAAATGTAGTTTTGTAAAAATAAAAAAGATTGCCTTATATTTTCTTTTACAAGAGAATCAAGCTTTTGTTGAAAACGGGATAGGGAAAAGACTTAGAAATAAAGATTTAAAAACACCTTTTAATAAATTTTTAGAAATTAAAATAAGCAAATGTGAAAACAGAATAAAAATTAATTAGTAAAAGCTTTGGAATGCAATTAAGTTTGCAAGATTAGTGGTTGATAATAAAAGTGAAATTAATAATTGAAGTAACTACAAACTATGTAAACTATCGATGAGATAGTAGATTAATCTAAGCAAAAGCTTAGATAATGTGCAATGTAAAAATCAATTAGATTAACAAAATATAAAAACTAATTAATAAAAAAAAACAGACTTAAGTTACAATCAAAATTAAAAATAATTATTAGGAATTAAAACAATAAGAGAGAGGGAGTATAAAAATTGCAGCTGGCTATTGTTATTTATTCAAGTCTTGAATCTGTAAATCATTCCAGTCTTCATTTTGAGATGATTCATGACATTATTCATTGCTCCAGAGGTTCAGAAATCTAAGGACAAACCATTCATGACTTCTGCAGAAAATATTACTGCAGAATTAGCAATGCACGATGGTAGATTGTTTTAGAAGTATTCAACGGGCTTCAGGCTCCAAAGTCCTCGCCTGGAACAAACGCCCGGAATAAATGCCTAGATTGTAAGTAGGCGCTGCTGCAAATTTTCTCTCCTCCATTGTCGAGTCGCAGAATGGAAGACAAGCCAAACCATCGATGGAGCCAACCGGTTGGAAAGTAACACTGATGCAAACCAAAACCAAATCAATTGTGTCACCTCAACCCCAGAAAAGCCTAGGTAAATATATTTTCCATAATAATGGTCTATAGACACTTTATTTTTAAATGAAATGAACTTTAACAAAGGACTATGATAAAATGTAGTTTGATTAATCATTTACATTTATTTTTATATATAAATTTCTATACTATTATGTAATAAATCATAGATTTATACTTTACACTTGTCAAAAGTATTATGTTACATTAAATATGTGTACATGAATAAATATTAATGTTTGAGTTAATTATTATTTTGGTCTATTCTCTCTATCTCTTGTCACTGCATGACTAGTAATTTAAGGGCATAGTTATTTTTTGTATGTTAAATGAATGTGCTGGACCCTGGTATAGAGTATGAGCTAGTCTGGGATATAGCAAGCACCGGATTATGTGCCTGTTATTCGAAGCATGCCCGCTATATAACATATGCTTCACTGGTGCCTGAGTTTGATCCTCAAAACCAATAAAATGCTTTGGACGGTAAGGGTTTTGGTCCAGCAGTTGAAATAGGCCATGGTCAGCAAATGTGATTGTATTATGGTATGTATAGCACAATCTGACTGTGGGTATTATTGATGGTTATCCTATCAAGGTATTTTGCTTCTGCTTGAAGGTAAATATAAATCAACAATGCTATAAATGACCCAGCATAATCAAAGTTTAAAAAAGTAAAATTGTAATTAAAATTTAAAAAAAAAAAAAGTTTGAAACTAAATTCAAAATAAATGCTAAATTGGGTAGTTATGAAAGTTAAAATTGGTGAGCAATGTGAGAAGAGAAATAGACCGAAGAAAACAAATTATAGTATTAAGACTTAAAATAATTAAAAATAAAATAAGATAAATAATGTAAATAAAAAAAGAGAAGAGAAAAAATGGTCAAAGATAAATAAATTCATTATTGGGATTGTTTATAGCCAGGTGGGGATTAGAGAGGACTGAGGGGGTTTGAGTTAGTTGAACACTTCATTCGAGTAAAATATTTAAAAATAAAAATAAATAAAATAACAATTGTTTTGTAAGAGTTAATAATAAAACAAAACCAATCTGTAGAAGAGCCAAAACAAAAATGGAAGCTCAAAATAATATAGAGGAAAATGAAATTACCAAATTGTTTGAGGAAAACTTTGGGAAATACCCAAAAATAGTCGACAAATAAATAGAATGATTAATACAGGAGATGAGGATACTCTGATGACAAGATAGGGAAATACTAGAAAGCATGAAACTGAACCAGAGTATAAAACATTTAATAGCTAAAATAGATTAAACTAAAAATAAACAGAAAAGCACAAGTAAGAACTCACTATTAAATAGCTCAAATACTGCAAATGAAATGGAACTAGAAAACAAATATAATTTTGAAGAAAATTTTAAGTCCGAATTAGAGAATAAGTCTGACTCAGAAATTAAACCAGAACCAGAAAAAATTTCTGACTCAAACGATAACCTTAAATTTGAAAATAAAGATGTGTCAGAAATAGAACATAATGAAAAGGAAGTAGAATGTAATATAAAAAAAAATCAAATCATGAAGTCGTTTGAGAAAAGGTTTGAAAAATACACAGAAATAAATAACAAACAAATAGAACAATGCATACAGGAAATAGCCCAAATACTAGAAGATAGGGAAATAATAGAAATTATGGAAACAAGTACAAAACAGTTAAAAAATAAAGTAGATAAAATACAAAATAAACAGGAAAGTGCAAAAATGTATGTACATTTAAAAAATAGCCCTGCTAAAGTAAAGAAAGTTATAAAGTTATGTCCTGAAAGAAAAGCGGTTGAAAAAATGACTGAGTTACTTAAAGCATTTGACAGCACGAGGCCAGATTAAGTAGCCAAAGAAAAAAAGTTTAAACTCTTTGAAAGAGAGAAAAATATGAATATTATAGATTTAAGCTTGGATAAAAATGTTTGGGTTAAAGAAAGTCGTATAATCCTAGAAAGGGAGATGTTCAATACACTAACTGCGATTCAGAAACAACACCCAGAACATCAAGCCAGGTGTAGAAGTAGGTCAAGATTTCCTGATCCAAGCAGATATGTAATAATCATAAAAGAACTGCCTGACAAAGGTTAGGAGGAGTTTAGAGTTTATATTAACTGGATGGATTTTTTTTTTTAAAAAAAAAAAAAGTTTATTATACACGGATTATGAGGATGGAAAAAATTAAATGTTTTTTATGAGAATTGATAATGGAAAGAACATAAAATTAAACAAATAAAATGTTTTTGTTTTTTTTTGAGAATTAATAATGGTGATGAAAGTGTCTATGGGAGTAAAATGAGAATTTGGTAGAATAAAGGAAAATAATAATGTTTTAAGAGTAAACACACGAGAATAAAAAAAAATTTTTTTTGGAGACAATTGATGCATATAAATGAAAACTAAAGATTTTAAAAGCAAATAAGATGAATAAAGCTTATAATAAGTAAAATGAAATCTAATAAAATAAATAAAATGTTGCAAAATAATCTTTCATGTGAGTGTAGATTGTGTTTAGGTTAATAGACTCATGGGGAGAGAGAAATACAGATAAAGGTTGATAAAGTATTAAGTGTACGTTATTGCTGTGTCAATGTAAGACTCTTAATGGGCATGAAAATAAAAAGAATAGTCCGATAGGATGAGGATCCAGTAGAAAGATCTTGGAACTATTCGACATGCTGGGAGATGTTGTCCCAGTCTCTTATCTAAAAAATGTGCGCACTGGAAAGAGAATTCCACAGTAAGCCACAAGTTATTTTCATGGGGAAAAAAATACCAAAATCATATAATAAATAAATCTCATTCTAATGTAAGCCAAATGGTCAGTGGATGAATATTGCCATTTGCAGTGACCCATATCTTCTAGGATGCAGATCCAAGAGTTAAAAGTCCTCAGCTCATTCAATCTGCCGGAAAAGAAATTCCCAGTAAGTAGGATATACTCCAGATATGTTTTACCATTCATAGCATTCGCCATCTTCGTACACACTGGAAAAATGCTTGTGGTCCCAGGTGGTCATAACATATGCTATAATCGTTGCAAGTCAATGTAGATTATGATCTGGTGAGATAGAGCAGCATAAGAAAAGTCACCCTCTGTAGCTTGGCAATCTTGAGCAAATCCGACACTTATTTTACATAAAAATAAATAAATAAATAAACAAAAAGTGAAAAATCAAATAGTAAAGAAATAAATAAAATATAAGGGCTAAAACAAATCAAACTGACACATTTTACATCTCAAACTGGTAGGTGTGGGTGATGTAATACTAGCGAGATGTGTTATAAAACTTACATATATCTGCTTTTCATGTTTCATAAGTTAAAAATAGATGATCAAATTTATTTGAAAGAATAGATAAAGAAATAACTATTTAAATTGTTTTAAAACATAGTTTTGTAAAAATAAAAAAGAATGTTATATTTTCTTTTAAAAGAGAATAAAGCTTTTGTTGAAAATGGGATAGGAAAAAGAATCAGAAATGAAGATTTAAAAACTCCTCCTTTTTATAAATTTTTATAATTTAAAATAAGCAAATGTAAAAACAGAATAAAAATTAATTAGTAAAAGCTTTGGAATGCAATTAAGTTTGCAAGATTACTGGTTGATAATAAAATTGAAATTAATAATTGAAGTAACTATCTATGTAAACTATTGATGAGATAGTAGATTAATCTAAGCAAAAGATTAGATAATGTGCAATGTAAAAATCAATTAAATTAATGAAATGTAAAAATTAATTTAAAAAAAAAAACCGACTTAAGTTACGATCAAAATTGAAAATAATGATAAGGAAATATTGCAAGAGTTATCAGATGAAAATAAGAAAGTAGAAATAATGGTAAATGTTAAAAAGACTAAAAGAATGTTCAATGGATTTTCTCAGAAATGAAGATTGATAATAATGAATTAGAAGAAGTTAACTACAAATACCTTGGTCAGATTATTACTACAGATGGAAACATAATGAATGAAATTAATCATAGAATTAAACTTGTTTGGAGCGCTTTTGGTAGAAATAACTTACTATTAAAAAGAAATATGTTTATGTGTTTGAAAAAAAAAAAGGTTTTTAATAATTCTGTTTTATCAATTCTTATTTATGGATCTAAAATTTGGACACTTAAGAGTGATAAAGAGACTTCAGACCATTCAAAAAAATAAGAAAAGATGCATATTAGGAGTAACAAGAAAAGATCAAAAACGAAATACATGAATAAAAGAACAAACAGGTGTTACTGACATTGTTAAAATAATTAAGAAACTGAAGTGCAGTTGGGCTGGATATACTGTTAGAAGAAGTGATAGTACATGAACAGTTGAAATATTAAACTGGACTTTAAAAGTACAGAAAGAGAACACATGAGATGAATGAAATAGAGAAGTATGTGGGTGTGATATGGAGAAGTTAGAGATCAGAGAAAATGGATTGAACTTGGAGAAACTTTCATCCTGCAGCGGACTAATAATGATTGAAAATGATGATACATAAAATCTTAAATGATCAATCATTTGCATATTGCATATAGATTACAAATCAAATGCAATAGACCGTATTGATCTTCAACTTAATTTATAAATCTGATTATTACTCTTTAATATTAACAGGTTTTATTAGTCTTTCGAAAATGTTCAATGAAATTTAAATATTCATTAGTAAATTAAAGTTACAAAAATAACAAAAGTAAACCATTATATTTTGAATATTAAAATGAAATAACGATTTAAAGACTGATACATAGATCACAGGATGAAATATCAATGTAATAAAACAAACTTGATATTATTAAAATATAATTCTTGTCATGCAATGAAATTATAGTTTGACATACCTATATAACAAAATATATACATATAGAAAGTGTTTTTAAAAAAAACTGTATATCTCTTAATGCATTTTTCACAAATCCTTTTTTATTTTATAACAGTATGATTTAATAGAGAATAAATAAATATTCCAGTAGACAAACTCACTGAACAAAGCTTTAAAAAATTAATTTCTTACCTTCACTTAACTGGATCAATTCGGTGAGATTATCTCGTAATTGAGTTAAGTCTATATCGTAAGGTGCTTCTTTAAGAGATGTTATTACCTGCTGAAGCTGAAACATTACAAAAATAGTTATTCCATTGGGTAAAAAAAATAGACAAAGGAAAATATAATTAATACAGATTTAAAAAGAAAATTGTTTTAAATAAAAATAAATAATGGTTTTAATACAAAATACATTAACTACAAATTTATCTGTAAACATTTATTGAAAAAAAAAAAAAGTTAGTCTTAGCATTAAACCAGTTGCAATTAAACCTATTTCACTTTTCTTATCCAAGGAAAATAATTATAAAAATATAATTTCAAACATTTTTTTTTTCAACTGCATGTTTAACTACCTCTCTTTAATCCAGAAGATAAGACACACCCAATTAGATACGACAAATTAAAAACTTTCAAATAGATTAGCAGACTTTTTCTGTGAAGATTGTGGTAGTCCTGTTTTTGGAAAAACTATTTGTTACTCATTGCTTATAAGTATCAGGAGTAATTCCTCAGTAATTATTTCAAATAAAGATATTTCTGATTCAGTCAATTTTAGTTATTACTCAGAATCAATTGCTTGTAGATCATCATCTGTTATTTGTACTTTTTCTCAAAACATCCTTTTGAAGTTAAATGCCATCTGCACTTTCAACCAAGTTCCATTTAACTGATGCTCTTTGTCTTGATAACAGTTGATTTCTCCTCTAATCTACATTTTCTTTAAATTATTCCATATCCAAACTATTTTATTTATAGTAAATTTAGAGCTGGGATTTTCTCTAAAATAGGTTTGACTGTAAGAGAAGAAGGTATTTCTTTAGGTGTTTACCCAAAAAGAGTTCATGTCAGAATTTGCTGTGTTATCAAAAATAGTCTTTCATTTATATTTGACATGGTCATTTACCTTGATATGTTTAAAATGTTGAACAACCTTTTATGTCACAGCACTCAGTATGAAATGAATAGATAGGTCATTCTTTAGACTTTGAGGATTTCCAAAAAATTTTAAACTCAATACCATTACCCATGACTAACAACTATGGTATTTGTAGCATGAGAAAATTTTAGAGGTTTGATAATTATCTCTCAGTACTTATATAAGTCTACATTCAGTCTATCATTATTAAGTATTAACTTTTATTATATCATTCCATTATTTAATCTTGCATAACCCAATGTAACAAATGCCAAGGTCTATTGGGTTATAGCCACAGAATATATTCTTTATGAGGCAATCATGACTTATTTTGATAATTACATCCTTGATATAATTTTCGAACATTTCATTCTGCTCTTGCCACTATGCATACCTGCAAGTTAAAACTTTTTTTTAATTTTCTGGATGATTTTCGTGTATTAATTCCAGGGCTTAAGGCAATCTTCCAAATTCATTTTAAAAACTGGTAGTCTAAATTCTGTTTATCCCAGACAGCAACAATCTTGCTATTAATCAGGTGCCTGGAGGTTATGTCTATAATTCATCTCAACTGTTTCTGGTTGAAGTTCATATTTATCCTTTATTCTCAATAATATATGAATAGCGATGTCAAATTATCCTTCTTACAAAACAAATAAAAATCATAGGCAAACACTATCTTTTGCCAACATATCATAAAGTCAAGACTAGTCTTACATATTAAAAGGATGCCTAAAAGTTGTTTGAGATCGGCTATTATTCTATAACTAATTTTCCATATAAATAAAAATATTGATAACTGAAAAACAGGCTTATTTATACCTGTGTCTATATATATGTAATAATAGGGTATGAGCACAGACTAACATGACCCACCACTCTCCACTCCATCTAATAACACTGACACACTTAAACACATATATGTTGAAAAGATAAATAATCACCAATATACGTATTTCATGCTAAACCAGCAATCATCAGTTGGTCCAGATTATCATCTCTACACATATATACTATAAGTGCTCAGATATATATTAAGATAGACAATCCTCATACTTTAATGGACAGGCTTCAATCTACTCTACACTCCAACTCTTCAACCGTCCATCCAATTGAAAATCTGATGATGGAATGCTCAAAGGCCACCCTGAGGCCGAGATTGTTGTCACACCCATGTTGACCTAAGGTCAATCTGAACCCCACATGTACCCTGTCCATTAAAGTATGAGGATTGTCTATCTTAATATATATCTGAGCACTTATAGTATATATGTGTAGAGATGATAATCTGGACCAACTGATGATTGCTGTTTTAGCATGGATATTGGTGATTATTTATCTTTTCAACATATATGTGTTTAAGTGTGTCAGTGTTATTAGATGGAGTGGAGGGTGGTGGGTCATGTTAGTCTGTGCTCATATCCTATTATTACATATATATAGACACAGGTATAAATAAGCCTGTCTTTCAGTTATTACATTATAGAGATGTCTGCCCATCCTTGCATATGTATTTAATGGATTATGTCCTGTACATGTGGGGTTCAGATTGACCTTAGGTCAACATGGGTGTGACAAGAATCTCGGCCTCAGGGTGGCCTTTGAGCATTCCATCATCAGATTTTCAATTGGATGGACGGTTGAAGAGTTGGAGTGTAGAGTAGATTGAAGCCTGTCCATTAAAGTATGAGGATTGTCTATCTTAATATATATCTGAGCACTTATAGTATATATGTGTAGAGATGATAATCTGGACCAACTGATGATTGCTGGTTTAGCATGAAATACGTATATTGGTGATTATTTATCTTTTCAACATATATGTGTTTAAGTGTGTCAGTGTTATTAGATGGAGTGGAGAGTGGTGGGTCATGTTAGTCTGTGCTCATACCCTATTATTAAAAATATTGATGTAATATTTTTATTCTAAATGATTGCCAGCTCTTTCTTATCTAATTAGCTATGAATTTTCTCAGCAATGGACCTCGTTCTGGAGGCATATATTACTAACCAAACAAAAATCTATTAAAATTATTTTCAATTAGCTATTGTGCTATATCAATAGTTTATTGAAGCAGACCAGTTCATTACATAACCCAAGTGCCTTTTTCTGGGCCACTCGCCAATGCTGCTTTTGACCTATAAGTCATAAAGAGATACTGCCACATTGCCCTTCCTTACAAACACATAAAAAAAAATTAATCAATCCCAGAAAAAGCTAATAATTGTTTTACATTTATTAGCATTGGAGCATCCTTAACTGTTATTTTTTTGGAGGATAATTTTCTCTTTTCTAATTTTCATGCCCCTTAAATTTGATTTCTTACTTTTTGTATATACATTTATTGGAGTTGCGCTCAACTAATGAATTCATTATTGCTATACAGTAATTGAAATTCTACTTTCTCAGCAATAAGATTATCAAAATATAAAATCATATTTTCTATTCCTTATAAGAGGAAATATATTTTTGATTGAAATTTATTGTAAGCTTAATAAAAAATGGAAAAAAGTTGCATTTGAATAATCTGATGCGGAGGTGATGTGGGAAAATTCCTCTGGGGAAAAATTCCACTAATAAAAAAATTGAAGGTTTAAGATTAATGACAATTTTGTTTTATGAGACAGAAGATTTTTTTTTCTTCTAGAGTTATTTTCCAATGGGAAAATATTTTTCTGTTCTAAGAAGAATGGTCAAGATTAACATATTTTCTGAATTGACATTAAATGGGATCTGATAGAATGCTAAAGAGATCTAGTTTCACAAAATATAATTTTGTTATAATGCCAGAAGCTTTCTTACATATAGCATTGGGTATACACTCTTTTCAGTTAGCCATGTCTCGTACTTAAGAATGTTTGTCTACAAGTTTAAAGTTTATAATATCGTAGATATGTAAATAATTTGCTATTCATGAATTAACCATCCGCCTTATAACAACTTTTAACTGGCAATAAATGGAGACAAAGATACCTCTAAAACTGTCTATGAACTGCAAACTAGGATGAATGTCCATAGAACCTGTTGTGTGAGCTATTGTTCAATGATTAAAATCACACTGATATCTTAATATTTTCAGAAAAGTTTGATATGTATGCAATGTTATTATTGAGAAACCTAATCCATAAAGAAGTTACAGCAAGAGAAAAAAAATCTTTTGAATCTAATAATACCGATAAACTAAAATTATTGAATGATTAAACATTGCTTATGAAATCATATGGAAGTAAATTAAAATTTTCAACATTCAAAAATTCACAGATCCTAGGACGCACATAGGTTATGCATTTGTAATCACTATTGAAGAAGTCCAGAGCCAAGACAAAATTACTGATACTAAAGAATTACCTATGAGGAAAGGATATCAACAATTTCTGTTATGTCTTTTCTGACAATAGAAACAAAGATTGTCTGCAAATGTTGAACTTTAAAAAACATTTTTTTCTTTCTGTGAAAAATATTCTCCAACTTACTAAAATATATAATTCCAAATGAATTCATGAAAAGCTTGAGGGCCATAGATGCTACTATAGCTTCTATATAATCGTTTCAAAGAATTCATTTAGTAGTGTGAGAAAATACCACTGAAACAAAAGTTTTAAAGTAAAATACATTGATATAGAGATGCTACTGAGTTCAATCCCTTAAAAAGCTTTAGAGCTGTGCAATGACAATTTTCATTCTTTCTTAATGCACAAGTTGAAAAACTTTTTTAGAAATTTAAACAATATAAATCAAAATTTCTTAACCAAAATGTAATTTAAACTTACACTTACAATTTTGTGCATACAGTTTGGTTAATGAGATGTAAAAAAAATGTTTGTGCAAAGATGATTTAACCAAAACATCACAGATCACCATTTCCTATGCTTATACAAGTTGTTAATAGCAGTAGCAAACTCTTCTTACAGAAATGTCAACCAGAGCAAGCCTTAGTGATCAATGGATGCATGAAGATTTGTGCATAAAATCTCCATTTAGTGCCTACTCATTCAATATCTCCAGACTAATTTCTAGCTTGTGGCTTTAATCAGAGATGAGTTTTCGACCTGAAAGCACTGCACCTAGATCTAAGGAAACTAATGCAACCTTCCAGCAGCCATAAACCAAGGACACCAAATTGTATAGATGCTGAGTGGGGTTCAGATCTATACAAGCAAAAGAAAACATTTACGTGTTTTTATTTTGAGCTCCTAGTTTCATAATTAACTAAACAGATAAAAGATAGCTGCTTGAGGGTTGCATTAAATCCTTAGATCTAGGTGCAGTGCTCTCAGATCCAAAGCACTTCAGCGATGAAAGCCACAAGCTAGAAAATAGTCCGGGATATTGGATTAGTAGACACTAGATGGGGATTTTATGCACAAACCTTAATGCATTCATTTATTACTATGACTTGCACTGGATGGCACTACTATATAGCAAGTTTGTTACAAAATATGATCTCCCCAATAAAAATGCTTAATGATCTCGATATCTCAGCAATGAGGATGAGTCTTAACTGTTCTATTTCACCCATATATTTCAATAATATTAAAATTGTAAAATTCAAATTATATATTATTCATGTCGAATACATTCAAATATAAAGTACCTTCATTATTGATAATAATATCAAAATATTACTTATAAAACAAGTTTAGCATGTATTAAAAACAATAGTGAAATATGTTTCCAGATTGTAATATTTTGTTCTTGCTTCTTACCATATTCATTCTCATTGATTTTCATAATAAGTAATGACAATAAAAGTGAAAGGAAAGAAAAAATTAAATATTGGTGTATTTCCTTGAGAAAGTAGGAAAAATAATATTCATAGTTAAAATTCTGGCTATCCAAAGATTACAGAACTTATTGGATTCCTGTGAATGTGAGACCAGTATTGTTTAGAGATGGTACTGATTGTAGTCAACATTTTTACGTAGAAACGCATTAAAAAAAAATGTGAAGAATGTTTTTTTTAATTTACATCTCTTTTTTGCAAATCGCAGCAGAATCTTTAAAAAATACTGCAGATGGGGTAACATTGTTTTACCATACTAATAAATACAACAAAAGTTACATAGGAATAGATTGTACAAATAAGTCATCAAAGAATATTTTCAAAGACTTTAATTTCACTAAGAAAATGTTCCATGGGTGAACAAAGACAGAGGATAGTATAAAGGATGTCCTAACATCAAAGAATGTGCAAAATTCCATCCCTGTGGATCCTGCAAATCAAACAACTTTTTTTTTTTTGCAATTTTTATGCCTCCAAACTACAAAAGTAGAAAGATATTCCCATTAGATGAGAGATATTTTGACCATCATATTTGTAAAATAAGCTCGCGGAATTCAGTAAACAAGCTGATGAAACAGCTAACGCTATCCATAATGATTAAATCTTCCCAAGATGCATGAAAGTTAGATATAAAAAAAAAAATCTAACTTCACAATGTGCATTTAATGCAAAAAGTGAATTATGGGAAGTATAATTCTATGTTCAAACTATCTGAAGAAGATAATAAAACATGGTTAAAACAAACTGCTCAAAGCATACTTTACATAACTACATAACTATACAAATCATAAATCCGATAGATTCGATTATAGATAATGAAATGATCATCCTAAAAAATATATATGGATATTTTTTGGTATCAATAAAAAGAAGAATTAAAATTATCATTAGAAGAATTAAAATTATCATTGACTTTGATGATGCTGATCAGTTGGAGATTGTTCGTATTCTTACTCTTCAATTTTCCCTAACATCAATTCTGGATAGATTAATACAAGCATGGATAACTATTAAGAGTTATTTTACTATGAATGACTGTCCAAAAATATTAGAAAAATATTTCAGTAATGAATATCCAGAAAAGGAGTATGTAGTTAAGACATATATGTATTTTTCGTAATGTGGATGTGTTTCTCATGCAATCGGCCAAAACACTTGAATCTACTCATTTTAGCTCAGGAAATGCTGCAGTATAATGTAATGTTTAGATAATAAAATTTAGTAAAAAAATAGATTTTTTGCTATTTTATAAACAATTTAATCCACCTTCCTATGGAAATCAAACTTGAGATCTTTAGATTCATGAATACTGAATTTTAGGTAATGCTCTAATCAACTAGGCTATTCTGGCCAATAAACATCACATGATCTCAGATCCAAGGCTCCTCACTGACGAAGTCCACAAGCCAGAAACTAGTCTGGGGATATTGGATAAGTAGGCACTAGATGGGGATTTTATACACAAGCCTTCTGGCATCCATTGATTACTTTAGCTTGCTGTGTGTGGCAATACGTATAGTGAGTTTTGCCTGTTTTAGGCTATTCTGGCTGAATAACTTAGTTAGTCAGAGCATCACCCTTAAATTCATTAATCATCTAGTTGGATAGAGTATCAGCTTAAATTCACTATTCACCTATCTAATTGTGTTAAGTTTGATAACTATGCTAGCACTATCACTGGTCAGGCCAGCAACATTTGAAAAAGATGAGACTAATATTATTTGAAACATATATATTAATTTGTGTGATTTTATTAACAGTTTAATATTTTTGGAAAGATGAAATAAAGTTTAAAAAAAATTTTCAAGACATTTATTTAACATTTAAATACAAATATAGCATATATACTGCACTGGTCAAAATCGTGTGTTCATTCAACAACACCTAGAATCCAAGCAAACATATATCCATCTAATATGTGCAAGATACATAAGTCAGGAACAATACCAAATATCAACCTATTTACTAGTGCTCCAGGGTCTGTGATTACATGAACAACGATTTTGATAATACTGGCGAGTTTCATTCTCACTTGGTCCCAGCTAGAGTTCAGGGTTCACATGTGACTTAATACAACAGATTTACATTTCATTAATTAATACCTATCTAAATTTATTCCAATTACAGAATGGTATGGAGTATACATGACATTGATTGATAATTTAAATAAGTTAAAGATTTGATTGATTTGAACTGCAATAATAATTTCATGGCAACATGACAAAAGAAGTGAGTTTACACCTAATCTTATAATTAATAAAAGGGATTTATGTTAGAGATTCGGAATAATGACAAACCTAGATTTCAAATTAAATATAACATATTTATTATACATCTAAGTGTCATCAAATACGTCAATGTTTGTCTAAACAACTTGATTATACATATTGGACTCGTAATGTAAAATTCATTAAGTAAATCAGATATTGTAATTAATGAATGTTACCACATTTCAATTTAGCTAGCAACTGCAATCCATTTAAGACACAAATTAGATTTTGATACAGCCAAAATATAATATATTTGGTTACTAAATTTAAACAGTTGGTTAAGCAGTCTGACAAGTATAAATTAGCAATAATCCATCATTTTAGCCCTCAATAAACTTATAAATTGAAGAAAGTAAATCTATTTTTTTCCTCCATACACATATATAGACAAGTGAAGATGAATGAGTTGCATTAAACCATTATTACATTTAAATAGGTTGTAAGTTATGAATATGGGAAAACAAACATTTATCTTACGTAAATACAAATCTATATTATATGTAATTAATTAATTAACTGGATTGACTAATGAGAGACGTGCCATCACAGTAGAGAGAGCATTTCAAGTTCATAAATAGAGAATAAATAAAGAATGGTAAAGGTGGTACGATGTTATGGCTACAATAAAAAAACACATCATTTACGATCCTCAAGAGCCTTTGCTAGGAGAAGTCAATGAATGAGAGGACATGCTGGCCCGCTGACCAAAACATATCTCTGCATAACAATAAAAGTTGATGTGCTGAGATGGCTTATTCATGTGTGCCCATGTACATTTTAATGGCAGTAATTGGAAAAGGGAAATCCCTAGTAGGAAATACATCTATTTTTACGGGAGATTAACATTATTGGATTAGTCATATTTAAATTTCCACAGGTCCTGAGAGTTAAGTAGCAAAGCACGAACAATAATAATGACAAGTGAATAATTGTAACCAGAAAGTACATAATACCGTATGCATGCATATATATATATTGTGCAAACAAACGTGAATTCAATCCTGATTTAAATAGTTAGCTCTCTAACGTAATGGTACATCCACAAAACCCAGGGCAATAAATGAATTTTAAGAAAGTATAATATAAAAGAAATAGTGAGAATTAAAACCAAATTTAAAGGAGTAAATTGTTTTCCCACATATTCAAACTTTAAAATCTCTCATGGCTTAGAATTTATAAACAAATGATGTTTATATAACAAAACAGAATAAACCCTATATATAAAAAAAACCAATTCACTTCTGGTGAGATTTTACAAAATTCTGCATGATAATTAATACATAGATGCTAAAGATCAACGCAAATGAGATATACAATGTAAATACTAATAAAATTTAATTTTAAAATCTCTATAATAGATTTTACCTAAAGAGCTAAGTTTGGTTTAGGAAAATGTGATGGATTTTGCTTAAATAATTTAATAAATTACAATTTTATTTGAAAAATGATTGCGGGTAAAGATTAATTAGCGAATAATAGGAAACTTAAATTTTAAAACTATTCCTATCATTTACAAAATAACAAACGTACAAAACTAAATGAGCTTCATCTATTAATTGCTTAATGGAAAATCTACATCTTCTGCAATAATCATGACCAGAGAAAATAATAAAGACTAGGATTGTAAAATGCTCTTTGAATTTTGTACTTAACTTGGCAGCTTAGTATAAGTCAACATTAAAATAATAAATTTCTGTATCAAAATAATATGGAGTTCTAATAAGATTAAAACTGTTAAATTTTATAGAAAATAAAGTTAATGACGTATTTAAGGAAAGTTGTATAGATATTACATATAGATATTTTAGAGTGAATAAATGAGTACAAACTAATCAAAGATTAATATTAATTTAAAACCGACATTGTTAAAAGATCAGAGGCTTGCAGCACACAGGGTTACCTCAAAACATAGCTGGAGACAGGCTTCATGAAGGCAGGCTTTCTTGATTTATTCAGCATCACGGGCTAGATGCACTGGAGTGACATCGAGCAGGTGGAGACAGAGCACAGAAAGTGAACAGCTTTCTACTTTACCCCGATATTATTTAGGTGAAACATAAACTCGTAACACTCTCTTAATCTGCTATCTCTCTCTGTCTTTTTCCTTGATCAAATCGAGCTATTTATACACCTCCAGCCCTGCTTTTCCGGATTCAGTACTCATGACGTTCAATCACAATTCCCTCTATGGTATGTGTTTCCTAGTGGCCTCTTCTATTGGTTCGTTCCTTGAGGGTAGAAATTCTCCAAACAAGATTGGACATGCCCTAAGAGTTTATTTGCTAATTAAAAAAAACAACACAAATCTGATTTTCATTTTCATTAAATTTCACAAGCTATCGTATTAAACAAAGCCTAATGAAATTGAGATTTGTAATGAAAATTAAATAAAATATAATAATAATAATAATAAAAAGAACTTTATTCTCAAAATTTGAGGAATTTGTTATATTCTATAAATAAGAAATTTTATAATTCGATGGCTTGTAACACTTATATTTAATAAGATTTTAATAACTTTATGAAGTGACAAATTACAAAGTCTGCCTTATAAATATTGAATTGACTGTTTTTATATTCTATTTGGGAACATTTATTAAAACAAAATATAAAATATTATAACCTAACTAGAAAACAGACTTTAATGAAAAATTTTAAAACCCTTGTCATACTTTATGGACTTCTGAGATTATGTTTACACTTATTGCCCATTTATTTTCTATATAATTAATAATAATAACACAAATAGTCAAATGTTATAGCTTACATGGTAATGATTATAAATATTGATTAAAAATTATACATATACTACTGCCTCAAGCAAGACAGGTCAGTTAATATATAAGAATGGGTTCAAACTCATACTAGTGCTGGTGACATTGGCACTAAGTGAAGCAGAAATACGTGCTATAATATTTCCAGCTTCAATATTTAGGCTACATGTGGATTTGGACTCAGACTTTCAAGCTCTTTTCAATCATTCATTTGTATCTTATACAACCAATACACATTACCATAAATAAAATAAATGATCTAGATTGTATCTATTTTGTACTGGTCTGACCATCATCTCCCACACATATACATATATCAGTGCTTGATTTAAAGTTTGAAGATTTGCTATGTTAATATAAATCGAGCACTGATTACATCTATGTGTGGGAGATGGTGATCCGGACCCACTGATGATTGCTGGTTTAGCACGAAATACGAATACTGGAGATCATTTATCTTTTTCACAGGAACGTGGTTCATGGGTATCGGTTGTATAAGATAGAGTGGATGACTGAAGGGAGCTTGAAAGACATTTATTTAATAATTGATTCTAGATTATGAAAATAATTCAACATATAATTAAAATGCTATCATCATAAACTTTCAGACAAACACTAATTAGAGCATAGTTTAGAAAACAATTTTAATTTAAAACTAATTTAGTAAGCATTATTATAAACACTTTTGTTCACAAGACTATTATTTAAAAATACTATTGATCCATATAACTATTATTCTGAAAAATGTATAGTTCAGATCGAACGCACGGTTTTAATCACACAAAATAAATAACTTTGTTTACATCGATTTGTTCATCATTACCTTTCCTTAATTTATACGCTAGTCGGATATTTCTTCATAATTATAATGACAACAAAAATCAATATAACTCAAGTCCTAATAATGTAAAATAAACAATCGAAATAAAAACAAACTTTGTAAAAAAAAAAAAATAGATATTAGAAATCATATTTATGATTTTAATCAGTACAAAATTATAATCCGAAAATATAAACAGCAACAAAATTGTCATGAAAAAATCGTAACATCTTTCGTGGTTGCTTTAAGCTAACATATACATCTTAATATATTATTTTATTTTCAAATGCAGTATATGTTATTAAAGTTTATAAGAAAAATCTCACCTGCAACTTATAAACTGATATTTGTTCTTTAAGAAGTTCCTCATTCATGCTATTTTTGTTTAAGGAAAGGTATACATCTCATCAAAACAAACTACGGTTGGGATAATTAGTTACTGTATCATAATAAAATTAAGCTTAATCAACAAAATTAAGATTTTTTTTAAAAAATAATACATTCACGTGGCCATTTATTGTGGAAAATAAAAATACAAACTCATCCAAATAAAATTTAAAAAATAATTGTAGACTGCATTTACAAAGCACATATATAGCATCAATTCAACAAATGGGCACTAATCTAACTGTTTTACGCAGAACAGCAATGTGTAAAAATTTAACTAAAAAAAAAAAATCGATTTTATAGTAAATCAACTAAATAATGTTTTAAAAATACTAAATTTTACTTATGATGATCATATAAATTTGCTTAATTTTATTGCTTAATTATAATAATATTCATATTTAATTAGCCATGTTTGATGTTATAATTGTAAGTAAAATATTCGTAAAATTTAAATAAAGACTAAACATATTGTGCGATTACAAAAGATTCAAATGTGAAATACCGATAATAATAAATAATAAAAAAACAAACAATATATTTTATTTATACATTAATTATATATCATTCACGAATGTGAGAATTTGATTGGATTAAGAGTACATTTATGGCGCCATTTTGTTTTTTTTTCCAAAATCTCAATATATAAATGGCACAGTCACTTTAATACAGTTTATGTAATTTTTTGCAGATTATTTCCGAGTAGCTTTTTAAATACATTTATCGCATGCGCAGTGACTAGATTTACTTTTGAACACGCTGAATTAAAATTTTGTTTTTGTATTGTTTGTTTGTTTTTAATATGCATATTGCATTTAAATGCATGCTCATTATTGTATAATAAAATATTGCCAGCTGAAATTTAAAACGCGGCATTAATATTTTCGTTTTCAATAATTAATTGAAAATTTAAACTTTTCAATTAATATATATATGGAGAAAGAATCAAATTCAGATGATGTCCAAACATGTTTTGATGATAAAAATGTTCATTCTCAAATGGAACCGGAAGAACTATATTTAGAAGGTAAGTATATAATTTGTAGTAGAATGTAATACAATATATCTTAAATGCATAATTTTTGCACATTATGTTGTTTAAAACACGTTAAATTAGGACATTATGTTGACTAGTTTGAGAACGCTAATTGTAACAAATTATTAATGTAGCCCTTTTTTCCATCTTTCTAACCTCTCTAATGGTAATCAAACTTTTGTTAACTGGCAGTTATTGTAATCATTATTAAGAATTGTGGAATATATTTTGTCAATAATGTTTTTATGACTTTTCTAACATTGTATTACAGTTTTCATTAGTTTTGATAATTGCATTTTTTTGTATCGTACGACTTTAAATCGCTGCAATCTTATTTGATATATATTTTTTAATTATTATTGATGCAGGGTTTATTTTCATTGATTTGAAATTACATCCATGTATGTACGTTACAGATAAAACATTTAAACAAATAGTTTACTGCGATTATACCCCCTCTCCATCTTTTTTTGAATTACATTGAAAGAATAAACCATATTCATCAGATAACGAAATTACGATAAGAAAATTCTCATATTAAACATTGACTTTTTTTTTTTAATGAATATGGTTGGTTTTATTTTAAAAACATGTTTGAGTTAATTTGGACCTATATCAAATGCTAAAATTGTATCTTTTTTTTTTCAAATGTGACATTAATTATATAACATTTTCTAATTGAAGCTTATTTGTTTTTCTTCCGTTTGTAATCAAGAAGTGCCACAAAAATTTAATACTCTTAGTCAAATTTGGGGCATATCAGATTTTTTATGGGTCGTATAATATTAAAAAACCATCATCATCATCAACCATTATCAATCCACTGCAGGATGAAGGTCTCTCCAAGTTCAATCCATCTTCTCCGATCTTTAGCTTCTCTTCTCCACAACAACCCTGCACATTTTTTTATTTCATTCATCCATCTCACATGTGGTCTCTTTCTGGGTCTTTTACAATCTCTTGGAATCCAGTTTAAAATTTCAATTGTCCATCTATTATCATCTCTTCTAGCAATATGTCCAGCCCAACTCCATTTCAATCTTTTAATTTTTTCAATAAGGTCAGTAACACCTGTTTGTTGTCTTACCCATACATTGCGTTTTCGATCTCTTCTTGTTATTCCTAACATACATCTCTCCATACTCCTTTGAGTGGTCTGAAGTCTCTGTATTGCTCTTCTATTAAGTGTCCAAGTCTCAGATCCATAAGTAAGAACTGGTAAAACACATTTGTTAAAAACCATCCTTTTCAAACACATAGGCATATTTCCTTTTAGTATCAAGTTATTTCTACCAAAAGCACTCCAACCAAGTTTAATTCTATGATTAATTTCCTCCATTATGTTTCCATCAGTATTAATAATCTGACCAAGGTATTTGTAACTGTTAACTTCTTCTAATTCTTCATAATCAATCTTTATTTTCATATTTTGAGCAAATCGATTAAACATTACTTTAGTCTTTTTAACATTTATCTTTAGTCCTACTTTTCTACTTTCATCTGCTAACTCCTGCAACATTTCCTGCAGCTCTGAAGCATTATTTGCAAAAACAACTACATCATCTGCGAAATCTAAATGACTTAAATACTCTCCATTTACTTTCACTCCTTTAGTTTCCCATTTTAATCCAAAAAATACTTCTTGCAGCACTGCTGTAAAGAGTTTTGGAGATATGGAGTCACCTTGTCTTACACCTTTCTCAATGTTGATTTTTCCAGTATCATTATGTAATCTAATTGTTGCTGTTGCATTTTTATAAATATTCTTTAAAATATGACAATATTAAAAAACAATACTTCAATATATATATAACAATTTTTTTTTTTTCAAACTTTAAAATGTCCAAAATCCAATTCTCTTTCCAAATTTAATCTAATTTGTATAAATAAACCATAAAACTTTTTAATCTTTTTTTTTTAATATATTTATTTTATTTTGGATAAATGTATATACAAAATAGATTTTTCAATTTAGTATACTGTATTTTAAATTGCTTTACAATAATAAAATATTTATTTATATATCTCAATTCACTAAAAATAAAATGATTTAAAATAACAGGTAGTTTAAGTTATTTTTTGGATTGTTTTTTTTTTTTTGTATATCAAACATAATAAAAATGCAAGTAATCCATGAAGAGCATCTGCATGGAAAGGATGTTTTTTCCTTGTCTGATCTGCATTTAATAATCATATGCAAACAAAAAGGTAAACCTATATAATATAATTAGTAATTTCTTTTTGTTCAATGCAAAAATATTGTTTCTACATGGATTATCTGAATATACACATATGTATATTATAAATAAAGCTTATTTTTGAAATTTGGGTGCTAACAGCCACTAATTGTGCACTCTAGAAAATTAGCATATCAAACATAAAATGAATATTAAATTATGTTAATTAGCGCAAGGAAAAAAATGAATTGAATTAGTTACAAGGAGTGTCTGAGTTGAAAAAGAACTGTCAAGTGGAAAATAATGAGGTTTTCTCGCAAGGAGAAAAAATGACACTGCTAAGTTAGAGTCTTATTTGCATTTCTAAATACTTTGAAAGTGAAGACTGTAAATTAAGTAAAATGACAGACTTGAAATGATATAAGACATCATTGGTTAATTATCTTAAATATAAAATAACTATGAGTTAATGATTTCTCAATATACGAGTTAAGGAAACTAATCAATGGACTGTATTATTTATTTGCAGGGTGTGAGAATGAATTATTCACACACAAACTTGTTATTAATACCTGTCTCAAAGTAAAGTGATGTTTATTATTTTGTTATTATCATTTTACTATTATTATTGACGTGCTGAGTTTAAAAAATGGTCCTTTGTTGGTCATTTAAAATTGATGCTTGATTGGCTGGTATTATTAAGAATACCCCTGATTACACAGCAAGTGGAAGCTTTTTACAAATTAGTCCCAGCAGAGTGGAACAAGTGACAGTGAGACTTTGCAGAATTAGTGACAACAAAAAGATATAGTTTATCTGTGTGAACTAAAGTAAAACATGGTGATGGCACTATCAACTCACAGTATTCGGAAAGTTTGATATAAATAATCCAATAGCAAGAATATATATGTTGAGCACATTAAATGTTATATGTGTGTTAATAAGGCTGAAGATAAGAAAGTCAAACCTTAGATCCTTATGTTTTTTTCTAGCAGTGACATTCTACAGATAGAAAAACAACTAAGTGATCCTAAGATCCCTGTGGATATACCATATAAAGAGTTAATTGAAACTACATGTATATTTTCAACCAGCAGTGTCAAAATGGGAGGCCTGCTTATGCTTTAGAATGAGGAAGCAATCAATTCATGAGTGCTATCATGAATAACAACTTGTTATTGTGGACACTGGATAAACACTGTAGGTTTATGACTGATCTATATATTATTGTTGGACTAATTGCTATATGGGATGTCAGACCACAACCTTTCAAAAAATGTTATTAATTGAAGTGGATTTGACATATAAAACTGATTGCAAAATGCATACCACACGAGATGGTAATAGAAAATGAACTGAAAAATCTGAGAAGTGTCAATAAAGCACAAAGGCTAATGCATCTATAAAAATTCCAAAGGATGACCTGATGTGTTATTGTTGTGGTGTAAGTTGCAGAAGGACTCACAAAAAAGTCATGCAGATTTAAAGTGAAAATATTTTGCTAATGTGACATTAAAGGACATCTGGCTCAGGCTGCAAAAAAAAAAAAAAAAGACAATAAATTTAAAAGCCAAACCATCTCCGACATTAAATTGGGGAGATGAAGCTAGAAAAGTGTAGATATCAAAGCGGTCAAAGATACAGATAACAACCAGATTACACTTGACGAAACTATTCATGATTAAAAAATTAACATGGAAGTTGACAATGCATGGGATTATCTATATTATCCCTAATAGAGTGGTATAAAATTAACAAGAAAAGTAAAAATAAGTAGAAGTTGGAAAATACAGATATATTGATCACAGACATCATTAGAAGTAAAATACATATGTGTGGTAATATTAATACCAGAAAAAGTTAATACTAGACTTAAAAAGTATGTTATTTATTGTAAAAGGGAACATAAACCTGTTGCTAGGTCGAAATTAGTTTTGATCATTAGGCATTTTTTTAATAATAATTAAAATGGTTCAAGTAGATGTGGAGGTTTGAAATAAACATTCTACGCTATTTAAACAAGGTCTAGCTGAATTAAAGATAGAATTATTGACAAATACGCAGCCTACCATGTTTAAACCTTGAAAGATTTTTTTTTTTTTTTGTGTCAAAGCGTTGACCGGGAAGTGAACCCGAGCCAGCTGCTTGGAAGGCAGCTATGCTAACCACAAGGCCAACAACACTGTCGAGGAGACAATTGCTGACATAAGCACAAAAGTTGTGTTGTCAACTGTGGAAGACTCATCATGGGCTACTCCAGTTGTTGTGATTGTGAAACCTGATGGGTCTGTTTATCTTCATGAGGATTATCACA
The DNA here is from genome assembly GCA_028023455.1 of Epiperipatus broadwayi. NCBI lineage: Eukaryota > Metazoa > Onychophora > Udeonychophora > Euonychophora > Peripatidae > Epiperipatus > Epiperipatus broadwayi. Next base: position 1,744,295 of record JAQFVV010006308.1, on the reverse strand, counting down.
TCACACTAAACAAATATATAAATAGAGGGGTTTCTCCAGCACCAAGTATGCTGAGGTGTTAGCCTCAATACAAAAACTGGCATTCTTCGCAAAGGTAGATTTAAAGTCTGCTTTCCAACAGATATCAGTCACAGAAAGAGCAGCACAGCTACTTGTCTTTAATACTGATGATGGATTGTTTAAATGTAATAATCTTTGGCTAAAATGGATGTTTTGTTCCAAGGCAAGGAAGGAGTCCATCTCTATCTAGATGATATTCTTATTATTGCTCAGACTGAAGAGGAATTGGAAATACATGTGATTGAAGTATGGAAAATATTTAACAGTGTTGGGTCTAAGCTGAATGCTGCAAAATTTATCTGGACCATTTCTGAGATTAAGCTTGTGGGTCATGTGATAAATAAGCATTGGTAAATATTCTAAGATTAGAATGATAAAAGAACTGACAACTTCAAAAAATATTGAGGTTTACAAACCTTCTTGGGAATGCTAAACTTTTATGAAAACTTTCTCAAGAATAAATCACATATGTTAATGCTGTCATATGATTTATTATGGAAAGGATAATGTTGGTGATAACTTCCCAAGAAGCTAATGACAAAACAATTCTTAGTGCATTACCTTAGTGATTTGGAAATGACTATAACTACAGAAGCGGTGCTATGGAGGCAAATACTCAATAACATACATCTCTAGAACTTCAACATCAGCTGAAAAAAACTATAGTCAGCTGGATAAGAAAACTTTGGCTATTGTTTTTGCACTCTAAATTCCACCAATATATATGTATGGAATGAAATTTGTGTTGTATACAATTGTCTTTACCCCTGAATTTTTAGCAAAAATTAAAAAAAACTGGAATATGCTAGCCAGAGATTAATTAGATGAATAAGGATATTAGCCACATATCTAATCTATAAACCAGATAAGGAGATTGGGCATGCAGTTGCCTTATCGCATTTACCTGTGATGATGAAGTTCAGTGAAAGTTCACAGAAGTCAACTTTTAGGATGTTATGGATTTAGAAAATTTGAATAGTGCCAAAATTACAGAGTGGACAAATTAGAATAACCTGGAATAGATGAAAGTAAAAAACTGAATTCGTTTTGGGTGGCCAAACTATTGTCACCAAACCTATTTGGAATCCCATCAGAGTTTGTTTTTTTGTTTTGCAAAGAATGCATCCTGATAACTGACGAGTCCTGGTTACCAATTGAGGGCTATAAGCAGGGGCTCAAATTGTTATACCATAATCATCCAGGCATTGTGCGAATGAAGGCTTTAACACAGTCATATATTTGATGGTTGAACCTAAATAAAGTTATTGAGCAGGCAATAAAAAACTGTAAGGAATACCAATCTCGTGGATGGAGGCTAAAAACTCATAGCAAAAGATTCTTATAAAGAATCAATACTTATTTTTAGTTGTAATGAATTTGTATTCTTATTGGGCCGAGTATAAGCTTGTGAAAACTACCAGTGCAGATTGGGCTATCAAAGCCCTCCAAGAGGTTTTTGCTCCTCATTGTTATCCTTATATCAGACAATGGAATAGGATTTACCTCTTATTTTGGAAAAATATTTGTTAGAAAAGGGACTATGACACATCCTAACTCCACCTTATCATCTAGCATCCAATGGAGTCACTGAAAAAGCTGTGCAATGTTTAAAGCTTGCCTTAAAGAATATTAAAATCACCGATATTAAAGAAATGTTAGTAGAACTCAGGTTTTATCAACATTTTATTTCCAGTGCATCTACATTAACAAAGCTGACTGAATTATTATTGTGGTGAATGTGTTGTACATACTCACCTAAGCTATTACCAATAGAAAAAAATATTTTGGAGGAAGAATTTAATGCAAATATATGAACATTTACAATGGTCAAGACTATATGGGCCAGAGATCTACTAAAAAAGGTATGGATTCCTGATATAGTCATAAAAGTTATATCTGAAGTTGAGTTATTAGGCTAGAAAATGGATTGGATGTCAGGGAACTTGTAAATTACGTATATGCTGATTCGTATCACACGTCAAATGAAATTGATAGTAAATTTACACTAGCCAATCCTAAATTGGAATTTAGTTAAAGTGAAGAGTGTAAGGATACATTCTCGACTGCACATAATGAAGAACACTCTTCTGATAAGAATGTTGAAATAAATAACCAATCAGATCAAAATATATCGATTTAGTTGATGATAATTTATCATCACGATCATCAAATCAAGCAGAACAAAATACAGATTATAATGAAAGAAGACCTGTGCTTGTTTTTAGATGTCAGAGAAATCATAGTTGACCCAAGAAGTTCAAAGGTTATTTTCTAGAATAAAGAAATGTGGATTGTCTGTACGTGCATGTATGGATATTGTAAATAAAAATTTATTATTGAAATATGTAATTGCTTGCAGACAGTACTTTGTCATTATTTCCCCACTAACTATACACTCTAAAAATTATATCAGACGTGAAATGAATATTAAATTAAGTTAATTAGTGCAACTAATAAAGATGAACTGAGTTCCAAACAATCAAATGAGTTGCAAAAGAAGTATCAATTAGAGAATAATGAAATTTTCTCCCAATATTTTGAAAGTGGAGATTGTCAGTTAAACAAATGCCTAGAAGTGATATAAGACATCATTTATTAATTATTTTAAATATAAGATAACTATGAGTTAATAGATATTCATTAATGTATAGACTTTAATGTATACGAGTTAAGGAAACTCTAATCAGCGGACTATTATTTATTTGCACTTGGTGAGAATTATTCCCACCACAAACTTGTTATTAATGCCTGTCCCAAAGTAAGGATATATTTATTAATATTTCTATTATTATTTTATTATCATTTACCATTATTATTGATATTCGTCACTAAATAATAAACTTGTTGAATTAACCCTTTCATTAGCAAAAGAAAGTAATTTGTCAAGCGCTGGTGGCCTTGTGGTTAACATAGCTGCCTTCCAAGCAGCTGGCCCAGGTTCGCTTCCTGGTTAATGCTTTGATACATGAAAAAAGAAAGTAATTTATATATATCATTTTATAATGTTCAAATAACAATTAAAACACGTCAAGAATTTTTAAGATATAAACTTTAATTTTAATAATTAAAGTGTAAATTTTATAGTGGTTTGTTAAGTTTTGTTTTATTTAATATAGCTTATGACTTTTTGGATCTATAAAATTCTCATGCATTCATGAATTAGCCCGGGAAACAAGAGGCATATGACATAACAAAAACAATTAATAGAAATAAACATAGCAGATATAAAAGTTATAATAAAGATCAAATTCTATTAGAAAAGAATGGTAGATGTTTTAATTTTATTTAATGTTTCATTGGCATATCAATTGTAGTATTTTAATGGTATATTCAGGATTAAGTACAGTAATTTTTAATAATATATATATATGAATTTTAAATAACTTCATCTGTTTGTAAAAACTTAATGCCACAATCAGTTTAATGATATTCCATGATATCTATTTATCTTATGCTTATCGATCTTCAAATAAATAGAGAATTGATTTTTCATCATGTTATTTTAAATGATAATTACTTATGAATCGATATTTCAATCCATGTATGACAGTATTTTTATTATTTCTGATAGTATTGTACCAATCGAAAAACCCACCACCTAAACTGCAAGTCGTATTCAAACTCAGTCGGTTCAAACTGAATTCAAACCCAACTCACCACCTCAGATTAGTAGAAATCTAATCGACGGCACAGTGCTATGCGCCAAGAAACTAGCTCAACGGTTGGTGAGGATTAGAGACCCTTGAACTGACACTAATATCGGATAATAAATTAACTAAAAGATAATTTTAAATCGAATCATATGTATATGTTTGGGTTGCCAACACAGACAGCGAGTATTAACATTAAAATAATTATGAAAGAATTAAGAACTAAGAAACCAAGTGTGTTTAGAAAATATTTAATAATAATAATTTGTTTTGTTTGAATTTTAAATAATGATTATATTAATTAATTCTAGTCCTTAAACAAAGTTTATAATTATAATCAGAGTGGCGGTCCTTATTATATGCCAATGAATATTACGCAATATTGGAATTCTATGTCTATGCCCCCAACAAGAAAAAAAAAGCAGATAAAGGTATTCATTAGTAAAGGAAATTATTACTCTAATTTTATACGGAAGAATGTGATATTTATTTTCACATTCGCAAATCCATTCATGAAGAGCAAGATACGTATTTTAGGGCATAACTTTAATCTTAATTGGAAAACTTATTTAATTAAATATAACTGAGAATTTAATTTGTTTGACTTTAATTGAAATCACTTCATCACGAATTACGAGCATCGGAGCGGGCTTTACTGGAACAGAGAGGTAACGGTGCTGACGAATTATGAGCTAGAAAATGAAAGATAATCGCTGGTCGGTAGTTTAAGTCTCATGGCGGCTTGTCTTTCACAAGTCTTACTGCCCTTTTGAGATGTGGAACATGAGGGAAACCAGGCCGAGTCGTAACTACGAGCCTTTGGTGTTCCAATTATAACATGAACAGGAGAGGAGGTGCTTTCTTCCTCGATTATTTGAAATAACAGAGATATTACTACCGACAAGCATGCGAAACGAACGATAGCCTTACACCAGCAATGTTGAAGATGATGACTGGGACAGTCATCATTTGAAAAATAAAACCCATATAGAATGCTCTACATGATGACTTGATCAAATTAATTAAAGTCAAACAAGCTTTTAACGAAAACTATTTTAAAGTATTTGTAAATCATATTAATTATGCCCCAATCATCGTGCCCTTCCTGAATCTTAATAGCGAGTAACAAATTTGAAGTAGAATATATTTGATTCCTTTATCGGCCCTTTTGCAATAAAAACATTTTAAGATTATATTTGAATAAATAAATATTAGTGGAACGAGAAAATAGCGGTGGCATAGATTAAAAACGGAGCTAATAATTTATTATTAGCCAATTATAAAAATAACACACATTTAATAATTTCTTTCGACTCGATGATTAATAGAACTGTATAAATTTAGTTCTAATGGGAGAGAATTATTATCAGATTTAATATTATATTATTTGCGTGAAGCAAATAGAATAAAGGAGCTCATCGAGTCGAAGGATTATTGGCATATAATTAAAAATAAACAACATTAATAAATCACACGATAAATATATATAATATAGTAAATGAACTGCCAGGCAAGAAAGGAGAAAGTTAAATTTAAAGACTAGAGATTGAGAGAATTACGATATAATTTACAATAGCATAAATAAAGGGTTTTATAAAGATTATTACATGATAAATGAGAAGAGCTCTTAAAGGGAGTGTAAAGTAAAGTTCAGAAACTGGCCAGAAAGCTTAAGGTTCATTATAGAAATATATTACCCGTTTCTTCCGTGGCTGGTTCCCTTAGGTTACACGTCCGAGTAAAACATAGGCACCATTTGATTGATTACTTGAACAGCATTTTATTTGATTTTGGCAGCATGTTTTGTCTGGAAAGAATTTAGCAGCTTCATTGAAGATTCTCAAAGGGCTTCAGGAACCGATAGCCAGATTCCTGACGTTTAGCCCTTTACCACTATAGGAACATTTTTTGAATTCATAATTTAAAAACGCACAGAATTGACTGCCCTTCTCTACAACAAAGATGGCTTCCTCCTTCTCTCCAAACTTTTCAGAGCTATATATCTGTCCTCTGATGCCTTCAGGCTAGCGCTTCTTTCATTATCAACGTTTTTAGATTTACTGGTTGTTTTTAGATACATTCCTTCGATAAGGCTTTCAAACTCATTAAATTGAATTCATTTTCTAATTAGAAAGTGAATTCTTAAAATCAGAAAATGATTTTAATTAGGAAATCCTTATCTTTTTTTCTAATTAATAAAACTTTAACTGTTGTTTTTGGAAAGGGAAAATCTGAAAGCTTATCGAAAGAATGTAGCTTTTAATCAATAAAACTTTAACAAATTATTTAAAAATAAAATCAAACATTCCCGACGCAATGAAACTTTCAAACAATTATATATATTTAAATATTTACAAATATATACGCATAATCCACGCAGTTATAATACATATAAATTCATGAATAATTCTATCATGAATTTATTAATAAAATTAACCAATTTAAATCTGAAATTAGTTATTTGAATACACATTTATGAAATGTTATTCTTTATGGAAATTAGCGTGGATTGAACGTATAAAGCCCCATTGCATCGGAAATTTAAGGTTAGTACTAGGGTTTGAAATGGGCTTATGGCTAGATGTCATGAAGCTAGGATCGAACTCAGATCCAACTGCTTCAGTATTTCATTGGGAATAATTTGATGCTGTCATGTGTATATACACAGACATATGTCCATTAGATCACATGACTTCACACTAACATAGCTACTAACTATTATAATTTTTTTTTCACAATAACAATAAAACAAGTTATCTTTATGTCAAATAGGGTATTTATATGGTTTCCTTGATGTTATATTTTTTAAAATATAGTACCATTTATTTCTAATATTTTCAGTATTTTAATGTTATTACTAAAAAATTTATTTCTTTAATTATATATGTATGTACATTTTTAGTATGGAATTGTATTTATACATTTGTGTAAATACATTCACATCATAGATTGCAGTTGCTATTTTATTTATTTTTCAGATTCATCTGATGATGAGAGTGATGCATATAAAGCTCTGGTTGTAAGTTGCAAACACATTACTTTGTTTATATAAATAATGTCACACAAATAATTATAGTATTAAAATTGGTATTCACTTCTACCCTCTAATAATTTTCATGATCTTGTAAGCAGCAAGGTTTGATGATAAAGTGATCAATTTCTCCCGAATGTATGTTTCTATCAGTAACCTGCGTCATCAGCAGCAAGGAAATAAGGTGATATTCTAGTAAACATAGAAATGCAAATTTTATACAAGATCAGTTGCAATGCTCAATTTGATATTAAAATTTGAATGTAAATTTAGCTGTACTTTAAGTAAAATCTTCTTTGTAGCATCTTAATATTAAAGAAGAAAGAGACTTTAATTAAATTACCATGAAATTTATATTTAAATTTTAATATCATATTGAGCATTGCGATTGAACTTATATAGAATTTTGTGTTACTATATTTGGTAGGCTCAGAATTAGTTTCCAGGCCGCTGATGATGACATTTATTGACAGAAACATACATGCAGAAGAGATTTTTTTTGTTTTTCATAAAATACTGCTGCTTGGAAAATCGTGAAATTTTTATTGAATGTGTAAATGTTAGTAATAATTTATATTTGTAGGAATTGGATGATCTTCTAGAAAACTCATTGCAAAATAATCTTTACATAAATAATGACAATAAAAAACTTATAATGCTAATTTCGTAGAAACTGCCATTACCAGTTGCTGAATTGTAAATCTTGTGTTCATAAACTAGTAATGTGTGCTTTCTCTTATACAACTTCTAATAATATTATTATGCATTGCTTATTCTATTGTGGATCCATGCTTGAAATCATATCTGATTTAATTCCTTAATGTAATAATTTATATGATTATGTATACAATGTTTTGCTAAAATTTTATGCTTTACTAATAATAGTTTGGTGAATGCAATTTTAGCCCATAAATTTGAAATTGATTAATTAAACTTCAAATTATAAAAGTTGTAATAGTGATTAAAAAAAATAGATATGATTTGTAATGAAATGATAAAGAATTTTTTTGATTGCTGATTAAAAAATATTTGTATATCTTTAAGCTAAAACTTGTAATACTTCAATTGTTTTATGTCATCAGAAGTAAGCATTGTAGTCTAGAGAATTTGTTGAAAATAAAAATGAGTAAAAAAAAAAATTGTAAAAATTTTTTTAAAACATTCAAGTTATTAGAAAAAAAGATGCCTAAATTCTTAAAAATCTATTTCACAGGAGTTATCACTGTTAAATTTAAATAAATATGTGAAGAATTAAAACTAGATAGAAATTGAATACAAATTTAATTTGAAATGTGTTAATTGATCCATGAACTATTCTTAAAAATGCGTAAAACTTTTATATATATATTTTTGAGCTTGGGAAATTAAAATTTGCTCTCTATGTTCTAACTAATCATATACACACAATATATCCCATTGAAAAGATGAATAGTGAATATGTCTTTCTCCAGGTTTCCTGCACCACCATCTCTAAATCATTGCATGCCTTATTTAACAATATAGTTTAGCTATTTGCCATAGAAAATGTAAGGCGCTAGCGTGTATTTTATTTTAAATTGGACAAAACTGCTACTTAAACATTTGAGGTGATTCGGTCTATTTATGGCCATGAAGTCATGAGTTTCAAGAATATTTTGATGGTAAGAAGAGCATCGAAAAAGATCCATGAAGGTATGAAACTCTCTGTCCCGTATCATATTGTAATTCGTGATCCAAACAGAGCGTCTTAAAGTTTTAGTGCTAAACTACATTGCTACGTAATACATTTGTTGATTCAATGATGGCACTGGAATTAACTTGGAAAAAGATCCAGTCATCTTTTCACTGACATATACCATGTTTTTGGTCATTAGATGAGCATGGTGTTATAATAGCTAAATGTGGTAAAAGAATCTATTTAGCATTTTGTGTTAAAGATAAAATGCACATATTCATGTGTGTAATCTGAAGAACAATATTTTTAAAACAACTGGTAGATTAGTGGTATTTTCAGAATAGCTGGAAATTGGATCATAGTGTCTTTTGAATAATATTCACGCTGGGAGATCACATCCTGAAGATAAATTTTCATTAACCCAGAAGTCAGTCATGAATGATAGTGGTATGTTTAACCACCATTGGTTAGGATTCTGGAGGCAATTATCTCTTGAATCTGATTATTGATAAGAATGTTTTTCTTGGTACTCATGACAGGAATATAAAATGCCTTTAGAAATCAATTCGGGAAAGAAAAAATCTGTGAAGACATATATTAACTCTCCTGAAATCTCATTTTCTGTAGATAACCCAAGCAACAAAAAGCATGAAGATTATCTGGATATTATTAACATACATTAGAGAGAACAATATGTAAGCGACCATAATAAATGTATTTATTTTATTAACTTTGCAATGCCCAACTTATGCAACTTTGTAATTTATTGAATTTCATAATTAAATTTAGTTATGATGCTTTAAACTATCTATTCTTTAACTGACCCAACTAAAAAGCAATAGATTATGGTTTTATTTACATTATGAAATTTTTATCCTCTTACATATCTTCAGAAATGTTGAAGCATATTTTGCAAATATATTATACGCTTTCAAGTTTTTTGTTTTTATTGGTAATTCCCTCTTCTCAACTTTAACATTATTCCAACAGATCCAACAATACTTAGATGCAATATTATGAGTTATGTCTCTCAATGATATCAAAATACAGCTTTATTAATGGAATTGTTTTCGTTTAATATAAAATATATTTTTCTACAAAAATTATCTGAAAGTAAATATTTAAATCTTTCCAAGGTGATGAAAATAAAACCAAAACATTCAACTTATTTTATTAAGTCAATTTTATTAAATAAGAATTTATTTTAAAAAAAGAAAAGCAAACCTAAGAAGTAAAGGAATGAAATTGTATCTTAGTAATAATAATAATAATAATAATATGTAATATATTAATAAACTATGCTTCAATGTTTCTGAAGGTACTTAAAAGAACTGAGACTTCATTATATAGATATAACCACAATCCAATTACAAGAACTTTCTAAAACATTGAAACTTGGGTAATTGGAAGTTATTAATATCTAGATGAGCAAGATGAAATACAATTCAAAATCATTATCATTGAAGTAGTTATCCATAGATTGATTATTATTGCAGATGGAAATATAATGGATCAAATTAATCATAGAATTAAACTTGGTTGGAGTGTTTATTTATAGAAATAACTTGATATTAAAATGAAATAGACCCATGTGTTTGAAAATGGAAGATTTTTTAATAAATATATTTTACCAATTCTTACTTATGGATCTGACTTGAACACTTAACAGAAGAGCAATATAGAGACTTCAGACCCCTCAAAGAAGTATAGAGAGATGCATGTTAGGAGAAACAAGAGGTAAGATAACAAACAGGTGTTACTGATATTGTTGAAAGAATTAAGAGACTGAAGTGTAGTTCGGCTGGACATATTGCTAGAAGAGATGTTAATTGATAGACAGTTAAAATTTTAAACTAGAGTCCAAGAGATTGTAAAAGACCCAGGAAGAGACCACATGTGAGATGTATGGATGAAATTAGGAAGTGTGCGGGGTGATGTGAAGAGAGACTAAAGATTGGAGAAGATGGATTGAACTTGAAAAGACCTTCATCCTGCAGTGAATTGATAATGGTTGACGGTGATGATGCCAAACAACAATAACTTTTTAACTTTTCACAAACTATCTCTATAGTAGCTTCCCTAAGGTTGATCAAGCGGGCATATATCTGGGGGGCTAATGGGGCTCCACACCAAGCTATCTTATTTTAATTCAATAACATATATCTTATGCATTAATTAAATAATCTGAGAGACCGATATTTGATGAAAGTTCTTTACATAAAGCTAAAGCTTACTTTTGAAATGAAACACACCAAATTTCCAAATGTTTCCCTTTTTTTATTTACTGGGGACCTCCACTCCATATTTATGCTGGGGCCTCAAAATTCAAAGGGCAGTGCTGCATCTCTATTAAAAGACATAGCATTTCTTCAGAAGTAATTCTATATTAATCAAAAATAGGTTGTCTAGTAATTATGGGTAGAGCTTATTAAAGTTTATGACATAGCTTTAAATTTAAATTATTAACATACAATACATTCAGCAAAGCCCAATAACCAATGATGACGATTGAATACCATAGTTTTAGTCTTAATATTTTGTTGTCTAGTTACACTATTTGCCTTTGGACTAAGAATTTAAATGACTTATTTTCTTTATATCATTATGAATAGAGTTCTGTCTTTTTTTTCATATTTTGCTATATTGATATTTAGTTGTTGTTTTTTTTGTTGTTTTTTTTTAAAAAAAACAATAACATTACCATATATCAAAATTAAAACTTGCATCAAAGAAAAATCTTTAACAAAGGAAGTCCTTGGCATCTGTCTAACTATGTAAGTAGATATTACCCTTTAAATAAAATTATTGACTGCCTTTTCAATCCTCCTGTTGAAATCATCATCACCAATCATTATCAATTCACTGTAGGATGAAGGTCTCTCCAAGTTCAATCAATCTTCTCCACATTACCCCTGCACACTTCCTTATTTTATCTATCCATCTCACATGTGGTTTTTTTCTGGGTCTTTTATACTCTCTTGGAATTTCATTTAAGATTTCAATTGTCCATCTATTATCATCTCTTCTAGGAATATGTTCAGTCCAACCCCATTCCAGTCTTTTAATTCTTTCAATGATGTCAATAACACTGGTTTGTTCTCTTAGCCATATATTGTGTTTTCAATCTCTTCTTGTTACTCCCAACATGCATCTCTCCATACTTCTTTGAGTAGTCTGAAGTCGCTGTATTGTTCTTCTGTTAAGTGCAGAAAGTTGTTTGCTGTTAACCGAAAGGAGACTTTTTGGTTTTTCTTGAAGACCTTATGTTTTCTCTTGGAGACCTTAAAGGAACTGAGCAGGGCAGATTCATAAATGTCCATTCCATATGTTCTTTTTGTTGCGGCTGTTATTACTATGCTATTACTCATATATTATATGAACATGGATGGGCTGCTCATCAACACACATTAGAAACATGGGTAGTTTATTGGCTTTTTACCTTTGAGTTTAAGATCAAAAAACACCATGGCCTTTCTTCTCAGTTGCCTGATAAGGAAGAATGAATGTATGTGCCTGTTGAAATATCTAAAGCTATTTGTCATAATTATTGCTTGCTACAGTAATATAATGATGTTTTTATTTACTGTTAATAGATTATTGTAAAGTTACTGTTTGGTCCTTTATTTATGTAAGGCTGTCTTACAATTAGCATTGTTTTTTTTTTAATCAGACTCCATATTGAAAATCTAACTATTCTAGGCCAAGCCATATACTAGTTTCTACATTGTAAATTATGAATTCATTTTAATTTTTCTTTTCCTACCTAGTGTAATTGTATTTATATATTTATTGATTTTATTCAAGTATAAATATTATTAGAAATATCAAACAAAATATTATATGATTTCTAGATTGCATTTAATTATCTCATTAACAGGACTTAACATTTTTTTTTGTAACTATCTACAAAAGCAGGAGTAATCAATGAATAGCTGGTGAATTGATAGACTAGATTTTGACTATTGGTCTTTTTCAGTAAAAAGGATTGGATTGCAAATATCTATTCAGCAGATACTATTTAAACTACTGATATAAAAGGTTCAAACACTTAAGATTTGAAGCCAAGCCAGTTTATTTATGTAGTATATATCTTTGTAGTTAGATTGGTAGGCGTACACTGGGTGCTCTCAATATTTTAAAGATTCAAAAGTTCCTACAATTAATATAGTTGCTAACTTAGTGATAGGCCTATAAAGTTATGCAAATGAATTAATTTGAGTTCAAAATATTTAGATTTTGAAAGTTTAATGCATTATACTGATTAGAATTTAAAAAATGATTGATGAATTGATGTATACTTCCTGACAATGAAGATTAAAATCCAAAGATTAGGGGATTTGGTTGGTACTAACATTTAGTGTCTATTTATTACTAATGTTTGTATTAAGATAGTTCTAGAGTGAACTGATGAGTGCTGCTGGTAAGGAATTTTAATGAGCATTGTGTAAATAATATAAGTAATGTGGATATGGTTATACCAACCAATATTACTCAGCTGGAAACAAATGACTGAAGTAAAGTGGATTCATAAAAATTTACATTAAATATAAGCAGAAAAGTTGTTCAGTTTTTTGTTGATAAATACCATCCTATTCAAAGCACGAAAAGTGCTTGCTGTTAACCGTAAATTGAGACCACTAAAATTTATAGTTTCTGATCAATTAAACAAATAAACTGAGTTGGGTTCTAATTCTTAGTTTAATTTTTAACTTTTGGATATTCAACTGATAGTATAAAATTACTAAATGTGATCATTGGTTATTTAAGGTCCAAAACTTAAGACTGATGAAGAGCATAACCCAGAAACCATTCTGAGACTGTAGATATAATTGCTTAAATGATATTTAAATTCCACAGTGTATCTGTAATGTAGATTAAGAATGTTAGTTACAATGGAGATAACTATGATTTCAGGAAGGTACAGACTTCCTTTTTTAATATATCATTAAGAATCAATCTTTGATACTTCTTTTAGATTTTTAACAATATATCAGTAAAGAATGTATGTAACTTCCTGAAATTGCAATTAGTTATTACTGTTAGCATTAACTTTCTTGATCTACATTTCAAATGTAATAACTCTACAATCAGGTGGCCATTGATTACTTCCACTCTGATAGATAGTTGGCATAAAGTGTAAGAAACAAACTAATTCACATATTAGGGGTTTAATTTTGATTTTTTTTCCTATTGTTCATAGCTTTTGGGAAAATATTTAATGAAACTGAACCTCTTTTATTTGTTAATTTCATTTTAATTTCAAGAAATATTTATGCTTTTAATGTTTAGAATTTTGACTGCGCACTACAATTAATAAGAAAGAAATTTTTTTTATGATGTTAACAGAAAACAGTTTTAAAAAGAATCACTTATGTTCTCTTCAATTTTAACTCCTTTTTTTTTAATATTAAAATATATTTTAAACATTTTATATACTATAAAAATAATAAATTTAAACAGTATTTTTATTTTCTTCAAAGAACAATTAGCTTCACTCTATTCTAGAGTAGGTATGGGCATTCTCTTATGGGCCAATTTCAGCTTTCAAACATCTGTTATTTGTTTTATGTACAATTTCTAAATTTGTGTAGTACAGTATTTTTGATAGAATATGCTTATTTGTTTTTATTTTTAAAAAATGTAGCATATGGAAGTAGAAACAATTTTTATTTCCAAAATGATATTTACTAAATTAAAAAATAGATGAATAATTAGTGAAAATTTACAGCAATCCTTGCTTGCCACTATTACTAAAACTGTACTGAATATCTCTAAATTTTGGATTAAATTTTTGTATTAACATTGTATTTTTTTTATTTTTGTTTGCAGTTATATAATTATATGAAATGTAATAACAAAAAATATAATGTCAATGCTAATAATTATGATTTTTGCTGTAATTAATAATACATATTATAATAAATAATTTTATATCACTTTTATATTCCTTTATTTTAAAATCTCAAAAATTATGCCCTCATCCATCTCAGATAAATTTTAATTGGCCCACCATTGAAAAATGTTGCCATCTACTGTAAGCTTAAGTAATCAATGAACATTTCTTATCTACAGAATGACTGGTTTTTGGCTTTTGCCTTTACTGGTGAAGACTAGAATTCAAAGTTGGAATTAGTTCCAAGGTAAAAATCAGAAACTGGTCAGTCTAGAGATGGGAATTTTATTATATTATACTATCTGATATTCATTGATTTTTCAAGTTTACACTAGGTGGCTGTAGAGTATAATGAAGATAATTCGCTTGGAAACATATGAAAGGTCCTTTGATGTTGATATTAGTATTTTTGTTTTCCTGTGTTACTTTAACAAAATGAATTGTTTAATTAATGTGTATATTTAACAAATTAATTAACATATTGTAATAAACTTAGTAATGTTAAATTTGTAAATATTCTTTTTTTAAAAAATTCTTATAAACTTAAATTTTGATAATAATAAAAAGTACTTACTAGTAAGAAATTATATAATGAAGGTGTAATTCATTTAGAATGTAAAAATTGAAATAAATTGAGATACTGCTTAATCTCACTGCACTCGTTAAAATACCTATCTGACAGCCAATCAGATGTCATGATAGCTGACTATCATGACATCTGATTGGCTGCCGGATAGGTATTTTAACGAGTGCAGTGAGATTCAGCAGTATCTCAATTTATTTCAATTTTCAACTATCTGCGCTTCGCAAATTAAAATATTATTTACATACTTTACTGCTTGTTATGTATTCTAAAAACTACTATGTAGTAAATCATAGGATTTCGCGTTGTATGTTTATGATTTAGACTCGGTGAGTTATTTGTGAAGATATTTAAAGTTTCAAGCTTTCAGACATAAATACTTACGACTGGCTTAGATATATAGAAAGAAAAGTTGAGGAAGGGTTGCCGCCCTTTTCTCGTAAAATCTTTATTGTGTGTTTAGGTTTGATTGTCATTTAGACGGCTATCATGACATCTGATTGGCTGTCGGATAGGTATTTTAACGAATGCAGTGAGATTCAACAGTATCTCAATTTATTTCAATTTTCAACTATCTGCGCTTCGCAAATTAAAATATTATTTAGAATGTAAAGTAGAATGATATTTAAATAACTCATTTGACACAAAGGCAGCTTTTCAGAGATATTAACAAGCTAAGACTAACTAGATTTTTTTTTAATAAGAGTACCAAATTCTCCATACAATAGTGCTATCATGTGCAAGCCTTTGTAATCAATGGATACAGAGAGGTTTTTGCATAAAATCCCTATTTAGTGCATACTCATCCAATATTTCCCGACTAGTTTCTAGCTCATGGTTTTCATCAGTGAGGAGCCTTGGATTTGAAAGCACTGCACCTAGACCTTAGGATCTAATGCAGTCCTCCAGCAGCTATCTTTTACTTATTTGGTTAACTATAAAGCTATGAAATGGTTATCTGTGATGTTTAGATATTTTTTTATCATCCAGTAATTAGATGTTTAGTGGAATAAAAAATCCTCACATTTTATCTAGCTTAGGTTCAAACTTCAGGCTTGGGCATGATAGATTGATGCATTTTACCATGAGTCTTTTGGAGATGGCTATTATTAATATAAAAAAAGATTGCAGAGGTAATCTGAGTTGGGAGGAATGAAATAAAACATGAAAATCTCATCTTCTATTAATTATTTTCTATTATATTTGAAATATGTTTTTAATATTTTTTCAGCAAACAGAGCTTGTCACTGATGATTGGCAAATGCCTTTAGATTATCTTTTGGCACAAGAGTTTTCTGTTAGCTATGAAACTTGTCTGGCTATCAACCAAGCTTACCAAATGATAATTGAAGAATTTCTCCATCGGATTGATCTTAAGCTTACAGAAAATATAGAAAAACAGGTAAATTATTGCTTGTCAACGTGAATAGAATAGATTATATATATATGTGGGTGCATGTGTGTATTTAGTATTTATATATATGAACATATATTAAATTGTAAGTACCAACCGCTAACTGATATTATTATTTATAAATTACATCACCATAGCCCTTGTGCTTAAACACTTGAATATTAGTATTTTATTGTCAGGGCAGCAATATGATTAAGCAGTAAATTGAATCCTCCAAGTTTCTTAAATAGATTGTAATTAAAACAACAATGGCTGACACAGATTAGCAATAAATCTGGCTAGAAATTCATTTGTTGCCTAATTGTAGTGTTGTCTTGACATCAGATTGCTGATATTCTATTAGTTTGTTAAAGATGAGGACTGTGGTATTGTAATATATCTACATATATTACAAAATATATCCTTTTATATATACTATCCCTCCTTTATGTATTATTTCACTTCAGATTTATATCTCAATTAAATTGATACTGATAATCCAATCTTTTTTATTGATATGTTATTTTACTCAATCCAATTAATCCTAATATAACTATTTTAAATGTTATCCTTTTCAGAAATTATAATTTTGACCATGACAATAGGTTTGACAGATGTTAGCATGCTGCTCAAAAAACATAGACCATAGTTTATTGGAACAATGCAAATTCTAATCAGTGTGTGTGAAATTAATATAGTTACCACATCGCATGAAAAACTGGCCAATCATCATATTTTGATTATGTACCCCTTTTCAGCTGCCTTTGAATACTCTTGTTTAGTGTATTATTGGTGCTTCAAAACAGTTAAAGAGAATAAATTTTATTTGGAAGGTGCATCTTGCAGAATGATTGACCAGTTTTTTCATGCAATGGGATAACCATTTAACATCACTTTCACACATTGTGATTAAAGTTTGCATCATTATAATAAATTTTATATACATATTGTAATGTTTATTTATATACGTTACAAATATATTGGCGTTTGGTAAAAGCTAAAAAAGTAAATTTAGATTTTTTTTTTGATTAGTATAATTTTTGTTAAAACGTGCAATGAAGGTTAAAATTGTCATTCTTATTTTTTTTTATCTAATTGGAAAGAATAAATGACATACAGATTACTAATCCAGATAAATTAAAAGAATTCCAAAAGTATAAGCTAAAAGAAAAATATTTTAGCTAATTAAAGATGGAAGAATAATGCTAAAAAAAAGAGAACTTTGTAACTTAAATTTAAGAGAGAGTGTATAAGATTATTATCTTATACGCTGATAAAAAGACAAAAGAGTGCGCAGAAGTTCCAAAAATGGAGCGCGATATAAAAAGGAGATGACAACTTCAATCTGGGTCTTCTCTTTAACTTCTAGTTACGTCTCTGAAAGTTGAGTATGCCCCTTGCTGTACCAAGCTGTCACGCAAGCATGGAAACGGGACTTGTGAAGACCGCTTTTGCAATAAAAGGGTCACTACAACCGTGCCTTTTCTCCAGCTATAGAACGGAACAATAATGGAAGACGCCGGCAGGAGAGACCAATGGAAATTCTCATGATCTGGGATCCCATAAACCTACATGAACTTACCGGTAAGTTAAGAATAAATTTTCCTGATAGTGACTTAAAAGTTTGCAAACAATTATTTATCTAAGCTTAGACTACCATCCTGATATAGACTTTACTTTCACATTCAAGGGACTTTCTTATAAAGAATTTTATACAAGATCTTGGAACATTATTAAATTGCGTTCATTATTTAATCTAACTGTTTTTGTTAATCGATTCATTATCTGGATTAGCCTGTGTGTACTTTCCAGTTTAGTTAATTCGTAATTTAACTTATAAATATTTTAGTTTGTTAGAATAAAAGAGATTATACTTTTATCAACATTTTCATTGTGCGTTATTAATAGTAGTTATTATTTTTTATTATTAAATCTATTAGTAGTTTAATAAGATTTAAAAATGTAATTTACCTTTGCCAATATGTTTGAATAAGCCCAGGAATAATAATCTTAAAAAATTAATTCTCGTTACGGTAGGGGGTAATACCGATTAGTTTAAAAGCACTTTTTTTTCTGTTTAGTTTACGAGTTACAATATGTTTGACGCCGACTCAGTGGGTCTAACGACTCTGGCGCCCTCATGTAGAAATTAAAAACTGAGTCAGCTCACGATTGTACTTAGCAATAATTCTAGGCCGAGTTGATCAGGAAATATAGCTATGTTTTTAGAATAGAAATATAACTTTCTTCTTTTTTGACATAGCTTGATCAACTCACGCGCAGTTTATATTAGCGTGTAAGAGGCCTAGCATAACGAAAAACGTTACAATATATATTTGTAGGATATATCAAAAAATGAATATTTTATGTCACTGATATAAAATTATGCCCAATCTCTAAAAATAGTTAATTAGACCAGCAAATCATTCTTGGTTTACACATGTATTTAAAGCCTATTTGATAAACAAAAATATTTAAACCAATAGATTAATATTTTTTTTTATCAGCTTTCTACAAATATTTAATAGACAAGCATATATATGATTAAATAGATTTTATATAGAATTTTCTTTTTTTTACATGTGCAAATGTTAAAATGCATATTAATGAATCAAGTAGCCATTTTTTAAAGTTGCTATTCAGTTGATATATAATTCCATCCTATATAGAATTGTGTTCCCTGAATAAAATATGTAAAGATGTTACAGAGGTTTATTTTATTTTGTCCAGTCTCTCTTTTCTTCATATTAGACCCCAAACTTTTTCTTTCAACCATGTTGTTTTTTTCTATATCTTTAACAATCTCTTGTGATTTCAACTGGTTATAATATATTATAAATTTTTTTTTTCACTTTTCTGTATAGAAAGTATTAGTTTATCAGAGAGGCAAAACTCCATATAGTAGCGCGACTCAGTGCAAGCCAGAGTAATCAATGGATGCAGGAAGGTTTGTGCATAAAATGTCTACCTAGTGCCTAGTCATCCAATATCCCCAGACTAGTTTCTAGCTTGTATCTTTCATCAGTGATGAGCTTTGGATCTGAGATCACTGCACCTAGATCTTAGGATCTAATGCAACCCTCTAGCAGCCATCTTTTACTTTTTTTAGCCTATCCTGACTTGCACTGAATGGTGTTACTGTATGGAGAGTTTTGCCTCATTGAAAAACAGCTTGTGTAAGCATAAAGAATGGTGACCATGTGAAATATTAATTTAATATGTTATTATACAATATTCAAAGTAAATAAAAATATTACAAAACTCATTCTTCTTTGTAATAAATAACAATTTATTATATTAATAGGTTAAAAGGAAATAACAATTCATTACATTAATAGGTTAAAAGGATGTTACCTTGACAACAGTTTGGAAATTGTTATTGATATTGGGATTGTTTAAGTGTTAACTGGTTTTTAATGATTATTAATAGATTAATACAGTACTTGAAAACATCTCTGGTGTTCTATTCAATATATATATATATATTGTACCTCACCATTCGGTCAATACATAATGGAAAAATAGAATTAGCTCAAATAAAATAATGCTCCGGCTAAAATATGTGTAATCTTAATATAATAAATAATAAAGATATCTTATAATAAATATCTACCATTCAACTAGCTCTAACTTTAATAAATAATATATGGTTTGAGTCATGAAAATTAAATCAATAAAATACTAATAAAATCATGAGACAATTTAGTGAAGGTAAAGCAATAGGATTACATTGAGCCTATATCCCACAGGATACAATCTCAATAGGATAAGAACACTATCCCCCCTTTTTATTTCAAATAATAATATATAAAACATAGCATTCTTAAGACTTAAAAAAAAAAAAAAGTAATTTAATATAATATTGCTAAAATAAATTCTAATCTCTTTTACTAAAATATAATTATAATTATCTCAGGTTCTTGAAACAAATCTAATTAATTTATAATCTCCTGTAGTCAAGTATGATAAGGGATTTTGTATCATTCCTAACTATACCTAAACAATAATAATAAATAATATTCCTACTCCTTATTAAATAACTATTAATCCTATCTACTATTTAATACTGTGACAACTAACAATAATGATAGTAATAATAATATTAATAATATAATTCTTTTATTTCTCATGCGGCATCTTAAAATATGATATAATCTGAAAATATATGGCAATAAGAATATTAAATTTTATGCAGTAAATTACATAATCAATTATGACTATAATAATATTATTGTAAAAAAATGTAATACTTAAATATCATATTCTGAATACAATTATTATTTATTAAAATGAATAATTTTATTTATACTGTGCAAATATATTATATATTTATTTTGGATTCTGTTAATCATGTATTTGTGTGAATAAATCAATCAACATAACACAGAGATTTATAAAAACAAGTTTAACAAATTTATTCCACTTTGCATTAAACAAAACTATATACAATATTTATAAGGTTTTACTAAATAAAATCTAACAAAAAGAAAATGACTTAAACTAAAAGAAAGATTGAATTACATATTTCTATTATATAAAAATCAGAAAGTAAGTAAGCCTTCACTCTGGCTTATACATTATTTATCATACATGTTATAAAATAATATATTAATCTAGACATACACCTTATAGTCTAATGAAATCATTTGCTGTTTAAATGAATAAACAATATATAGTTTTAGTAAATGTAAAGAAAAGCAAAAAAAATACTTAGAATAATATTAATTAAAATATATTTTAAGGTTCATTCAGTAAATGAAATCTGAATTTAACAAAATAGTGTGGATGTTATACTAGATAATTTTGATTGGCACCACTCTCAAAATTCTTATATGTGTTTCATGTTTTTTTTTTAAAAATATATATAAAAAATGGTCATAAAATATAAGCATTCATCACACTTTATATTGTTCATTTTGATGTTTCATCTTTTAAAAATATGCATTGATTTATGGAAAATCAAAAAAGTATATCAAAACTATTAAAAATATCATGAATAGTTGTGATTTCTTTTATCCTCAAAAATAATTTGATAAAAATATGAAAAGTAACTATGATTCTTTATTACTTTATTATCAGCATTTACATTCAATATCATTTGTATTTCATCTTAATCCAAACAAGAAAAACCTATCTTACTTTCCTTTGAATAAAACAATACATCAATCCAAAATTATTTATTATTCTTCTTTCATGAAAATACTATGCTACACGATGTAATAACTATTGAAATCAAGATAGTGATACGATGCATAGGACATGAAGGAATGACTAGAGTAAAGACTCAGTGGTATAGAATATATTGAATAACTCACATGGAAACAGTGTGAAAGGATAGGTATGACTTTTTTTGTCCAATATCTTCAGAAATAATGTTCAAGCTATCTATTCAACAATTATCGAACATTTAAAAATACAAAAATATCAAATACTGTCCATGGAAAATACATACAAGACACAGGATTATGTTAACTGTACTTGCATAAAACTACTAAGATAAAATATAGGCTACTTTCCTATCTTCTTAACATATCCTATATATAAGACATCCAGGGTTTCATTATTTCTACTACCCTGTCACTATCATTTTAAAACTTCAAAATAGATCTAAACAATCCACATCGTAAAATAACTAGCAATATTCCCAATAACAAATAAAGTTAACATATAACATTATCAATTCAGAACTACTAAAAGAAAAGGTTTTATGCACTTAAAACTTGATAACAAAAATACAAATGACCTTGATTTTAAAACATTAAAATCAATATTTAAATAATATATAATTCATTCAGTAAAGAATCATGTAAAATTATGATCATCAGTAAATTATATTAAACTTTGTAATGTAAGAAAGAAAAAATGTATGCATATCTTTTTTTTTATTTATATCTCATAATAATAATAATAAATCTATATGTGTTATTATCGACACATACTTATGTTCACACATTCTTATGACAAAAGAAACATCCTCTTTTAAAAATCCAAGCAACTCTAAAAAATAAATTAAAATGTACATCATATGATAATTAAACAATTTAAATTATCTAGTAACTTGACGATTTGTAAATCACTATTTTGACATTTTCCGGTCCAATTCAGCATATAAAAAATATATATATTAATCAAAATTATCATTCATCCAACGCACCAACTATTATTATACTTGAAAATGTTTTCAAAAATTTTTTTTTAAAAAATGTTAAAAGATTTTTCTAAAATATTAATATTGCTAGAATAATAAAAAATATTTAAAATGTCACCTTTACTATCCTATACAATAAATTCTAATACTAAAGTTAGTATATTTAAAATAATAATTAATATTAAATTTATGTAATCCAATTTGTGACTGTCCCTCAATAAAGTTTAACTAACTTTTCTTCAATACAGTTTAATGCTTCAAATGGGAACCTCTGCAGTTGCTACACGACGAGAATTGTCTGAAGTTTTTTTTGCACAGAGTTCTCCCCTCCTCTCATAGTGCAAATAACAATAATAAAAAAAGAATAAGAATAGTCGACTTTTTGAATCGCAGAAAAATCTGAAAAATTATTATTCATCCTGTTCTTGAAAGTCTTAAAAACATCTTTTATCTGTTGCTTTCCCGGGATATTATTTATTAATGTGATATCACTTTTAAAATTATTTCTTTAGGTAAGTTCCATCGTTTTTGTTTACGTGAATTCCATCAGCGCAAAGGAGCATTATCATCGGCCATTAAAAATAAGTTTGCACACTAGTATAAATAGTGATTTTTCATTCTTTTTAAAAATATTATTTCATAATGCAGATATGTAGTAATAGATGTATTCATATTTGAATATTTCAAAGCTTATTTCTATTATCCATTCTCTTCTTTTTACTGTATAGTTAAGAAAAAACAAGCTTTTCTTTTTTATATCAAAATATTCACGTATTTTGAAAATAACTTGTTGAAGCAATTTATATTCATAATCACATTTGTCTTTTAATTTTCTTCATGTTCCGAACGTTTATAATTACTTTTAAGTAAATATTTCTTTTAAAACTACTGCAGTTTTCTAAAAAAATATACAGTCAATAGTATAAATAAAAGAACGATATTTTTTATACTATAACTTACTCTTGAATACTTTTATAAATTTTTCAAAAAATTCAGTTTCAGTCTTTTCCAGGTATTTTTCTTATTAAAATAATATCTTTTAAAAGTTCTTGAAATTTTACACATAAACGTTTTAAATATCCAAGTTATATTTGTAGACAATATTCACTTTGAACTCCAAAGTAGTTGATACAAACAATTATAATAGTTTTTAGATAGTAAAGGAAGAATTATACTTTCCTTATTTATTAGCGTCTTTACCGTTAATCTTCCCACGCACATTATCTCAGGTTTGTGATCCATTAGTTACAATGAACTTGAATTAAGTCTTGATTAGAAATATTAGTAGGAAACTAATTGGGTTTAGGGAAACATTCTTAGTCTAACTTAATAATTTTATAATCCTTTAGACTTTTTTAAAATAATAAAATTTAAAAATTAAAACTAATTGACTATTTAAGCAATATATTACTGACTTGTAATATACTGAATACTACTTTTAACAATTAATAATTAGAAAAGTAAATAATAAACAATAAAGAAGAAGAATATGTGTGAGGCCCCATTTATATACCTGCTCTAATTATCATCTGATTGGTTACTTGACTCTCAGCTTACAAACTAATTTACATATTTGTCAATTTTGGTGCATTTAAAATTTAGAAATAAAATTGTGAATCATCATTTTTCAATAATAATATGATAATACTCAATTCTAAATCAATTTTATAATTATACTTAAACAAATTAAATACTTTAAAATAACATATTTTAAATAATTCTTTATCAATTTAACTAACACTTAATTCTAATGTATTCATTTTTAGTTTATCTTTATTAACTTCAAATTTTTTAAAAAAATAATTAATTTAATAATTTCCTAAATTTATTTTTATGATATTCAAATGTTCTCAATTTTAAACAATTCTGAAAGTAATTTTAAAAACTTTCTTAAAAACCTTGCAAGCACAAAAATACATACATTGTTAGTTACATGATCATAATTCCAGTCAAAATGTTACAATTTTTATATTCACTGTCTGAAATGAAATTAACCAAATATTTACTTAAAAAAATATTATATTATAAAAATAATAAAATATAATAATAAAATTTGGAATAATAAATTTTGACATTATTTAAACAGTAAATAAAATTGAATACACTTGTTTATATCATAAAATACTCAAACTTTTAATAAATAATTATAATATAAATTTAAATCTAGTTTTATAAAATACATTTAATAACTTATTTAAATATTAAACATTATTTAAAACTTAGTTTTCAAAAGCTTGTTTAATAAGGCTACATAATTTTAAATCATTATAACTATGGTCAGTTCTCCCAACCATACAAAATTATATTATTTAACTTTTATAATATATTATTTAACATTTTATAATAACTTTTAAATTCATCTCAACAAAGTTTAGAACCCTATCAACCTTATTATAGCACTTACAATACTTAGATTTCTTTTAATTTAAATTTTTTTAAGAAATTGGCTTTTAAAACCTATTCAGAACTAATAAAAAAGGTACAATATATATGTGATGTGTGTGTGTGTTATGCAAATGAATATATAATCATCTTAAATTTGTTTATGCAAGAGATCTTTTAAATTTATTTAATATATGCACTTTATAATAAAAATAATCAAATGGTTTATTCCTCAGGGTTCATAAGATGTTTAAGCATCAGAAATGACAGAGTTGGGCAACAATCCAGGGCCCTTGAACTGCCAAGCAATAAATTGCTGACTTGACCTTTGTCTCAGAATAGTCTAATCTCTTATTTATTTAAAGAAATAATATGTTCTGTGTCTGATAACCAGACTTTAAATATAATTAGCATCATCATTTTTAATTGTCAGTCCATTGTCGGATGAAGATCTCTCCAAGTTTAATACAATTTCTCCAACCCATAGCAACTCTTCACATCATACCAACAAACTTTTCTATTTCATCCATCTTTTCTTACATGTTGTTTCATTGTATATCTTTTACCAAGACTTCAATTGATTATAGCAGTGGTCTTCAACCTTTTCACACCTGCGGACCGGCAAAAATAAGAATAAGGTTTCATGGACCAGCAGAAGTCTATAGATAAATTTTCTTAAAGATGTAAACAGCTTAGCCTTAGATGAAGTTATATATATATGGAGTTTGTATAATAAAAAACTTTTTTTTTTTTAATTTTGAATTTTTTTAGAAAAGTAATAAAAAATTTAATTCTATCCCCCCCCCCCCATAAACATCTGTGATAACTAGAAAAACAAATTAATTTATGTACGACTGATTAGATTTTGTTCTGTTTCTTTTTTTTTAATCAGGTAAAAGTGCGATGAAAAAAATAAATAAAAATTGTTTATATTAATTAAAAGTTTAAAATCTTATTATTTTGTTATTAAAACTTTCTTGCCAGTCTATCGCGGACCAGCAAAAAACTTCTACGGACCGGCACCGGGCCGCGGACCGGTGGTTGATGACCACTGGATTATAGTATAGTGAAGAGCTTTTACTGATTTTTGTATACGGTATTCATTTGTCAAATTATTATCTTATTAAGATAATACAGTCCTTGAAAATATATTTTGTGGTATATTCAATATACATGTAAATAATAAAATACAGTATTTATGTACATATTTCCATGTATTTTATTTTCATTTATAGTTTTGATTTTATCAAAGTTTTCCTTAGATCTTAATTTCTTGAAATAATGTTTTTTCAACTAAAAATTAAGCTCTGAAGAAAACTCCTATATAATTAAAACTGAAAGCATAAAAATAAAAATTGCATGGCAATAAGTGGTTTATTATTTGCATATATATTAAATATAAAAATTCATATAACATTACAATACTAGTCAAAAAACTGAACTTTACTAAAATTCTTCCACAACCATGGTTTCATCTATTAACAAAAGTAAAAGATCTATTTGTTAATAGATGAAACCATGGTTGTGGAAGAATTTTAGTAAAGTTTAATTGGTAATACATCGTCTAATTACCCATACCGCTCTATGGCGCTGTTGCTAGTGAAAAATAAATAGATATATTGTTATTCGGGCTGTTTTGAAATTATGTTGATTTATGTTTTTAATTTTTGGATTTGCTTGATTTTGATTTTTTTTTGTTGTTGTTGTTGCTTTTTTTTTTTTTTTTTTTGTAACCGGTTTGATGTATATTTCTTAAAAATAAAATAATGGGGGTTTTTTTTTGGCTTTTTAAAATATTCTGTCTTTTTTTTTTTTTTTAAAAAAAAATTTCTTTTTGTCCAGTCTTTTTTTTTTTTTAAAGAAACTTTTTTTTTTTTGTTGTTCCAAGTCTTTTTGATTGTTTTTGAAGAAACTTTTTGTTATTTTTTATCGAGAAACAACAAGGCTTTCTCGACAGACCTCTCTAAGACCTGTCATCATATTCCTTATGGTGTTTTGACACCTTTCCACCTCAGCTCTAATGCGCTTTACTGTAAGCTGATCCTGGCTTCAATAATAAATTAGCCATACTGCTTGTGAAAAAGCGATTTGGCAGCCTTCAAAGCCCGTTCCATGAGCGAATGGAACACCTTCGTCGACATTGACGCGATTGACATTCCATTTCAGATGTTTGACAACGCCTTAATTTCATTAAACCACCACAAAGACAGTTTTTCTGGGTGGGTAAAATATTTTTTTGGGGGGGTTGAAGGAAAGCCACCGCATCTGCTTCTGTAGCAGGTAAATCTCAAAACTACAATGCCGAACGGTCGTCTGCCATTGAACTATTTTGATCTCGGAAAGTGCGCGACTTGATCGTGAACTTTGCTGAATCGTGATTTCCTCTCCTCGTTTAGTGAATTCTGATCCCTG
The DNA here is from genome assembly GCA_028023455.1 of Epiperipatus broadwayi. Lineage (NCBI taxonomy): Eukaryota > Metazoa > Onychophora > Udeonychophora > Euonychophora > Peripatidae > Epiperipatus > Epiperipatus broadwayi. The sequence continues at coordinate 1,717,089 of JAQFVV010006308.1, read as the reverse complement.
ACATGAAAGTAGGGGTGTTTGAGAATTCGTTACAATATTTACTAACTCACATCAATTACAATACATTTAAGCAAAAAAAAAAATTAATCCGTTCTAATATACTTTTCATCATTACAACTACAGAAACCTTCATATAATATGCTGTACAATAGTCAAGAGTAATGTCTATAGAAAGTGTCGCATACTCGTTGCTAATAATGTTCAACATGCTAGAAATGTTGGGGTAAGGGTGCACTTCAACATCTTAGTGTTTGAACAGTTTACAGGCTGTAAGATTTATGAGCGGCCTTATAAACAGCATATTTATGTGCTTTAGCATAGAAACAGCACCATTGTGCAGTGTGGATCAATAGACGATGTATTACCGTTTAGTTTTTTTTGACTAGTATTGGAATGTTATCAGAATTTTTATAATAAATATAATACATTCAATACAAAAAAAAGAACATGAAAAAAGAAATAGGTCATTTATATTAATATATGGTCTTAAATAAATAGAATCTACATAATTTCAATAAGAATCACAATCTTCTATTCTTAAATATATTTCCATACATTCAACGAAAATGTTTATTTACATTGGTAAAAAATGATAATGGTTTTAAACATTTAAATCTCATTTACTTTGAGATTTATCGATTGTCATCTGTATCTGAAAAAAATAAAGATTGTCAAGTTTTTGACAAAAAATCGATTTTTTAGCTGTCGACTAATAATGATATAATAATTCTAGTTGTTCTGCCTAATTTAGGGCAGTGGTGTATTCTGGAACTCGAGATCTATATATTGCAATTCCAGATGTCTCTTCTGGAGTTAAAATTTTTTATGAACTCCCATGCAATAAATCGATCAATTTTTTTTCACTAAGGAACAGAATATTTTATTAGAATATTTAATGAAGCAATGAATTTTAGGAAATAGTGCATGGAAATGAATGAAGATGACCAAATCTCTATATGTAGTGCTAGTATCCACTGCCAATTCATTTCAGCATCCATACAACACTATTATTCTCTGTTAATACAGTACTTTTATTTAGATATATTATAAGTAAACTAACTTACAAGGAGGTTATCCTTAGCTCAAACTGTAAGTTATTTCACCAAAATCCAATTTCAGTAACCTTCAACTGAACAAAAAAATAGCTGAGCGTATCAATTAACATTATTTAAATATTTAGTGCTTATCACTGTTTTGATTCTTGCCATAAAGCATGTTACAACTCTGAATATTCTGGCACTTTTAATTTTTGACTTATTGCAACTAAATATCTATTTTCTAACCAAAACGACTAAGTTATATGTTACTGGTTATCTGAAAATGTTTCCAGGATTTGCACCGAACCTGGAATACTAAGCCCAGGTTATGGCATAAGGATTTTCATTAAATGGAAAAACAAAATCTGCTAGAATTAACTGCAGTTAGAAGTCTTGCTAAGTTAAATTAATAGACAATACTAAGAACTATGGCCAAAAAATAAACCATTCCAGAGGTGAATCACCATGCTGCAAGTTTGGTAAGCAGAGCTTTGTTGGCCAGGCCCTTTAAAGTCATTAGTTTGTGACAAGAATGCTGCAATGTGAAATCTATGGTATCATCTGCATCAGAATTGAATGATGGCCAATTGTAATCATGTTTTTGATTGTTCAATCCCTAAATGATCATCTAGACAGCTTTCTTCCAATTCTGAAATATAGTAAGTTGAATATCATTGTTTAAGAGAGTATATTATAAATTTTTTTTGGTTTAATCCTTACATAGATGTATTATAACGATGGGTGCCAATTCCCTTTTCTCCACTTCCACACATATAGCCATGCGTATACATATTTTAGTTAAGTCATAGTTAATAGATGTCTCATTATCTCTTTGCTCTGCTAGTGGGCCGGACTTAAGAATAAATTCTCGTGTGCTATCATTATATATTATTCATTAGATGTTTGATCTGGGGCTTAGTGAATGGGTTTGAATTCAGGTTGGTCCCTGACCTAAATCACGGGCTTGATTGAGTTTGAAGTACATTTTTTTCAGTTCCAGCTCATGTTAGATGGATCAACATGTTTTGATCAGTACAAGACATTGCCAGAGAATGCCTTCATCATCCTAAATGATAATTCTCTTATTCATAAAGTGTCCACAGTCTAATAGTGATTTGTTAATCATGAGAATGGTTATTATACATTTTTTGAAATTCTTACTGATCATTTAATTTAAATATCATCAAATTCTGTTGCCTATCCAAACAAATATTTGAGAGATCAATATTTCTCAAAAGACATCTCTGACAATATGATACTTTTTCTTTCTAAAGATTGACTTAATATTTCTCTAAATACTAATCTGAATTTTGGGTAATTTTGATTGTTTAATTAAATGATATATAATTTTGTCTCATCTAAAATATGTTATTGGAAATTGTAGCTCTACATCATATTATATAAAGACATCAGGTTTTCCAGTTATTTTGTATATGTGTGTGTAAAAGTAAAAAAAAAAAAATGTGTTCACTTTACTGTTAGAATGAAATATCAAAAATAATTAGTAAATCAATTTGTTTGGCTTATAAAGATGGTCATTTTTTTATTTATTTAGATTTTTTTTTTTTTTTCTTTAGAAAGCTTTGGAACATGAACTCAATTCTAATGTTCAAAGAAAACAATTCACAAACATCCTGGCTAGTAAACGAAGCCATCCACTGACGATGTATATGATACCTTACTTTAAGGACAAAAATGGCATGGTAAAGGCATTTTAATTTATTCAAAAAAGTAGTAAAAAAATATTTAATTTAATTTTAATAATGGTATATGTGTTTCATAAAAAGAAAAACAAATTATAGGAAAATAATTTTTAAAATGATTAGTTAGCTATTTTATCATAAATTAATCTTTCGATTAATAAACCTTATCCTTTTTATTTTAAATGTAATTTTAAAATAGCCGAGGTAAAATTCTTACTAAAGTTATATTAATAATATGCAAATTCATCTTTCAAATGTCATATTATCTATTAGTCACTCATTGATAATAGTATTTTTTTTTTTGGTTTTTGTCAGGACAACCCTTATCTCAACTTCACCATATCACAACCATTAATGAACGCAAAAATTCAGACCACTCTTTCTCGGTGTGCAAACATATTTGAAAAACCTTTGCTCATCAGATGAGCTAGATGTATCAATATCAAACACCTGAATCTTCATAACCATATTGACAATTTCATATTTTTCAAGTACACCATTCTCATATAAGATATGGACTGATTTCTTATTCACTTTTAACATTTTGTGGAAGGTGAACAGTCAATGCATTCCTATAAAATATTAAAATCGGTAGAAACCAGTCTCTGCCCTATTTGAAAGGAGTGTAATGGTATCAACACAGCATGGAGATTCATACCTGATATTTCTAACTCATCTGACAAGCGAAGGTTATACATGAAATATACACTTTGTGTGAGATGGTAATCTTTGAGTTTTTTTGTGCTGGAAGATGGTTATGTTAGAATCAAGTGAGGGATGCACTAATAAAAACAAAAAAAAGAGAAATTATAGTACTTTCACTTTTAGGTAGGGACTTTAATTTATTATTAAGGATCAAGTATATGTTTAATATGTTTAACCTTTTATAACGCGCATGATCATACTTTTTTTAGAAATCACAGTTAATCATTTTTATATGTCAGCTATATAATTCAGACATACATATTTTTTCACCAGCAGTGTTTGAAATGTAATGATAATTGTGCTTTCTAAAAAATATATTATGGAGTGAAAGTTTAAATTTCTATTTCTCTTACCTATGAAGTTTAACAAAATAATTATGTAGGTTTTCATAGTGTACCTACAAGGCAGAATGTGAAATCAGTTTTTTTTTGTAACATGCTGCTGAAACTGCTGAGGAAATGATAACGCCATGTAATATTTATATGTCAGGGAGATTTAAAAATATGGGCAATGAATCCAGTGATGAGATATGAATGGAGAGATTTCTTGATTAAGTTTTTAGAAAGATATGCTATACTGAAACAGTTTCTAACAAGCTAAAAGAGATCATTTAGCATCATATTCGCATAGGATAAATAAAATGTCAAAAATGAATTGATAAATGCTTTTAACAATGAATGAAAAAATGGTGGGCAAAGAGAAAGTTAAAGTCAGTAGCAAATAGCTGAACAATTTGAAATGATAATCATTTTCAACTATTATTAATTCTCTGCTGAGTGCATATATCTCTGAATTTATTCCAGTACAGGTAGACAATTGTTAATCTGAACTCCCTAATTCCAGGTTTTTTTTGGGTTTGTGATTTTTTTACCCATTTCAACAATACCCCCTCCCATTCTGTGTAAAGATTAAATAAATATTAATTTTATAATATAAATACATTATTCTGCTATACCAAATATAATCAGTTTTATCATTCATTGGTTGTAGCTCTCATTGGAATGTATGTATTTATAGATAATCCATTCCAGACTCACAATTTGAGCAAAGTCTCTGTCCAAAACAACCATTTAAAATGCTAAAATATAATACAATATAAATATAAAAGAACATAAAAAATTAATTTTAGTGAAAACTAAAAATAAACTTTTAAAAACATCAAATAAAAGCATAAACAAACTTATTTCACAAATCATTGATTTAGCTATATCTTCTTCTGAATTTTGACTTTCCTGCTTGGAAATTTTTATTTTATTTTTTTTTTACACTTTTTTTTAACTCTTAATGAAAACTATAAAAATCACTTCAGTTTTTTCACTTGGAATTTTTATTTTTTTAATGGCAGCTTTTCATTTTTTTTTTTAAAGAAAAGTCCTAAAATATTTGTGAATTTGCATCCTATGTTAGCCAAAGGTTTATCCCTAGCAATGGCATTTTTTAATGGTTTTATAGTTTTTTTATTACGATTTCTTTTCCTCATAATAACAGTAATCAATTTTCTCTCACTTTCAGGCATATTACTAAAATTATATCTATGCAGAAGAATATTTAAAAAATAATAACTACATTACATTTTCGCTGTTAAAACTTCAAGTAAACAGATAAGTGAACTAAATTGTTGTCCTGCATCGTTTAGTGAAATGGTAGATTGTCAAACTTTATAAAGTTTAAAGTCCTCAGATCAATTCCAGTTCTGGCATTTCATTACCCAAACTTCTTACAAACTTTCAATTAATAAAGCCATTTTATTATTCATTATTTGCCCTATGTGGCTTAAAGTAATCACAGAATTTGAGAGTGAAGAATGTAAAGTCCTCAGATCAATTTCACTTCTGGCACTTTCAGCTCTCCGAACTTCTTATGAACTCCCGAACAAATTAAAACAGGCAAAAACTCGCTATACGTAGTGCCACAAGCTAGAGTAATCAATGGATGCCAGAAGTCTTGTGCATAAAATCCCCATCTAGTGCCTACTCATCCAATATCCCCAGACTAGTTTCTGGCTTGTAGCATTCGTCGGTGAGGAGGCTTGGATCTGAGAGCACTGCACCTAGATCTTAGGATCTAATGCAACCCTCCAGCAACCACCTTTTATCTCAACTACAAAACTATGAGTCTTAAATTAAAAATACCTTAATATTTTTAATCCAAACCCATCAGCTTATATAGTCATATAGGTCTGAATCAATTCAGTACCCATACATTTTGGTGTCTTTGGTTCTTTAATAACCATAGCCACCAATATCCTATTAGACAGGATTGGTTTTAAGCCAATAAACATCACATGATCATCATTTCTTATGCTTGCGTATGACATTAAAACAGCCAAAAACTCACTATACATATTGTCACACTGCAAGCTAGAGTAATCAATGGATGCCAGAAGGCTTGTGCATAAAATCCCCCAATACATATAGTGAGTTTTTGCCTTTTAATGACAGTTATAAGCAAGCATAAGAAATGGTGATCATGTGATGTTTATTGGCTATGGTTATTCAAGAACTAAAGACACCAAAATGTATGAGTACTGAATTGAGTTCAGACCTATATGACTATATAAGCTGATGGACTTGGATTGAAAATATTAAGGTGTTTTCAATTTAAGACTCATAGTTTTGTAGTTGAGATAAAAAGTGGCTGCTGGAGGGTTGCATTAGATCCTAATATCTAGGTGCAGTGCTGTCAGATCCAAGGCTCTTCACTGACAAAGGCCACGAGTCAGAAACTGGTCTGGAGATATTGGAATGAGTAGGCAGTAGACGGGGATTTTATGCACAAAATCTTCTGGCATCTATTGATTACTCTAGCTTGCAGTGTGGCAGTACGTATAGTGATTTTTTGCCTGTTTTAATAACAGTTATAAGCAAGCATAAGAAAGTGATCATGTGATTTTTAGCCATTCAATTTTTTTTTTTTCTAACAGAAGATGACAAAAATGTCTTCATATAATATTTACCTTGATTACTTGAGAAAAAGTGGCCATTGTACAATTTGTTCACAATAAAATGTTTGTTATAGCAAATCTCACTGTAGTTTTAATATGTATATTCAAATTTGCAGACATTTGTTTGCCTGCAAAATTAAGTGATTTTTTTTTCTTTATAACGTAATGCTAAGTGCTCTTTTGGTGAAGTTGACCACAATCATAGCTGTTTGTTTACTATACCAATTTACCTTATTAATAATAAGATAAAAAATACAGAATATGCTTATACTTACAGCATTTAATTAAAACAATACTTAGTAATTTTGTTTGGATAATGTTTTCATATTAGAGGTGTTCAGATTAATAGTCATTATCTACCTGTACTTTCAATCCATTGTTTCCATTTTCCATACAAATCCAGCAAACTTCCTTATCTCATCCATCCATCTCACATGTGGACTTTATCTGCATCTTTTTTAATTTTTTAATATTCAGTTTAGAACTTTGTTATCTAGTCACATTTATTTAAATTACATCAGTGATATTTGTTGTTTTTTTTACTCTGGACTCATATATAAATATCTTGCTAAACTGATCCCAATGCATATCTTATTCTTATTTTGCTTTTCAATTACTCTTGTATTAATGTCCAAGTCTTAGATCCATAATTAAGCTCTGGTAGAAGACAATTTTTTTTTTTTCTCGGCATGGGCTTCCTTGTAACTGTTTCTCCCACAATCTGGTATTCAAATCTAATTCGATATAAAATGTTTTTTTTTTAAGTACTGAAAGAATTTTTTTAAGTTGGTCTAGGTTTTTTTTTTCTATATAGCAGTTCTATAACAAATTTAACTAAACATCTCATTATTGGTCAATAAATCAGTATCTAGCCATTTTTAACTAGAATATAAAAAGTCTCAAGATTATCTGAGTAATTAGGTGAATATCTGGACTTACCTAATGATTGTAGTATAATGTGCACATTACCAATGATGAAGATTTCATATTTTTATAGGTGGTCATATCTTGTATTACTTTCTCTTTTTAAATCTGTAAACATAATTCCTTTTAATATTAAGTTATTTCTACTGAATGCATGCCATCCCTATTAATAATTTGACTAAGGTATCTGTAAATGTTCTGATAACTTATTACTATTTGATTTTTTTTTTCCAAAATCAATTGAACTTTACATTAGTTTTATTTTAGTATTTTTCATATCAACACAACATCACTGATTAGAATACTGCAGTATAACAAAACTATCCCATGTAAGATTACCAAAAAATAAATACTAAGCAATGATGTGATGTACTGTAGCTTCTCCTTAAACAGAGTCAAGAATCTCTCAACAATTATGCCCAGAGAAACCTGTTAGCCACTTTATTTTCTATTCCCCAGTCTAAGTTTTCCCATATTCTTCTCCATCCCATTTCCACAACATAATCTTTGTCAACTCTATGGCCTTTATATCTAAATCCCCCTTTTCTTTTCCCAAACCCAGCATAAAAACAATAATCCACTTTCTGTATAATCACTTTTTTCATATTTATTCTTTCATAACTTCATTATATGTCCCCTTTCTGTTTTCAAGCATTTACATTCAATTAACAGATGCCTAATATTTCTATTCCTTCCTTACATAATTTACAGACTAAATCACCCATATTTTTCCACTTACATGTATATTCTCTTCTCTCTATAATAGCTCCATCTATTGTTAGTTTTATTAATCAATATTTATCATATGCTAATGCAAAACAGATTCAAAGCATTATTTGTGAAAGTTGGTGCTTCACCTATATAATCCAAAAAGCTTACATCAAAGATTTTTTTTTTTGTTTATTTTTTATTTCCATTACTTCCTGTTTTAAGCCACAAAAAACTTTACATAAAACTGCTGTAAAAAATTTTGGAGATATAGAATCGTTTTGTTGTACAACTTTATCAATATTATTAGTAGCAACATAATCTAATTGCTACTGTTGCATTTTGATATTTTTGTAATTGGGAAATATTGGGAGTCTATATCATAATGTTCCAAAACATGTAGAATTTTTTCCCATGATGTATAAATTCATTGAGATTTAGTATTCTATTCAGCTTGCTTTTCTAAATGGCTCGTTTTCTATAGACTCCATAGACAATTTATGATAATCTTAGTAAATATTGGTATTCTATTGATAAAAGATTAGAAGTTATGGTATTCATTGATGTTTTTTTTATATATTCGTATTGAGTACTATATTATAATATTATACTGTTTTAAAATGACAATTTCACATTTTATTGTCTTCAATGCATTCTTTTTAAACTAATGTTTTTCTCTTCAACATAGAGGGAACTATTAACAAAATACTGGAAAATTCACATGTAACTGACAATTCAAACAAATTAAATGAAGGTTAGTATTTAAAAGCTGTATCTCAAAAGTTTTTTTAATTAAATACATTTATAATGATAAAAATTAAATAAGTATTAAAAAATATTTAAGATTTAATATTTAATTAATAGTAAAAATAAATTTTTAATTAATATATATAGAAAAATAAAATATAAAGATAAATAAAATTTGTTCTTGTATTTAAATAAATAAATAAAAATTATGTACAGATAATAATAGATAGATGTGTGTGAACTTATATAATATTTTAATGAGTATATGTGCACATAGGTAAATAAAATTTATATAATTGATATAAGAAAAAATGTTTTAGATAAGATAATGTAATAAGAATAAAAATATGTATAGTTTATTACCATGGTATTATAACGGACGGAAAGATTCACCTGGATATATTGATCAGATTCAACAATCAGCTGGTTCGATCACTATGTATGACCAACTTACACAAAGTCTATATGTGATGGTACACCTGTCTATCGAGCCCCAAAGTTGATGGCACCAGGTATAATGGACAGAATGATTACCAAGCCCCAAACGTTGCTGACACCAGATATCATGAACGGTAATCATAAGCTAACCAAGCCCAATGATGGTGTGCCAGATGTAACGGATGGTCAACTAACTTGCAGACTGTAACACTATGCAGATGTAGCAATCTGGTGTGGGATAAGTGAATATGCTCTAATTTATTGCTCCTAATGACACAATCTGCAGAGACCTATCAGGCTTAGAAGGGGAAAAGTTGCATCTAACTATGGTCAGACTTTGGGTCTTCTGATAGAATGCTAATGAGAACTTATGAAATGCTTAACCAATGATTGCATACACTTTAATTGACTGACTATATCCCTATTTAATAATATTAAATGCAATTTAGGTTAGTTCATCCACTTTCCCCTCTTTCAATTCCGTTATGCCCTAATATTCAAGCCCAGAGAGAATATTGCTTTTGACTCCTTTAACAGGTATGAACAGATACACACAGCAACTCCTGCACCTATATATAGGTTACAATTAGCATTTATTATATTTGATTACATTAAAGTATTTATATGACAAGAAAAATAGATGTGTGTGCATGCATAATTGTTTATAGACTGTGGAATGTCAGGACAACTCAATAAACCAGAGACCAGAATAATATAAACTCTTAAACATTTATTAACAATAATAAATAACATAAAGTATAATAACAATAGTACTGATAAACAAAAAATAAAAAAAATAATAATGATCATATGTACATGTGTCACATGTGAACCTCTACCATTTTACTAATTAATGATTCTCCAGATCCAACCCTTATACCCCATGGTAGAAATCCATCTATGTCACTCATTCTTTACAAATCATAATTATATAGAAAAATAAACTTTAGTAATTTAAGATAATTGAGATGCTGGCTAGCTAAATTATATATTTACAGATGTTAACAATCTATTTAACAAGTTCCCCCCCATTTATATATATGATAGAGATAGAAATTAATACTAGTTGATTAGTCAAACATACTGGAAAATATATATACAAGGTTAATCAACAAAATAAAACATATAATATGTATTCTGTATAAGTGTTGCAATTTAATCTATGAAAATAAATGTAGAGAATCTTACCTTACTATTTATGTGGATAACCTGATGTGAAGCAGGTGGGTTAACCTAAATTTTATTTACAATGAAAATATAAAAATATCAAAGTGAATAATCCCCCCTTTCTTCTTTGCTAATTCTAAAAAAAAAATGAGGCTTCAGCATCAGAGTGTGAAAATACAACAGATAACAAGAATTAAAAAAAAATAAAACAAAAATTTACAATGTTAATTTCTTGATTAAAAAATTGTAATTGGAACAAAGTTCATAAAAATCATCCTAATAGAAGTAGTAGTTGATAGTTAGGCAAGTTGTTCTTCAAAGCAGTTTCACTTAGTAAATCATTTTCCTTAGCAAGGATAGATAGGTACAATGGTGTCTCCTGTAGTTGTGTTTAATGGTAAACACCTTGATCCTTATTTGATTCACCATTAAGTATTCCAATGCTTGTTTACTTTGGACTGCGGCATCTTGTGTGTTTACAATAAAGTAGAAAAATAAATAGAGGTTTAATGCAGCTGTAGGAAATAACATGATGCACAATAGCATGTTTTGCTTTAGCCTATATTCATATTAAAGTACAATTCAATAATTATTTGTAATCATAAATTTATATTGGATAATGTAGAAGCACTTTACGTATATATATATTAAAGAAATTATTTCATTTTTCTTTCTTTTCCAATTTTCAGCAGATTAATTTTCGTTATTCTTTTTGAAAAAATTTTAAATAGTAAAAAATTACCCCAACAACTTTTAAAACATGCTTTAATTATTATAAAATTTATCAGTTATTCTTATTTCAATTTCTTTCCTCTGAATTTGGTAAACTTTTAGTTACAGCATTTGACTTTTAAAAATGTTTATGATTTAAATAAAAGAAAAAGCAAAACTCCATTTTAGTGTTCTAAATTTTAGTTTTTACTGCTGTCTATTGTTGTAGCTGCTATATTTTTTTTTATAAGAAGAACGATTTGTAAAAAGTTTTTATTTTTATATAAAATGCTGAGAATCTCCTGAAACCGCTGAGATTTTAAACTGTCTATTGTTTAAATACATTTAGATTTTTAAATGCTTATTGTTTAAATACATTTCATTTTTTACAGATAAAAAAAAAATAATAATAATAAAATCAGTTTTATTTTCACACACAGCCACCTAACTTAACCTCAGGCTATCCCTAAATCATTTGATTATAAATTAATATCCAAAATTTTTTAAAAATATATATACATCACAGTTTATTAATCAAATAGTTTATATATATACAATATTACTTTCTAAAATATTGATCGTGTTAAATTTTATAATAAAATAATCTATTGTGCATTATATGTATATATGTAATAAATAACAAACAAATAATCTTCCCATTATTTTTTTAAAAATTCCAAATGGATTGGGTTCAATAAATAGGCTTGATCTTTTTAGGAATATGTGCATTGTAAGCTACCCTTTACAGTATATTTGTATATATGTGTGTGTGTTAGTAGCATATATATGAAATAAACATTTATATAACATTACAATACTAGCCAAAACAACAAAATTTTACTAAAATTCTTCCACAATCATGGTTTCATCTATTAACAAATTGACCTCAAGTGAAATTCAACATAGAACTTATATATAAGAAACAAAATAGTCTTCCCATCATTCACTTCAAAAACCAACTTCATTTAATATCAAAGGATATCTTCATGAGATTGATAGCCTCAGATTCAAAAAATTTTATTATCAAAGTTTTTATATATTTATGTATATAGACATGTATAATATAAATACTTTATATAAAAATTGACTATATTGTAGCATATAACCAAATTTTAAGTCTACAGCTGTAAAATTAGGGAATGCTATAGATATAGAAATATTATTTTTATTAATTATTCTTCTAATGAACTTTTTGCTGCAAATTATTAGTTTGCTTCTATTTCAGTAAATTTGGACAATTTAAAAATAAAAATTATATAAAAACATCAAAAAGATTTTAGTGTTTTTAATAATAATAAAAAAGTGTAAATACAAGAATAATAAAAATATAGAAATGTGTGTATGTAAATATAAATATTTCTTTGTGTGAATATATAGAAAATTTGATTTTACATTTTAGGTAATTTATACTTTCAAAATTGTAGATATGTAATATAAATTTTTTTTATTATATATAGTAGAAAATTGTATCTTATGAAGCAATAAAATAATTTATATAGTCATTTAATGCTCAAAAAAGGAATGTTAGCCAGTCAAAACATCAGTGAGAAAAATGTAAAATAAAAGTATTGAAAACAATAACGTATGAAATTGTTATTTTAAAATAATTTAAATCTGTTATTTAGATTTTTTTTTGTCTCTCCTTTCATAATTATCAGTATCACTTTTGTATTCTTACTATCATTTGGGATATTTATCTATTTTTTTATCTGCTTTTTGAATATCTATAGTGATTTTGTTATTTCCTGAAATATTTTCATTTTTCATAGATTTAACTAATTGCCTCATCTCTTCATTTAGATTATATGACATTTCAAATGCTGTTATTATTTGGGTTGCTTCATTTTTTGTTCTCTATTATTATCATCATAATTTTCAATCATTATAAGTCAATTGTAAAATAAAAATCTCTCAAAGTTTAGTTTAATTTTTTCAAACCATATCCTCTCTTTTCCACGTCACACTAGCAAACTTTTTATTTAACATTCTATCCCTCATGTGATATTTTTCTAGATCTTCTATAATATTTCTTAAGATCTAATTTAAAACTTCAATTGTGTATCTTTTATCATTAACAGTATGTCCAGATCAGCTCCATTTCAGTCTCTTAATTTTTTTAATGATGTGTGTGCTACTTGTTTGTTCTCACACCCACATATTTTGCTTTTGATTCATTCTTGTTACTTCCAACATACATTTTTTTATATTTGGTTTAATAGTCTGAATTATCTGTATATGATCTTTTACTAGTATCCAATCTCAGATCCTTAAGTAAGAATAAAACACATCTATTAACAACATTTTTCTTTAAATTTTAGAAATATTTCTTTTTAATATTAAATTATTTTTATCAAAAGTACTCCATTCAAGTTTAATTCTATGATTAATTTTATCTCTTATGTTTCCATCTGTATTAATAAAATGGCCATGCATTCATTTAATGTTAGCAGCATTTCTTTTAAGCTCTGAAACATTATTTGCAAAAACAACCATATCATCTGCAAAATCTAGATGCCCTAAATAATCTCCATTTACTTTTTTGCTCTTAGTTTCTCATTTTAATCCACCAAATTCTTTTAAAACTACTGTAAAAAGTTTTGGAGATAGAGAATGCTCCTGTCATATAATCCTATCAGGTATTTTGGAATTGGTGCTCCACCATGTTAATACAAACACTTTTACATTTTTTGTTTTTTTAAAGATTAGAAAACTTTACATTTAAAAAAATTAGATTTTGAATTCAAATTAATTTTAAAAAATTATTATAAAGTCGAAATTTATATTTAAAAAATGAGTTTTTTAAAGCAATTTAATTTTAAATAATTTTTTACCAATATCATACAAATCGTTTTTTGGATAAAAAAATTTAGGAACAAAAGCAATTTCAATGTTCAATTTTATTTAATTTTAAATCTTTTATTTATATTATATTTAGAATACTTTTTTTAAGAAAATTAATTTGAAGTCAAAACCCTATTTTTAAAGTATAAAGTTTGCTAAACCTAAAACCGATACTTTCAAATATATTCGCAAAGCTAGAATCAATATGGAAGAAAGCAGCACTAATTCCAAAGTCTCTTCTATAAGTATTATTTTTAAGTGTCACTACGTAATCTAATCATTGTTATTATATTTTGATAAATATTTTTTAGAGACAGTATTTCAGATCTGTATCTTGATAGGTCCAAAGCTTTGATCACTGTGCAAATACTTATAGAATAAAATATTTTTTATAATTTACAAATTAACATATAATGACAACTCATATTTATTGGTTGCTTTTTGTATAACTTCTCTCAATATTTGGATGTGATTCATTACATTAAAACCACTTTTAAATTCAGCTTATTCTTTTAATTAATTTGAACCTAAAGTTTATTTTAGATGAGATGTAGTCATCTCGGTAAAGATTTTGTATAGAACTGATAAAAGCCTGATAGGTCTGTAGTTTTTAAAAAAAAATTTAGCATCTTTCTTAAATATCAATATTACTACTTCATTCTTCCAATCACTTGATGTATCTTTATCATTTAGATATTTGACATAATTTTGCCATTTCATAAAGCTTTTCCCTTCTTCATGGTGTAATGGCATGGAATCAGGGTCTAATGGAGGTGATTCACCTTCATCCCAAAATAAAACAAATATAAAATTAAATATCAAACAATAATATAAAGTAATGATTTAAATAATGAGCATAAAATCACTCTGTGAGATCACTCAGATCAGCACAGCTAACTATCTTAAGTATAAGCAGTCAATCTGGTGACTGGATTTGAAATGGGTCTACTATAGACCCAGGCTAACTATTTAGCCCTTGCCAACTTGGGGCAATTATTTAAACTATTTGGATGCACCAACTTAAGTGCTAGTCCATTAAAATATATAACCATAAAACAATAATGCTGGGATATTATAAAACATGCTGATCATCATCAATACTCTGGCTGGCCATTTAGTATCATTGGTATACAGGCTAACTATAAACTTAATGTCTAATAGAGACTAAAATAAAATGGAGTGCATGGACTTTAAAAAATATTCTTTTTGCACCAATCCTGGATGATCATCATCAAGTGTATGTCCAT
Organism: Epiperipatus broadwayi; assembly: GCA_028023455.1. Classification (NCBI taxonomy): domain Eukaryota; kingdom Metazoa; phylum Onychophora; class Udeonychophora; order Euonychophora; family Peripatidae; genus Epiperipatus; species Epiperipatus broadwayi. The sequence goes on along the minus strand of JAQFVV010006308.1, from coordinate 1,701,917 downwards.
ACACTAATATATACCCTTCATATAATAGACTGTCATGCACGAATCTAGCTTCGAGAACAAACCCTATAACTGTTACTGTGATCAAGAGATGATGTAACATAATTTAAAAACCATTTAAAATTAAGTCACTGAAATAATTTTAACAATGAAATATAAGTTAATTAATAACAAAAAAAATAACATTAAGGTCTACAGAATGCGGCTACACATATGAACTAAGTCTTCTAACTTTGATTAACGTAAAAACAAAATTCAAGTTATTGCATTGATTTACCTATATGTTCTAATATAAAACATCTATATATCCACATTCAGACATGCGATATAGTTTATGGACATATTTGGATTGTCATATAAAAAATAAAATAAATGATTAAAATTTACATATATGTGTCTATCGACACACATTAGTAATATGTATATAGATGTGCAGTACAATTGATGAATATATTTCAGTTGTCATATAAAATAAAAGAAATGAACAACATTTACATGTGTCTACATGACACGCATTGTTAGATACACATAGACATGTGGCATATTAATTTCTGAACATATTTGAATTGACATAAAATATTAAAAAATTTGATTGATTAAATTTTATCTATACATGTTTCTCTGAAATGCATTGATACTTGTACACAGACATGCAGTACAATAAATGATTGAAATTTTAAGTTATCACATTTTAATGATACTAATACCTTATACTAGGTTTATATAAAACGTATCTCATCGCATGGACATATAATAATTTCTTAACATCTTTGAATCATCATAACCCTATAAATGAAATTCATTTTCTTTCTTATAATACATAATTAGTGCTAGATTTAATATGTGTGTGTGTGTGTAGAAGTATATGCACACATGGACGGGATGTTTCTATCACTTAAATTTATCAAAATACTATAATTATTAAAAATACATTTTCACATTTAATTTTTTGTTGAAAGTATGTAAAAATTTTCCTTCATTATTTTTAATGATAACTGTTTCTCTTTTTTTTTTTTTAAAAAAAAAAAATTACAATCTTTTTTAGGTTACTTTTAATTATAAACATCTTTTAAAAAAAAAATTACTCGTGCAAGTTGAACTGTTTTCTTTTCTAGTCTAAAAAGATTTTGGAGTTTACTTTCTCTTTTTCAAAATAAAATTGTTTATGAACCAATCGTTTGTTCAATTCAAGCAAAAATTCACTTGCACTTTTAAAATATCATTTAAAACAATTTTTTTAAAGAAAAAATATATTGTACCATTTACATATAGATGGTCCAAATATGCTGGTGTTTGGTAATATTTAAAAAAGCCAAAAAAAAAAAAAAAAGTAAAATTTAAAGATCATTCAAAAGATGCAATTTAATTTTCTTTTTTAGTCAGTATGATTTATTTTTTTAGATAACATGCAATTATTTTTGTGTTTAATATAATCTCTTTAATTAAAAATAAAAGTTAAAATTGGAAAGAATAAAAGTACTTGCAGATTATTTATCCAGATAAAAGGAAATTCCAAATGCAAAGGATTACAGAGAAAAACTTTTTAACACTAGTTAAAAATGGCAGAAATATTTTGTTAAAAAGAGACTTTGTAGCTGAAAACTAATAAAGAATGTACAAGATTATTATCTTGTATTCTGATAAAAGAACAAGATAATATATGCGCTAGAGAGGTCTAAAAACTGATTGTGATTATAAAAGGAAGGAAATAATGGCAATCAAGGTCTTGTGTCTTTTCCTTAGCTCACAGTTTCCATTGGGTTCAGGATAGAGAAAATGTTCTATCCTGGACTACTCGTATTCTTATGCTGAAGTAAATCATCATGTGGGAAATGAACCGGAGTTTTTTTTTGCAGACACCTTTCATCATAGAAGTCACTCCAATAAGCTTTCGAGTTTAGCCTTAGGACAGACCAAGAACAGTTGACCACAAGCTCATTCATCTCAAATATATGTATGCTACGTGAATTTATACTTACTAGTAAGAGATTATCCATTCCTGATTTGTGGCTAAATTAAGTGTTTACAAACTAACCTAAACTATAAGCTTATAATTAATATACTACTGATATAAACATTCACTATTTATTATTCATAAGTTTCATTTATGGCCTAAGAATTGTTTTAATTATTTAATATTATCATCCGGATAATTAATGTGTATGTACTTTCCATTTTATTTAATAATTCATCGTTTAAATGTTTTAAATTGTTATAATAAAATATTTATCTTTAATATCAACTTTTCATTGTGTGTTATTAAAGTTAGTTTATTAGAATTTATGTATAAATTGAATTAGCTTTATCAACATGTTTGTTTAAACCAAATGAAAAATTCATATAAAGGCTTTAAGTGACCGTGAGCGTAATTCCCTATCTTTTTAGTTAATTCCTTCATAAATTACAATGTGCTTCATGCAGAATCAGTGAGTCTAATGACTTTGGTGCCCTCTTCAATAAATAAAAATCTGATTCTTCCAGCAATTTAAATTGTAAATAGGCCAGTTTATCAGGAAATATAACTATGTTCTTGAAATGTCCAGACTCTTAAATGATCTGAATATATTTTCTTTTCATAGTTTAATTAACTTGCACTTTCTAATATGTAAAATAATAGCCTAATAATCAAACCCAAAATGTAAAAAACATTACAATATATAAAATTGACTATGAATTAATTCTTTTTTTTCTAGATGTTTGACACAAGCAAAAATTATTTACTGGTGCATTTAAAATGTCATTTTTAAGGAATTACTTAAAACAACTCACCAGCTGCACTTTATAGAACTATGATGTGGTACATTTATCTGTGGTTCTTTGCACATAGATAAAGCAGCATCCATATAACTAATTCTATAAACTGACGTATTCTCTTAGTAAATTGGTTTTGGTGAGACTGGCTTATAATCATCATCAGGAAATGTATAATCCAGATAGCTGTTGACATTCAATCAGCTCCATTTAGTCTAGGATTGGATAGATATCAGGAAAGTTAGCTGTTTGTCCACATAAGGACTATGAAACACTGGAAGATGACCCTTGTCTTCATGTGAATTCAAACTCCACTGCAGTGAACTATGGAGCAGCTGCTGGACTTAGTCTCCTCCAATTATCTCTTCATTGTCATTCTGTATAACTTTGAAAGCCAACTAACTTGTAATCTTTTTGTCAACTCCTTTTTATGGGTAGAGGGAGGTAAAAAAATTTATTAACTCAAGAATCTTTTTTTTCCATCTATTAATTTTTTAATCTACTTTAATCCTTTTAAAAGCAACTTTGAAATTTTATCAAATGTATAATATAAAAATTTTACTTTTAATAAAAGATTTCGAAAATAGATAGTGGATTTTTGCACTTATCAGTAAATCTGTTATAACATAAAATATGCTTGCATTATTTCAAAATCAGAATTCAGTAAAAATATTACTTAGACCTTTTTAAATGTTTATTTCATAATAAAATTTTATTTTAAAATTTAAAATTATTTTACCCCTCACTATGAAATGTAGAAAATATTACAAATAAATTTGACTGTTTATTTTTACTTTTCCTTTCAACTTTATATATATATTTGTGCACACACTCTACTATGTTATATGCCATTAACCCATAAAAGTTACAATAGATTTTATTATATCTCACTTTATTTAAAATGCTTAGCAATTCATTTTGTTTTCTTATTCTTAGTACCATATATTTTTTTGTAGAAACTTTCCATCCTTATAAGGATATTGTTTTATACTTTTAAGACTTTATTATTTTTATCTACAGCTTTCCTTTAGAGTTATACTTTTTTATATTGTTATTCATTATTTTTCATACCATTTTAGAAAATTATAAACATTCAATTTTTCTGAAGGAATCATTTTTTAATATTTTCATTTTTTTTTTCTTTATTGTTGCTTTTATTTTCGTATTGATGTCAGTTAAATTTCAATCATCTTTTAGTCTGGCATTATTTTAAAATGATTAGTAAGTTCTGATTTAAATTTATTAGAGTATTGCTAAAGCTTATAACAACTGTTACTACTGGGTTTTTTAGTAGTTTTCTTCTCACTAGTTTTGCATTTTCACATATTTTTTATTATTGAATCATTTCTTGTGTTAATCTTGAAATATATTTTTTGTTAATCAAAATATAATTCATCTCTGCTATATCTTCATTTGTGTTTTTTTTCATGTCCATTTCCATTTAGGTTTTTTTCTAAAGAAAGTATCAGTAATATGCAATTTTTTTCCAGTAAAATCCACAAATTTGGTAAGAACATGAAATATAAATAGAATTTTTAGAAACATCAAGCTAAAAAAAGATTGAAAGTGACAGGATTTTGAAGACACATTTTTTGGGTACTCCATAAGTCCTGCATCATAAGATTAATTTTTACGGCAATAACCTGAGAATTAAAAAAAAATCCAAATAATTCATGATTTTGTTATAATACATCTTATTTCATTTCCAGCAACTTTAACTTTTTTATTGCCTGTGAATATTTTTCAAATATGCCATATCTTCAAATATATCTATTATTCAATAATAGTAAGTGAATAATTTGCCATTTAGGAAGCCATATGAGGTTCAAGCATTGAAGCATTGGAAGTATCAAAACCAGGCTTCAATTTATTGATCTTTAGATTTCTAGTTTGTTTCTCTACCACAACTTTAAACTACATGGCATTTACTTTAAATATACTGCATTTAAAACTATTATTAACAAATAGTAGGTGTATTCAAACAAATAAATAAAAAAGTTGGCCAAAAAGGAAAATGATATCCAAAATGCATTTCAGCTGAATAATTCATTCTCTTTACTTGATTCAAATCATAACATCTGTTTTATAGGTCTTTATCATTTTTCGGTATTTATTATATTTATTGATCTAAAGATGATAATTTGTCTGCAAGTATGTGCAGGGAGTATAATGTTATAAACTGAATTAAAGCAATAATCATCTTTATAACATATGTATACTTTTTATCCCTTCCTTATATGCTTTATTCAATGCAATATCTAATTTTTATTACTGTTTTATTTGTTTACTGTCCAGAAATTTTCAGTATAAAATCAAAAGTATATTATTAACTTACCCTTCTTGATAAAATTATACAAATCCATCTTTCTTATTAAAACAGGGCAAAACTCTCTATACATATTGCCACTCAGTGCAAGCCAGAGTAATCAATGGATGCCAGAAGGCTTGTGCATATAATCCTCATCAAGTGCCTACTCGTCCAATATCACCAGATTAGTTTCTGGCTTGTGGCCTTTGTCAATGAGGAGCCTTGGATCTGAGAGCACTGCACCTAGATTTTAGGATCTAATGCAACCCTCCAGCAGCCACTCTTTATCTTCACTTAACTACAAAACTATGGGTCTCATAATATTTTCAGTCCAAGCTCATTAGCCTATATAGTCATATAGGTCTGAACTCAGTTTAGTACCCATACATTTTGGTGTCTTTGGTTTTTTAATAACCATAGCCACTACTATCCTATGAGGCAGGATTGGTTTTAAGCCAATAAACATCACATGATCACCATTTCTTATGCTTGCTTATAAGTTATTAAAACAAGCAAAACTCTCTATACGTTTTGCCACTCAGTGCAAACCACAGTAATCAATGGATGCCAGAAGGCTTGTGCATAAAATCCCCATTTTGTGCCTACTCATTCAATATCCCCACACTAGTTTCTGGCTTGTGGTGTTTTCAGTTTAAGACTCATCGTTTTGTAGTTAAGTGGAGATAAAGCATGGCTGCTGAAGAGTTGCTTTAGATCCTAAGATCTAGGTGCAGTGCTCTCAGATCCAAGGCTCCTCACTGACAAAGGCCACAAGCCAGAAACTAGTCTGGGGATAATGGATGAGCAGGCACTAGATGGGGATTTTATGCACAAGTCTTCTGGCATCCATTGTTACTCTGGCTTGCACTGAGTGGCAATATGTATAGAGTTTTGCCTATTTTAATAACAGTTATAAGCAACCATAAGAAATGGTGATCATGTCATCTTTTTTATTATTTTTACAATGCTTATTTTATTAAAATTAATCAATCTGACAGTTTCCATTGACCAACAGTGTTCTTTAGAGCTATAAGATATATTTTATAACATTACACTTATACTATAAATTGGCTATTTTAAATTTTGAGACTATAAAACATTTTATTAGCTTTGATTTTAGTTTTTATAGTTAAGCATATGTATTTTATTATTTTTATTTGGTTCAAGTGTATAAAATATAATCATTATTATATTTCCATAGTCTCTCATATCAATATTTATAAGGCGTATAGTAATATAAAGTATGTTTTAATGGTTTATAAGCTGAATTTATAGTACACATCTCAATTTTTGTATAAAGAAAATTTATATACACTTTCATTGCTATTTTTTTACTAAGAAATAAAATTGTTGATTATATGAAACAAAAGAAATGCTCTACACATAAATAATAATTAAGAAATAGATAGAGAATAGGATTATAAAATGCAACATTATATTTCAATTATATGTAAAATCAACAATCATTGCATTTTATATGTCGTATGCGCGCGCGCGTGTGTGTGTAGGTGCTTACATATTTAAGTGTAATAAAAATTAATCAATTTAGATTTTGCTTAACAAGGATTGATTTTAGTTTGTTAAAAATATTTATATATTTAAATAATAAAGTGTTTATTAAAGATCAATTTAAAATATGTAAAATAAATATCTGAGAGAATTACAAATTTTATGATTTATTTATTTTTTATATAAAAACTATTAAAATTGTTTAGTCTTGAATAAAAATTGTAACTGTTGTTTTAAGCACCAGAAACTATAACATCCTCTTCCAATGTTTGATTGACAGCAGATGAAACCCCAGTGCATGACAGAGAATATTATATAATCTAGACATGTGGTCAACACTATAAAAGTAGGATTCAACAAAAATCAAGCTGTCTGAATAGCCATTTTGATTTTCAGCTACCTGATGGCAGGCTGAAAGAATAATCTGGACAGATGCCTTTGTTTGACATTGATTTCTGTTTTATCATTCCAAAGGAGAGATAAACCACAATAGTATAACCAGAAATCATCATTAATTTCATTCTTAGAATATTTCTTTCAAAAAATCTCATTTGTTTAAGTCAACTGCTAAAATATAGTAGGTAAATAGGCTGGTAGAATTGCTATCTCATTTATTAACATATCACTGAATTTTTTTCAATGGAATTTTTAATTATTAATATTTGATAAATTTTGGAAGAATTATATTTCTAAATTTTAGATAAGTTTTCTGAATGTATTTTCTTTATAAGATATTATTAAAAAAAATGTTTAGTCTCTTCACTACATGAAAGGATATTAGTAAGTCTCAAGAAAATGAATTTCATCTCATCTTCAGTTATAAAAGAAAACATTTTAAATAATATTTTAACCTTTTCACTTTCAAGCAGCCATAATCACAAATTTTATCATAACTTTAAGTTTTATTAATAAAAAAAATTGACATAATAAATATTATTTTAAAGATTAAACACCAAAGAATGTAACTAAACTGAAAAAATAGTCATTGATATTCAAAGTAATAAAAAAAAAAAAAGAATAAAAGTTAATATTTCTAATAATTATTTTCATATTATTTCGTAAATCCTAAATTATCATGCATACAACTTAAAATTATATTTTTGTTAGTAGGTTAGTTGGATTCATCATAGAATTTCTAAAAAATTAGTATATAATAACACATAAGGTAATCCATCACTTGAAAACTTCATAGAATAAAGACATTAGTACCTTTCAATTTTCTCAGTAGCCCTTCAAAATGTATTTCCATACAGGGGTTTGCAATGTATAAGTCATTTCTAGTAACATCCCTTATAGCAAGTAGTTAATATCAGTAATTAGTATAATTTGAATATTATAATAAAGAACTTCTATACAGTTTGTAATTTATTAAAAAGTATTGCTAAAGTAATCACTATATTGTAATGGGCACATACGCCGTTACATTAATTCTTTTCCAAAAATTAGTCATGAAAAATAAAAGTTCGCAAATAAAAACTTCTTTTTTAAGAATTAAAAATTGAAAGTTAAAAATCATCTAAACTCTAATATATAAAATCGCACAGATGAAAAATTATTAAAAGAAAACTTTATTAAAAAAGTATTTTAAAACTAAATTTTTAGTAAAGATTTAAAGATAAAAATATATCTTTACGTTTGTACAATAAATTAATTAGTGCTATTGTATGAAATGGAAATGATTATTAATTAGTCCAAGTGAACTAGCCTTTGGGCATTTCAAAATGTATAATTAAGATAGGAGAGGAAAAACGATAGGAACAGAACAGCCAATAAAAGAAAGCCCTCAGGAAACGGACCTCAGCGAGGGAATGATTATCGTCATAATGTAATGTCCACTGAATCCAAAATTCTAATATAAAAAAAAGTTTGGAAATAGAGAGTGAAGAAAGAGCTGGGAGAGAAAAAGAGATGTGCTATATGTGTTGGTGCAGGGAGAGTTGAAGGAGAAGGGATTGGAAAGACGCACTTCCAATTTCTTCAGTTAATTATAAAGAAAGGAAATGACATCATCTTCCTATATCGTGTATCCCAGGACATCAAGATCCAGTAATAAAATACCAGACACAATAAAGGACCTCGCGGGAATTAATACCTTACAAGCAACCAGAAAGTATGGACTTTTCTTTTAAACCATAAGAACTTTATGAACTCTAATAAGCTTTAACTATAATTCTAAAATTCCAGTATTTGAAAAGAATAAGAACTTTAATTCTAAAACTTGTTCCCTATTTAAAAGAAATAGAATCCTATCTGACCAATATAAATTATTATTAATAATTAATTTTATTTGATGTATTTTTTTTTTTTTTTAATTTCCATTTATTTATTTTTTTGTTCTTTTAAGTTTTATTATGATTTTTTTTTTGTTAAACTAAACTTAATAAATGCTAAATTTAAGTCGGGCGTGAATGGCTGCATAGATTTGTAAAGTTATATTAGTTTAATTAAGGGAGAGTAAATCTTAGGTTATTTGTTTCGTAGTTGAATTGGGTCAATGGATTGAATATATTGGTATAATTAGTAAATGTAGTATGAGGTCCGCTACGTGCAGGATCACCTTATATGCCGCACTTAGACGAAATAAGTCTTTCTTATTGACCATCAGAGACAGACGGTATTCCCTGCTCCTTGGATCACCCCCCCTTTGCCTATGGAATGGGATCGTAAGTCGGCAAAAAGGACCGCAATCCCTTCCTATGGAGTTTTTTTTTATTCTTCTCGCCAGACAGATGTAACATTCCTGTACTGGACGAGAGACAATTTCTTCAATTATAACTATGCTGTTCATATGTATATTCTTGACAGTATGGTATTTGTCCTGTCGTATTCATGCTGCATTGAATACGATATATCAGATGGATTGACATTGGTTTAACTGCGAACTTTTGGCCTAAGGTTAAATAAGGGATAGAATATTTTATTTTCAAATGCAATCTATGTAGTCGATTCATACTCGATACTTGAATAAAATATTAGATTCATCTGTGTGAACTTCAAAAATAAAAAAAGTTAAAAAAATAAATTAAATGCTAAAATTAAATTAAAACCATACTAAAATAATTTTAATCTTATATATGTGTAAATAAATGTTTGTGTGTGTTATTACTGGCAGTGGCTTCTTTTATTTTATTTTTTATATTGAAAAATATTTTAATAATTTATATTTTAATAAATCTCTGCGTCTCACTGAGCTAGTGGCATGGGCTGACGGTCGAAATAATAAATATGTAAAAAAAATCAGATCTTAACTTATGTATCTGCCTACTATATATATTTTCTAGGTTCAAGTAGCCTAGTGGCACCCTGTAACGCAGATACGATAAGACTACTATCACTTGACCGTTATAATATATATACAAAATAAAATAAAAAGTGAATGAAATACTAAATTCATTATAAAGTTAAGCTTGAGGTACATAAGTTTGTAGTTTATATATATATACTGCCAAAATCGTTACTTTTATCATTTGTGTATAATAAAGAACTACAATACAGTTTGTAATTTATTAAAAAGTATTATTAAATAGTCACTATATATACAAAATAAAATAATAAAATAAAAAGTGAATGAAATACTAAATTCATTATAGATTTAAGCTTGAGTTACATAAGTTTGTAGTTTATATATATACTATCAATAGCATTTATGTATTTTTTACTACTATGAAAATGCAGACAAAAAAATTATAGAAAAATGTAAATCAGGTCATTATATTTCCAAAATATGTTTATTTTTGTCTCATATCAATTAATTCAAATACTCCACCCAAGCGCACATTATAGAAAAAAATGCCAATAATCACAATCTTTTTTTTTATGTTAGTTTCAATATAAATTTTTTGGGTTTTTTTAAATCAAATATATAATAAAATAATAATTTAAAAATGTATAATAAAATAATAATTAAAAAAATATAGAAAAATAAAAATACTTATCATTAGGCCCCCATAATGTTTGTCTTCAAAATACAATGGAAAAAGTAATACTTTTTACCGATATATTTTTCGTGCTGAATTGTTCTCCAGTAACTATCAAAAAAAATGAAAGACAAAAAAATTCAATCTACTTGATCACAAAAATTATCATAAAATTTTTATTTTTTATTGTAGAAAAATAAAATTTACCTTTCTGGAAAGTAGAGAGAAAGATGAAAATGAAGGTGTAAAAAGCGTATGCATAGCCTGCATAGATTTCCATTAATATTAACCTCAATTCGGATATGTATAATTTGAAAATCATTGTCCGCATTGTGCGGGCGTAAACACGAAGAGATTAAAATCAAATATCCTTCTTACAAATTTGCTATTACAGAAGTGAATTTTTGCTTTAAAAATGATAAAGATCGTTCTTGCTAATGAACTTTGCTTTATCAGTGATACGATCATAATTATTAAACTAATAGATTTAAAGATCAAAAATGAATGAATTAACTCTATATTTCGAATTAATAAAGTGTTGAATACCAAAATCTTTGGATAAGATAAAATCTGCTAAAGAATTAAAACTGTTACTTAGTACAAAACTACGACTTTCTTCACTGATAAAATAATTGCATTTAAGGATTATCCTTGCAAAATATATGACTAATATTCAAAAAAATAATGAATTATCAAGATATATTTTAAATTCTACTTATAAATTATGGATAAACTACTAAGTTATTATTGAATTTTTAAAAAAAAGGATTATCTTGGTTTAATAATCGTATTAAATAGAATTTCATATTTATATTCCATTCCAGAATGGATAATATTTTAAAAGGGAAATGAATAGTTCCATGAATCAGATGGATTATTTGATGTATTTTCTACTTTATTAGTTAAGTCATATTATAATGTTTTGCAAATGTATTTGGTAATCAGGTAAAAGTACTATTTTATTTACTATTATGATTAATGTTAAGATTGAAATGGATTAAATTTAATATATTTTAGGATCGGGTTGTACAAATCTTAGTAATTATTAAACTTATATTTAATGGTTGTTACCAAATATTCATAATGCTTGTGACTTCTTGATGTTTGATCTCAAATTAAGTGATGTTACCCTTATGTAGATGTGTAAGTTTGTAAGGAATATTTTTATAGAACACTCATACTTGTTAATATTAATTTTTACGGTTATATAGTGAATAATAAACAGCCTAATGATTTTATTGTGCTTTGTGTTGACAAAGTAGTATCTTCTTGTAATTCAAGCCTGAAATTGAGTCCCGAAAGGAATCTTAAGGCAAAAATATAAATAATCCAGCTCTGGTGAATTATCATTTTGGTCTGCAAAGCAATGGATTATACTTGCTTATTTTAAAAGAATGAAAATTTTCTCCCTTATTTGTATATGAAGTTTATAAACAATTGATTGCTTGTTAAAATAAGCTAGTTAAGTAAATTTATAAGACATTTAGTTTTTATTAGTATAATAGTGACTATCCTGCAATATTAAATTGAGGATTAATTTTTATGAAATATTAATCAAACTTTTTCCTATAGATGTGATTGTCTTACAATACAGTATGATAAACCACTTGACAGGTACTGAGTTTGAATTAGTATAGGAAATAGACTAATATTTTATTTAAATGCGTTATATAATTTTTCTTATCGTTATTATTTGTTCTTGTTATTGATTTTCATCTTATGCAATAAAATAATTGTTAATCTTAATTTTTTTTTTTTTTTCAAAAAGAATTGTCATTTCAATTCGCATTCATGATGTTAAAGGTCGTATTTGAAACACAAACTTGTTTGTAAACCCTCTGTTGAATTTAATATAGCATTGTTGTAGTAAATTATCTGAAACATAAAATATTGAATAAGATGGTGTACATAAAAACTCTTTTACACTATTGCATCTGAGAATCCATAAACTTAATTGATATTTATGTATTTATTAGTTTAACCCGGAGATAAATTATTATGCAATTTATTAAATTTTGCTAGCCATATTTTAACACATAGATTAAATTGTTTTTAGTTAAAGTTTGAAATAAGAAATATGAGTTGTAAAGATTTTAGTGTTAACCATATCACATATATATACCAAACAAAAAAGCCTTCTCATCATTCACTTCAAAACCCAGCTTCCTTTCACATCAAAAGATATCTTCTCTTCATGAGATTGATAGCTTCAGATTCAAAATGTTTTATTATCAAAGTTTCTTTTATTCTTTTTTTCAGTTCACTTTTTCCATAAAAGATAATGTCTGCATTGTCAAATATATTTTATTATCTGTATTCAATTCATGAATGTACAAAGCTGGGTTATTATATTTATTTTTAACTTTACTCTTATGAACTTTTTCGTTAAGACTTAATTTACTCTGATCTATATAAATTTTATGACAACTGCTAGGAATTTTATAAACTACACTAGGAATGAATTTGCAATCAACAGGTTTGAATCATTTAGTAATGAATTTAAATTTGGGCCTTTCTTCTGAGCCACTTTTATACCACCCAATAAAAAACTTCTTATAAATCATTTTACTAATTAATGACTTATATGGCAAAGAAATACACTCTTTATTCTCGCCAACACTTAAGTCTTTATTATTAGCAGATTTATAGAATATTATTTATAAAATATTTGATGATGCACAAGTTATCTTTTATGAAAAAAGTGAATTGAAAAGAAGAGTAAAAAAAACTTTGATGATAAAATATTTTGAATCTGAGGCTATGAATCTCATTAAGATGTCCTTTGATGTGAAAGGAAGTTGTGTTTAGAAGAGAATGATGGGAAGGCTATATTGTTTGGTATGTTTAGTTGAATTTCACTTGAAAAGGTCTATTTGTTAATAGATGAAACCATGGGTGTGGAAGAATTTTTGTAAAGTTTAGATTTTTAGCTAAAATTATATTATACATATGAATTTCTATTTTATTTATAATTACTAATATAGCATTAGGGGACATTTAATACACATATATGTATACATAGCTATATATATATATTCATCAATTATACTATACATACATATATTATCCTCATTTATATACACTACATAAATACCACATTCAATATACATATTGAATCGGGTCCCCTCGAAATTTACCATATTCACCAGGTTTAAATTACTTTTTAAAGTAACTTTTGGAATCTAAACTTTAATATCTATGGGCTTTAACTAAGTTTAATATCTTGACATTAGTAAGCTTATTATTAAGCTCAATACTTAGCTTCTTGGTATTTATTATTTTATATCTTTAAACTATGGGGATGGACTGGCCCTTCAAGCAGAGAGGAGAATACCAGTGATAGCATAACCATCAACGATGCCCATGGCAAGATCGAGCTATACAAAGCATAGCATAACCACATTTTTTGACCATAGCCCACCTCAACTGCTAGAACAAACTCCTGCCATCCAAAACAAATTTGTTTTGAGGATCAAACTCAGGCACCAGCCAACCATATGTTATATAGTCTGCATGCTTTGGATGACAAGCACACAATCCAGCACTTGAAATATTCCAAGCTAGCTCATACTCTTAATCAGGATCCAGCACATTTAACTTAACACATATAACATTTATAACTTGAAATTAATGATGACACAATGACAAGAGAGAGAGAATAGACCAAATAATAATTTAAGCAAACATTAATATTTATTCAAGCACACACCTATCTAATATAATATAACTATAATATTTTACATAAATAAAATATAAATGATAAGTTTCAGACTAAATTTTATAATAGTCCTTCATTAATTAAAGTTTATTTAAAATAAATATATAGTGTCTAATAGACAAGTTATTAAAATATCTTTACCTAGGTTTTCATGATTGTCAGTTTCCAACCAGGTGGTTTTTTAGTTTCCACCCAGGCTTCGGTGTTTGTTTTTCATTTCTTTGTCTTGACAATGGGGGGGGGTTGCGGCAGTGTCTTTTATGATTTCAGCATTGGTTCTGGGCAAAGACAGCTTAACTTTAGCAGAGGACCCTGGGGGCCTGAAGCCCACTTGAATACTTCTAAATCAGTCTAGCAACATATTGCTAATTCTGCGGCTTTTGATTGATGTTGACTGCAGCAGTAATTGATTGGCTTACTACTGCCTTTACAGTTTCCAAATATTTGAATCTCTGCTTGATTGGATTCTCAATGAAAAATTCTGAGTCTGCATTGTTTGAACTGAATAATAGTAATAGCTGTGGCTTTTTATTCTCTTCTCATTGTTTTAACCATATGGGTGTTTTAACCAAAAATTTTCATTCACAGTTTCATGTCGCTCTAAAACTCAATTTTTACGTTATTATAGTGAATTTACTATCATTTTGAAACTTATAATGGACCACCAGATGCTGCTGTCTCTAGGGTTATTTTACAAGTAAAAAATAATATTTAAATTTAAAGCTGTAACAATAGAAGGTGGATTTTCTAAGGCGCTGATTGGCTGTTTCTCATTTTGAACAAAAGGGAGTGCTTATCAACAATTTTGATAGCTCTAAGTTCTTTGTTTTGATTTTCAAAATGAAAATGAATGTTTTAGAGTATTTTTTTAGTATTATTTTATATATTATAAATTATTTTGATAAAATATGCTGAAAATATAATTATTTTAGAAGAATAGTTAAGATTTTAGGAATAATTATTTACTTTTATGCAAACGTAAATTGACAAAGATTTCAATGATGTATGTTCTTTTTAGATTTTTCACTATAGAATATTTATATAATTATAAATAGAAATGTATTTTTGAAAAAACTTTCATTCACTTTCATAATCTGACAAATTATTAATTTGCTTTTTACAAATGAACTAAAACGAATATAATATTAAAAGACAAATATATTTTTACTGCTGATTCTGTAATTGACCAATCAAAAGTTTAGAACTTTTGTTCACTAGGCCAATAGGAAATTGACCAGGGAAAAACAGTTAAAATGTTAAATCCTTATCATTTTTAATTGTTTTTTTAATTAATTAATTTTTACATTTCATTAATCTAATTGATTTTTACATTGCACTTTATCTAATCTTTTTCTTAGATTAATCTACTATCTCATCGATAATTTACATAATTTATAGTTACTTCAATTATTAATTTCAATGTTATTATCAATCGATCATCTAGCAAACTTAATTGCATTCCAAACTTTTACTAATTAATTTTTATTCTGTTTTCACATTTGCTTATTTTAATTTATAACAATTTATAAAAAAAAGAGTTATTAAATTTTTACTTCTAACTTTCCCTATTTACTTATTTTTATATTACAAAAGGAGAGTTTTTAAATCTTTCTATTTTAGATTATCCCCCAGTCCTCCCAATACTAAAAGCAAAGAATTGATTGATTGAAAAACAAAGAAATTTATCAGAGTATTTTTTTTAAAAGATGTTTATAATTAATCAACAATAACCTGTCAAAGATTGATTTTTTTTAAAAAAAAAAGGAAGACAAAAGAACTTTTATGAATTTTATATATATTTCAACATGGAATTAATTGTGAAAATTATATTTTTAATAATTTTATTATTTTGACAAATTAAAATATTTGATGTAAATGTCAGTATGCACATACATTTCCATGCGCATACACATTAAATTAGTCATTAATTATGTATTATAAAAAATGAATTTCATTTATAGATTTATGAATTCAAATATGTTAATAAATTGTTATACCACATATCTGTGTGCTGATATGTGTTTTATGTAAACTGATTATGAAATATTTGTTAATCATAATGGTATAGCTTTTTATTTTATTATATGACAATTTCCATATGTCACTGCATGTCTGTGTGCTTATATCAATGCATGTCAGATAGACACAGATATGCTAAAATTAATCATTATTTTAGATGACAATTCAAATGTGTTTGTAAATTATTATACTGCATGTCTGTGTGCTAATATATGTTCCATGTAAATCTATTGGAACATATGTAAATCACAATGTGATAGCATATTTTTGTATATTAATCAAAATTAGAAGGCTTAATTTATATATGTAGAGCCGTATTCTGCAGACCTTAATTTCATTTTTTATTGGTATTAATAAACTGATATTTCATTGTTAGAATTATTTCAATTAATCCTCAACATAAATTATTAGTATTGTATCTCTTGCTCACAGTAACAGTTATAGAGCTTGTGTTTTCTGAGCTAGATTCATGCATAACAGTCTGTTATATAAAAGGGGTTTATATTGGTGTTTATGGGTATCAAGTTGATGTTGATGATTCTGGATTGGCACAAAGGGTATCCATTAAAGTCTATATATTTTATTTGTTTAGTATTCATTTAGAAATTAAGTTTATAGTTGGCCAGTATACTAATGGTACTAAGTAGCCAGAGTATTGATAATAATCAGCATATTTTAAGATCCCAGCATTAGCTTTTATTGTTATATATTCTGATGGATTACCACTTAAGTTTGTGCATCCAAATTAATGTTTAAATAATCTGCCCAAGCTGGCAAGGGCTAAATAAGTAACCTAGTCTATTGTAGACTTATTTTAAATCCAATCACCAGATTGACTGTTGATTTACTTTTATTGTTAATCATTCATGATGATGTACTAGTATTATTTGGGTAATGCTGGTTAACTTGTAGTTGGCATACTTATGCTTATACTTATAGTTGGCAGATCTCTCATGCTCATTACTTTTATATTAAATTTATATTTAATATATTAAATTTAATATTTTACATTTTGAGTCATTGACTTGAAGTCGATGAGTGCCATCATCCGAAATACAGCCCTTATGAGTCTGTACCATTACAATATGTACATATATACCTTAAACTTATATATTTACACTACCTATATCATAAACTATTACAGAAATCAAATTAATAAGTCCTTAATATCATCCATATAAAAACTACATAAAAATATAGCCAACTTATTATACAAAATTATAAGTTTCATAGATTGGTTATATTTTTTGCAGTTTTTATATGTATGATAATATTAATTACATAAACTTATAAATAATATATTAGAAAATACAATAATTACAATTTGTTAAAAGAATGAAAAATATAAACATCACTTAGGAGCGCTTTCAACTATCCTTGTAGTCTTTGTCAACTAATACTGATCTTTCAAAGTATTAGTTGACAAAGACTACAAGGAAAGTTGAGAGTGCTCCTAAGTGACATTTATATTTTTAGTTCTTTTTAACAAATCTTAATTACTGTATTTTCTAATATTTATTTATAAGTTTACATATATTATTTTGAAGGAATACAGACATCAATTTGTAGTATTAATATTAATTAATATAAAATAATTAATAAATATTAAGGACTTATTGATTTGACTTCTGTAATATTTTGTGATATAGTTCTCTGTATATATCTCTACTTATCAGCTTTGCTTCATATATGTACTTTTATTTGTGCTTCTCTGCATATAGATAAATCAGCATACATATAAACTAATTCTTCAGCAAGCTGGTGGATTCTTTTAGCAAGCTGGTCTTTTCTAAAACAGTAGACAGACTCATTGTCATCATTGGGAAAGGCATAATTCAGACAACTGTCAGCCTGAAGTGATCTTCTTTAGTCTAGGATTGAATAGACTTCAGACAAGCAGCTGTCTAGTACACATTTTGTTCAGGCTAATGAACACAAAAAGTTGCCCCTATCATCCATGTGAATCAAAACTCTTCCAATGTATTAGCAGCAGCTGGATTCACTGTCCCTTGCCTTCAGCTATTTTTTCATGGTAGTTCTGTTCTAATCTAGACAACTGTAAGAACTTTTAAGAACCATTTAGAACTGCTTCTAATCTTTTTTCAACCCTTTTATAGTCAGGGTACAGGAAAAAAATACATTAATCAAAAATGTTTTTCCTATCTTGATTGAAAAATGTTAATGACTCATTTTAACTCACTTTATTCTTTTGAAAAATCACTTTGTGGATTTTTATTAAAATATGTTATACAAGCATTACTTTAAAAAAAGATTTCTGAAATAGATAGTGGAATTTTATAATTACCAGGGTATCTATTGTAACATAAAAACATGCTTGTTTTAATTTCAAAATCAGAATTAATAAAATATTAATTATATCTTTTTAAATGTGTAATTTATAATAAAAAAAATTTAAATTCAAAATTATTTAATCTTTACTGTTCTTCCAGTGTGCTGTAGAAAATATCTACAAAAAAAAAGTTTATTTCAACTTTATATATATATGCACCTACATTACTATGTTGTATGCTATGAAACCCATAATGGTTTTAATTTATTTGGTATATATAGTGAAGTAGTAATGTCTATAAATGGAGATAATATATGTATATTGAAACTGCCAAATTGATTAATTTTAATAAAGTAAGCATTTAGAATTATGTTTTTTTTTCTTATTCTACTTTAATTAGTTTTATTTCATTTCAAACATTAGATAAGTTTTTCAATTTAGTCTGTTATCTATAGCTGAGCATGCTTTCAGCAGATGAAGCCAAAATCATAGCATTCATGGGTATTTGGATATGTAGTGATATTTAAATGCAAACATTAATTTATTTAAATTAATGATTTACATATTTCAATTTTTGGAAAGTTACATGGCACACAGCAACATAGTTGTGGGTGCATAAATATATATAAAATTGAAAGGAAAAGTAGAAATAAACACAGACAAATTTTTGTAGATATTTTTCTACATTTCTGGAATAAAAATATTAAATAAAGGATTAAATAACTATTTTATTATAAATTAAAACATTTAAAAAGATTTAAATAAATTAATATTGTAGTCTGATTTTGAATTTAAAAACTGGCATGTTTCTGATAATTGTAAAAATTTCTATTATTTATTTTTGAAGTCTTTTAATTAATGCTCTATCTAAGTAAAAACATGTAGATCATACCTTTGGTAAAATTTCAAAGTTGCTTCCAAAATTAGTTTGTAATTAAAAGTGATTTGAAGAGATCGAAATTGATTTTAATCAAGATGAGATTAGAAAAAATGTTTTCAGTTAAGGTGTTTTTATTACCTCAGATGACTTATAAAAAGTGCTGATAAAAATATCAGTTCAGTTTGGCTAGTAATTTTTTTGAAGAGAGTCTGATTTTAATATTTTGAGAAGCAATTGGTAGAGTAGCAGCTGGTTTCCAGAGTTATACAGATGTAGCTGAAGTCAAGGCAGGAGATTCCGCAACTGTCTATTGATTCACTGGGGGAGTTTAAATGCACCTAGAAGGCAGACCCACTTCTCTGTCTCTAGCCTTAAATGTGGATAAGACAATTGGCTAACCTGAAGTATATGTGGAACCAAATCAAGGCCAACATAAACCTGATTATACCTTTCTGATTATAACAATCCTGGACTGTTCCCCATCAAGAGAAACCATCAGTGGATGAAGACTTGATTATATATGTGCTATTTCAGCTATATGCAGAGTAGCACAGATAAACATATATAGCTGGTGAGTACATTTAAAATCCTTAAAATGACTTTTAAATTTATAACTTAATAACTTAAAGTAAAACAAATGAATAATTTGTTTGAGTCACGTGTCTAAAAGAAGGAACATAGATGATTATATATATTATTGAAAAAATTGTTTTTAGTAATTCTGGAAAAATGCCATTTTAAAATCACCAGAAAATAAATTTTCTTGGATTAAAAATCTAGGAGTAAAGATTTAATTCATTGATTTTATATTTTTAAAAGAAAAAAAAAAGTTGATAATACTGTTTTTTAAAGAGAAAGAGAGAAAAAAGGGAACTTATAAACTGATATTTAAAAAAAATAAATAAATGTAAACTTATGATAGAATTTGATTCATATCTATATTTTTGTATACATATATATATATATGAATTTTTTATACTTTCAGTATTGGATTAATTAGAAAAATACTATTATTGTGACAAATTAAAGTGTAGAATACAAATGCCAATATGCACATACATTCCTATGCACACAACATATATGTTAAATTAAGTATTAATTACTTATTGTAAAATTAACAGTTGTATTATGTCAAAAATGAAATATATTTTATAGATGTCAGTGTGTGCCTGCAATTCAAATTCAATACACACACATGTTTAATATGTTATTACGTACTATAAAAATTAATGTCATTTATTATTTTGACAATTTGAAAGTGACGACTAAAAATGTTTATTTTGTAACAAGTCAAGTAGGTTCAGAAATTACACGTGCACACATGTATGTGTGTGTATATATAGCAGTGCTTGTTAAACAGAACATATATGTAAAATTTAATTATTTTGTCAATTAAAATATATTCATGTAATAGTAAAATGCGCATCAGAGCTCCTATATGGAACATATATGTAAATCAATATACTAACTTGAGTTGTGTGTAGTAATTTTATAAATCACAAATGTGATAATTTTTTGTTATTGTTATTAATAAACTAGTATTCTTTTGTTACAATTATTCCAGTGAACTTTACCTTTTGGTCCCATAACAGTACTTGAGCTTGTGTTCTTCTGATCTAGATTCGTGCAAAAGGGATTGATGATATAAATTGGGGTGTATATTAATGCTTATGGGCGTCCAGATGACAATGATTGATATATCCTGGTTGGCGCTAAGAGTATATTCTTTAAAGCCCATGCACTATATTTTATTTTAGTTTGGTCTTATTAGAAATTAAGTTTATAGATGGTCCGTACATTAATAATACTAAGGGCCAGAGCATTGATGATGATCAGCAAGTTTTAATATCCCAGCATTATTATTTTGATTCATCTGATCAATGGACACTTAGTTTCATCATCCAAGTTATGTTTAAATAATTGCCCAAGCTGGCAAAAGCTCAATAGTTAGCCTGGTCTATAGGAGACACATTTCAAATCCAGTCACAAGATTGACTGTTGATTCATATTTCAAATCCAGCCACAAGATGAACTGTTGATTTTGGTTATTACTTGAGTATTACGACTACTTACTTTTACTTATTGATAATGCTGGTGATGTATAGTAAATGACACTTTTAGTTGCTCTAAGGAGTTAACTGGCCGATCTCATTACTGACACACAGAGATCTATTGTCTCATTCTCACTATTATATATAAAATGCTTATATATTTTTGAGATATTAACATTACTTAATATCTTCTCACTTTAATATCTTTACCCCATCCCATTACAGTAGTGATATTTAACTGCAAACACTAATTTATTTACTATAATAATTTACATATTTCATTTTTTGGAGAGTTGATTGTTTTCCTTTTTGTTGATGAGATGGTTGTTATTAGCGATAAACCATGCTTCTTTCACTTTGTTTTTAATCATCTCGTTCAGCACAGACAATTTTCACATCGAATCAAATATGTGACCAGAAAGCCACTAGAGTCTCCTAACACAAACACTTGTACAAGCATGCCAAAAATGATGCAGATTATAAATCCATTTTCTTGAAGCACGAACAACTATCTGGCAACATATTCAAGCTGATAAATGTGAAAATTGTCTGTACTGAATGAGATGATTGCAAAAACTTAAAGTGAAGGCAACATGGCTTATCACTAATAACAACCAAACCATTAATAAAAAGGAAAACAGCATCCAACTCTTCAAAAAATGGAATATGTAAATCATTAACTTAATTAAAGTAGCATTGTCATTTAAATACCACTATATATCCAAAGCCCGTGCATGCTATGATTCTGGCTTCACCTGCCTAAAGTGCACTCAGTTATAGTTAACAGTTTAAATTGAATAAGCCTTTACTTACCAACAATCGAAAAATAAAACTAAAATAAGCATTATGTCTAAATGCACTATCAACTCACTGGCTATGACAGTAAGAAGACAAAACTTCTCGAAAGCGTTCAGCCATTAATTTTATTATCTGTAATTACCTTCATCAATACCTGTGTTTTAGCACATTTAGACATATTACTTGTTTAATTGGGAAGTTTACATTGTCTCTTATTATTAAAATAAGATTTAATATTTAAACAGCATTAAACTGTTGCACATGCGCTTTGGATTTTAAATATAAAATGAATGAATACTAACACTTCAACCAATGATAAAGTCTTTGGAAAAGATAGAATTGTTTATAAAAAACATCGCGCTATATAAAATAATAGTCTTATTTAAAATAAACTTTGTAAAAGTATTAAGAAAGGTGAATTTGTTTAAAATCAGAAGTTATATTTCTAGAAATTTGATAAACCCTTTTTGTATAGTTATTGTAGTTAAATTAATGGCTAGACAGACAAAATAGTGGATGGGATACCACTTTAGAGCTGGTGCAGACAATTGAAGAAAGAAATTTATAATTGCTTATATTTAATAATATAATTAAAGCATATATTCTAATCAACTTTTCCTATCAGCTTTTATTAATTTCTTTTCTTAGTACACAATTATGGAATTTTATAACTAAATATTACTTCTGGTGAATTAACATTTTTTCATAATTTTAAATTCCCTAATTTGTTTGGCAACATGTGTTATTTTATTGTATGAAAGCATGTTTCCAACACCCAACATAAGATTACGAGTCTTAATTCTGAACATCTAGATTCTAGAAGACTATAAAGACTGAAACAAAAGCTATGAAATTAAAATTTATGGTTTAAGCATATTCTTCTTCCAACTTGGGTGAACGTATCTTGGTTTTTAATTGATGAAAATTTAATATTTAAAAATTTTAACAATATGTGTTTATAACATCTGGGATTTAAATTCAAGCTAAGTAAAAATTGGAAATTTTTTCAAGCTACAAACAGATTTAAGATTTTTCTTTCAGGTAATCAGTCAAGTAATCTAGCAACTACCCAATTTTTGATCAGTAAATTTATATCTAGGTCTTATTTATTTTGAAAGTGATATAAGGATATAAAATTATCAAAAACCTCTCTATTTGGTGAACTGGTAAGTAAATATCTTCTTTTTCACTATTTCTCTTTGTAGGGAGGGAGAGACCTTAGAGCCATTAAAGGATGTTTAAAGATAGTTACCTTTTGCATATTGTATATAGTATTTTATTGTTTTGATTTCTAAACCCTTTAGCAGAAATCATAAGTAAATATCATGCATATAGATTTAATTGAGGAAGTTTTTTGTTTTTTATTCCACTTTATTTCTAGTCATGTCCTTTAAATGAAGATGTAATGTTGAAAAAATTGGAACCGGATCCTTATGTATTACCATCAAAAGCATGTAAGTAATTATTTATTATAATAAATTTTAATTTGTTCACTATTTTTTAATTATTTATCATTCTTTCAGATATTGTTTATATGTATATAATAATTGCTTGTGATTTAAAACTGTGTTATTAGAGTGAATATTTGAAATGCAGTTAATTTTTTTCCGCAAATTGAGAAATTTGAATTTGTTATTGTACGTAATGTCTCGCAACTAGAAGTGGAGATATCCTTTTGTTAGCTAAGAAATAGTGATTTGGGTATTAACATTTGGTTAAACTTTATACCACTATTCTTATGGCAAATTTTATCAGACAATCTAATGTATAACTTTTAGCAAAAAAAATATGCTACATTACTGAAATCATTGCTTAGGAAGATTATGTCTAGCTGTGAGCTGGAAAAAGAAATTTGTTTAGAACTTCATAAGAAGTCTTTTTTTTTTTTTACATCAAGTTGTTTAGAATTATTCTTGGGCCAACATCCAGAAGGGGGAGGGGGTCTTGATTTGAGATTCTTAAGATGTTAATAAGGTATAGTAAAAATTATGCCTCTTTCCCAAACAAAAAATTAGAAATATACCTGTATTGTTAAAAAATATTTATTCTAATATTACCAAATTCACCATTTCCTTTATTTTGCTGTAATATCTTATATTTATTAAAGTGGAAGTCAACCTCCGATAATGCACTATTTCTTAAATATTATAAATCTCCATGCACTTATCCGCCAGTAAGAGTTTGCTATTAACTGAAAGGAGACCCTTTGATTCCTCTTGGAGGCCTTAAAGGAACCGAGCAGGGCAAATTCCTAATGTCCACTTCATACGTTCTTGTCATTGCAGCTGTTATTACTATGTGATTATTCATATAGTATACGAACATGGATGGGCTGCTCACCAACACGCATTAGCCAGCGTGGTGAGTTTATTGGCTTTTTACCTCTGAGTTTAAGATCAAGAAACACCATGGTCTTTCTTCTCAGTGCCTGATAAGGCAGAATGAATGTTTGTGTAAGTGATAAATATTTTTCCAATACATATATACAATTATGACAGACAAAAATAAAGCATGGCCCTTATTCCCAGGAGGCTGTAAAGTCACCAACCAAGGCAGCGGTTGGTGGCCGAAGGCGGAGGGTGCTAAGAATCCCCTGATTGCGGACCCAGGCTGCCATTTGATGCCGACTTTTTATTTAGGTACTTACAACTGCAGATCACTTTCAAGTGAAGGAAGATTGCAAGAATTAGAAGAAGAACTGTCTTATATTAAATGGGACATTATTGGACTTTGTGAAGTTAGAAGAAAAGGAGAAGAAACAATTGATTTAAAAAGTGGACATATACTCTATTATAAAGGCACACATATTGGAAATACAAGTGGAGTAGGATTCATTATAAATAAAAAGTGGAAGAACAATATTGTGGAGATTGATGGTGTATCGGACAGAGTGGCAAGATTAGTTATACAACTTAATAGCAGATACCAAATGCAGATAATTCAGGTTTATGCCCCAACAAGTTCTCATAGTGATGAAGTAGTAGAAGATTTTTATATGGATGTACAAAAGGCTTTTGATCAGAGTAAACATTTTAAAATTGTTATGGGAGACTTTAATGCTAGAATTGGTAGACAAATGAAAGATGAAATTGCTGTAGGTAATTTTGGTTATGGTAATAGAAATGAGAGAGGACATAGACTTGTGGAGTTTGCAGAAAAAGAAAAACTTTATATTATGAATTCATTTTTTGAGAAAAATGTTAAAAGGAAATGGACATGGAAGCATCCAAATGAAGGTACAGCAGAATTGGATTATATTTTGACTAACAGAAAATACATATTTCAAGATTGTAATGTTCTTAATAAATTTAACACAGGAAGTGATCATCGATTAGTAAGGTGTAAGTTACGTGTTAATGTAAAACTAGAGAGACAAAAATTATTAAGAAAAACAATATTTACAGTTGATATTCCTAATCTTCAGAAACATTCTAATGAATTTAAATTAGAACTTACAAATAGGTTTCAAGTGTTAGGAGATTTTGAACATGATTCAGATTTGAATGAAATTAATATGAAAATAACTGATACACTTTTAAAAACTGCAACAAACATAGCTGGTAGAAAAAAGCAGCAATTGACTAATAAAATTTCTACTGAGACTAGAGAATTTATGAAGAAAAGAAGGAATATGAAGATATACAAAAATGATGTATTAAAAAGAATTGAATATCTCGAATTTTGTAAAATGGTACGGAAAAGAGTTGAAAATGATATAAGAAAGTATAACTGTGAAATAGCAAGGAAAGCTGTAGAAGAAAATAAAAGTCTCAAAAATGTTAAACAACATTTTGGTATTGGTAGGAAATTTATATCTGCAATAAGAAAAAAGATGGAATTATTACTAAAAAGAGAGATGACATCATGAAATTGGTAGAAGATTTTTATCAAGAATTATATAGTAATAAAGAACAAGTACCTCCTATATCTATTACATCTTCCGAATTGCCCAGAATTTTAAATGAAGAAGTGAGACATGCAATTAAGTGTATGAAGAAACGAAAGGCTCCAGGAAATGATGGAATTATAATTGATATATTAAAAGAAGCAGGTGAAGAAATAGAAACAATTTTAGCAAAGTTATATACCAAATGTCTAAATGATAAAGATGTACCAGAAGATTGGAAGAATGCAGTAATAATATTAATATTTAAAAAAGGTGATAAAGAAGATATTAGAAATTACAGACCTATCAGCCTTTTATCAGTTTTATATAAAATTTTTACCAAGATAATTACAACTCGTCTACAGAGAACTTTGGATTTCCACCAACCAAGAGAACAAGCTGGATTTAAAAGTGGTTTTAGTACAATAGATCATATCCAGGTATTGAGAGAAGTCATAGAAAGGACAAACAAATATGAGTTGTCATTATGTTTTGGATTTGTAGATTATGAAAAGGCATTCGATTCTATACACATTTCTTCAGTGATTAAAGCATTGGATCATCAAGGTATAGATCCAGGATATTGTCATATTTTAAAGAATATTTATAAAAATGCAACAGCAACAATTAGATTACATAATGATACTGGAAAAATCAACATTGAGAAAGGTGTAAGACAAGGTGACTCCATATCTCCAAAACTCTTTACAGCAGTGCTGCAAGAAGTATTTTGTGGATTAAAATGGGAAACTAAAGGAGTGAAAGTAAATGGAGAGTATTTAAGTCATTTAGATTTTGCAGATGATGTAGTTGTTTTTGCAAATAATGCTTCAGAGCTGCAGGAAATGTTGCAGGAGTTAGCAGTTGAAAGTAGAAAAGTAGGACTAAAGATAAATGTTAAAAAGACTAAAGTAATGTTTAATCGATTTGCTCAAAATATGAAAATAAAGATTGATTATGAAGAATTAGAAGAAGTTAACAGTTACAAATACCTTGGTCAGATTATTAATACAGATGGAAACATAATGGAGGAAATTAATCATAGAATTAAACTTGGTTGGAGTGCTTTTGGTAGAAATAACTTGATACTAAAAGGAAATATGCCTATGTGTTTGAAAAGGATGGTTTTTAACAAATGTGTTTTACCAGTTCTTACTTATGGATCTGAGACTTGGACACTTAATAGAAGAGCAATACAGAGACTTCAGACCACTCAAAGGAGTATGGAGAGATGTATGTTGGGAGTAACAAGAAGAGATCGAAAACGCATTGTATGGGTAAGACAACAAACAGGTGTTACTGATCTTATTGAAAAAATTAAAAGATTGAAATGGAGTTGGGCTGGACATATTGCTAGAAGAGATGATAATAGATGGACAATTGAAATTTTAAACTGGATTCCAAGAGATTGTAAAAGACCCAGAAAGAGACCACATGTGAGATGGATGGATGAAATAAGAAAATATGCAGGGGTGGTGTGGAGAAGAGAAGCTAAAGATCGGAGAAGATGGATTAAACTTGGAGAGACCTTCATCCTGCAGTGGATTGATAATGGTTGATGATGATGAAGAGTTTTAAAAACTTAAGTGAATCACTTAAGTTTAGAGCACATTTGTATATATACCAACTTTCACTGACCATGCTTAAATCAGGGCTTGAGTCTATTATGTGCCTGATGTTATAATCAAATATTGAATTGTACAAATGTAGTTAAGTGATTCTCTTAAACTTTTTAAACTCTTACTGGTGGGCGAGTGTGTGGAGATTTATAATATTTAAGAAATAGCGCATTATCAGAGGTTGATTTCTGCTTTAATAATTTCAAAATATTCGGCACTTTATAATAATAGATTGTAATATCTTATATAAATGCAATTTATTTATTCTACTTTGAACACTTTTTAACAAAAAATCTTTTATTGTACATATATGCATACACAATCTCACCTTTTATTTTGTTCATTATATCATAGCTCTAAAGATGACTGCAGGACAGATGATTGTGTATGCATATATGTACAATAAAAGCTTTTCTGCTAAAAAGTGTTCAAAGTAGAGTGGATAAATTGCAATATCTATTCTAATAAAATAATTCTATATGTGTATGTATATATTAATTTGAATATTTTTAAAACAATAATTGTTTATGATTATATAATGGAAAACTGAATATATGGTTTAAAATTATCTCAATTATATTTACTAAATCCCAGAAAGAAAACTGTTTATTTGATTGCAGTGATGTATTTTGATAGAATAGTTTTTGGTCAGATCCAGACAGCACAATGGAAAAATAGAACAGACCAGCTTTTCTATCCTGCATTTGGTTTAATTCTAATCAAGAGTAGTTTTATTATATCTTATACGTTGAATTTCCAATAAAGAATTATAAACAATCGCATATACAGATATATATTCTGCCTGCATATAAAGTCAAAAATTAAAATCAGCTGAATCTCTATCTTCATGGAAATAAATCATTATCTTCGAGTTAATGGTGATGTTTATCTGGAACTGGTCTTAATTTTATATCATTTGCTTGAGCTTTTCCACAAGTTTTAGTTCTTTTCCAGATGTTTTTAAACTTGCTTTAGAGTGTTAGAATAACACTTGTTTGCATTTTTATTTATTTTTTAAATGTTTATTTTTGTTTAAGCTGTTTAGTCTTAATATTGTTTCAAGATAATTGTTTTAAGTTTATTGGATCTTTCATTTCCATCAAAACTATTTCTGAAGGCCTTTGTGGTGTAAATAGTATTGCACTAAGCAAAGTAAACTTTAAAAAAATGTTTTAACTAAGTTGGGGGGGGAATCAGCTAACTAATATATGGTCAACCCAACAAACTATTCAATATTGGTCAGTGAATGAGTAATTAGCTATTTTTAGCTAGAGGATAAAACAATGTTAGAAAGAAAATTTTCACCATTTGACAATTGGATTTTATGAATATGACCTCTTTCACTCTTCTTTTTTGTGGGACTTTTGAAATGACCTTTGCCCTGTCTAGAACTAGATGCTTTATTTTCATTGTACTACCAACCCTTTAATGAGTTAATAGGTACTCATATATCATATGTTCTACCCCAGGATGGATACACTATCCACATTGCAACAAGATTTAGAAAATAAATCGGAAAATAGAATATTTAGCAATCAAATCAAAATATGATGATTATAAAACAAGTACATTTAATAAGTGTGATCGTTACAAGCCTTCCCCAAAAATTAAGTGAGCAATGATTGCAAGTAGAACTCCATTGCTAATTAAATTTTTTACAGAAAGTTATGATGAATTACATTTATTAAATATATTTGTTTTGTAATCCCATATTGCTTTGATTGTTAAATGTATATATATTTTAGTTTTTAATTTTTTACAAAATGTACAATTATCAATTATTTTTTCATTTGCTTAATTTGTTATTTGTCACTAAGTAGATGGTGACTTCATCCTGCAATAAAGCATAGGCTATATTGGCACCGAGTTTATTTATAATATAACTGCATATAATATTAAAAATGGCACAATATCAAACTTTTAGTAATTATTTTAATTAAATTATATATATGTATAACAAAACAATGTAAAACCGTTTTAATATTGGTTTTTACAGAACTTTAGAAAATACTATTATATTTCTAAAATGTTAATTGAAATAAAAAGAATTTTTTTTTTTTTTTTTAGGGATAAAAAAGGAACATCAAATGCTAGTAGAAGCAGTCAGGAGCAATTTACTTCGGCAGCTTCTCAAGCCTTACTTAGCTAAGTACGTTATTTTTATTTAATGTGAGATGCTTAGTTTTTCGTAATTGTCTACATTGCACTTTTGTCAAAACATTTTATAAAATTAATTTTTATTTTGTATTGTAAAATAATAATAAGAATGGTTATACTTAATCTCTGTTTCATTTTAAATGCATGATTAAACACATTAATTTATTGATCTAAATAGGTTATCAAATATATGAGTGCAAGAATATTGGCACTTGCACATGAAATTGCAGTAATTTGTTATTTCTAAATATTGAACAAAAGTGATAAAGTCATATGAGACGTTGTGACATGGACCAATTGAAGAGTACAAATTCAGCCAGAAATAATATGTTTTGAAGATCATATGCTTTTATTCTCACAATTAAAGTATATGTGGTAAAATAGAATTTTATTATATTTCACATATTACACATTGGGGGGGGGGGTGAAATAATCATATAATATACATTATTTTTTAATTAGATTTAAAGTTTATATCTGGGCTAAAAATGATATGACAATCTAATCTTATAAATGATCAGTAACATATTTATCTAAAGAGGATAATGTCGAATGTATGAGTGCAAGTACACTAACATTTGCAGCTTAAATTGTAGTAATTTGATATTGCTAAATATTAAACAAGTATTGAAGACATATGTAAGAGATTATGATGTGGGACAACTGAGAAGTGTTGGTTAATCCAGAAATGAATTTTGAGAAATGTTTGACTATTTTAAATGTCTTATTTATATGTTTGAGGTATGTGAAAAAAAGATGTTTTTTTTTTAAGTATACCTAAGATATGTTGGAAGAAAAGGAGATTGGAGTCTAAATAATTATGCCATGTAGTTTTATTATATAAAAACATATATCAATCTTGATAATTAAGTTCAAATTTTATAGTTGGTATGATTATATGTAGCCTAATAAATGTTCGCTAATAATCATTTACGTATTTATTTGAAAAGAATATTGTAAATGTGTGAGTGCAAGTACATTGACAGTAAAAAGTAAAATTGATTTTTCCCTTTGTTTGTATTTGTAATTCAAATTTGCATACTTTTGTTTGTCTGCGTAATGAAGTATTTTCTTTTTTCTTTATAGTCTAAAGATGATTGCACTTTCGGCGAAGTTTACCATAATCATAGCTCTCTTAAATTAATTATTGTGCTGCTTTATTTATTCTATAATGTGATTATGCATGCATTTTTAAAGCAGTACAGTAATTAGTTTAAGAGATCTATGATTATGGTGAATTTCACTGAACGTGCACTCAGTTTTAGGTTATAAAGAAGAAAGAAATCTCTTCGTTATGCAGATGAACAAATGTATGCAAATTTGAATTACCATATATGTAAAATTGTAATAATAAGAAAAGTTAATATTTGATAATACTACATCATTATTATTTTTTATTAGCCAATGCATATATGGTATTTAAAAGTTAGTTAAAATAGTCCATAAAATTTAATATAGCATTTTTTATTTATATGTTTTGTTCTTTTTTTTTTTTTTTTTTTTAGACAAGATTACTTTTCAGAGAAGATCCTGAATGAAGGGCTTACTGATGCCCAGACAGTTGAACTTCAGAGTAAAATTAAAGATGTTGATATGGAGATTGCATCCAAAAAGTAAATCAACATTTAATGTTTTTTTTTTTTTAAGTGTATATTTATTGTTTTCATCATTTTTTTATGCATATGTGAGTGTTAAGCAATTGGTGAGCAAAGATATTTTACCACTGATGTTGATCAAGTTTTATAGCTGGGTCATAATATTCTCTTGCCTTCTCACCATAACCTGTTTGCAGAGAGAGAATTTAATATGTGTGTGTATTCAGTATATAACTCTCCTAATTGTGTATTTTAAATTAGAATTAGAGTAACCCATTATATTCTTCTTCTCTAGAACCACCTATGTATGCACAACTAATAAATGTTCACCAGATGGTGGTACCAACTGGTACTCTTTTCTCTAATAGACTATAGACAAGAAACTAGTCTGGTTAATCTGGATAGCTCTACTATCTGTTGTCCAGTGATTAATGTTACTTGCCATGTTCGCTATTAAAGTAATGTGAATTTGATTGCAGTTGATCTGGTGTTAAATAGAATATTTATTATAACAAATCCTTACACAGAATATGATGAAATAATAGCAGTTCTCTATTCCAGAGCCATTTGTAACAAACTTGGAATAAATAAAACCAGACTACTGGAGATTCAAATGCATTAACATCTGGTAATAATGATTGTTCAAATTTGTTATAAATAGCATTAGAATAGAAAACTGCTATTGTATTATATATTTAATGTCAATCATTAATTAATTATATTTTTAACTACGATAATAATATATAAAAGAAGCATTTTTTTTTTTTAAATAATAAATACCCACTTCGAATTTTTTAATTAAATGATGACTGATCCATGTAAGGCTGGTCGATTCTGTTACAATGTATATGTGTATATTACTGTGAACATCAAATGAGCATAGCTTAATGTTTATGAAATTCAAATGAAAAACTAACTTATCCACAAGTTATGGATAAATATCATTTGTAGGTTTAATGAATGATAAAGAGTAGAATGGATCTACCTATGCTTTAAGCTTTTGATTGTAGATATTGTTGTAAATATAGAGTGGAAATTATGCCATATTTAATTTTACGCTAATGTATGATTTCCACTTTTTATTTTCAGCAATATCCGCAACCAAAACCTTAAAGGATGAATAGATTTATTCTATTCTTTATCATTTTTTAACCTATGAGTGGTATTTATCTGTAGCTTATGGAGGAATTAGTTTATTTTCGTTTGAATTCCATATATTAACCCACTAAACATCACTGAATGGTGCTACTGTATTGGAGAGTTTTGCCTATGTGTAATTCCATGTATTACTATGGGTGCATTCATAAATTAATTGTGTAATTGGTTTCATCTATAAATAAAACAGTAACAACAAAGGCAGAGAAATGAGTATAAAACTCGATTTAAAAAAAATATTTAGATACTTTTTACAGCTGTATAATATATTCTATTTACAATGCATTCTTTATTAATTTTTATATTTGGATATTATGCCTTTCATATATGTGATGCACTATGGCTTCTCCTTTATCGAAGTCAGAATTTTCTCAGCCACTATGCCCAGAGAAACTTGTTAGCCACCTTATCTTCCCTTTCCACTCCCCACCCTAAGTTTTTCCCCATATTCTTCTCTATCCTGCTCCATCCCATTTCCACAATGTCATCTTTGACCACTCTATGGCCTTTATATCTAGATCCCCCTCATCTTTTTCCAAACCCTGTATAATCTCTCTGTTTATATTTATTCTCCCATAACTTGTACTCCTTCTGTTTGTAAGCATTTACATCCAATTACCAGATGCCTAATATTTTCCATGCCTTCCTTACATAACTTGCAGGCTGTCATACACATTCCTCTATTTGGGTGTATATTCCCTTATTGCTAATTACCCTGTTCGAGCCTTAAACAATAAACTACTTTCCCTGTTATTATCATAAGCGCTATCTACCAAACAGTCAAAATAACTAATGCTATTGATGTATAGTGATTAGCGATTGTTAAGTAGAAAATATTTAACGAATTTGATTTTTCTAATTTGTTAGTTCTACTTTGCACTCTGTCATATCATCACTATAAATCCTTAATATGACATAACACCCTTCACCTCCATCCCAAGTGAGATCAGTTTCTATTCACTTTAATATCTTAT
This sequence comes from Epiperipatus broadwayi, assembly GCA_028023455.1. Classification (NCBI taxonomy): domain Eukaryota; kingdom Metazoa; phylum Onychophora; class Udeonychophora; order Euonychophora; family Peripatidae; genus Epiperipatus; species Epiperipatus broadwayi. The sequence continues at coordinate 1,668,293 of JAQFVV010006308.1, read as the reverse complement.
AGGGCAGCAAATATTGCATTGCAGGGAATATGTGTATAATAACCATCAATAGCGTTGTATTAATTATTTTGTGTTACCAATAGAATTTAAATTTTCACTATATCTCTCATCATATAGTATATTATAAAGATTTAAAAAATATATATTTATATAATAGATTGAATCTTTGTCAGTGATGTACATAATATAAAGACATTGATAGATCATGTATTTTAAGATTAATTTAAGAAAACACATATATTTTTCAATGTCAACATCAAACTCATGGTTAATACCATGACTACATAAACACTGGATTTAACTCTACAATTTTTAATACATCAATATATAAATAAATAAAAGCTATATTAACACTGGATTTAACTCTACAATTTTTAATACATCAATATATAAATAAATAAAAGCTATAGTTATCTTACAGCATAACTTCCATTTTGAATAAATGAAGTCTTTTGATAATTTTATGAACAATATTACAAGAATTACTATGATTTTTTAATAATAAATCCAATCTATCTACTCATTTAAACTTGGGTAAAAATACCCCACTTAATGAAGCATTTTGTAATTTCAAAATGAAAATGCTGCAGGGCTTGAAGTAATCCTTGGGATGCCATAAAATATAATGGCATTATGTTAACTTCAAAACTTGAATTTATATATGTATGTATATAAATTGTTTCCATTTATAAAAATAAAGGATCAAAAACAATGCTAGCAAATTATTTATTTAATTATCTAACAGAATATTTTTTTTTGTATTAGTGTATTTACATTATTCATAGAATTACATATTTAAAATATACTGATGGTGCAAATATTTTAAATTGTCTGTAAATAAATTTTTAATTAAATCATGTACATTGCACCAACAGTACTGTTATTTTTTTCCCAGAATGATTTCTCCAGAAAAAACCTATTATAAAAAGAACTTTTAAAATAAATTATGTAAATTAGCCTAGCTAATAAAAAAAGTCTGATATTCTTAATGTGTAGCAGTTGAAAGCAAAATGGCAGCCGAAAGTAAAACTGCATTTCTTGAAAGGGAGAAAAGATAATACTGAATGAAGTTAGTATTTTAGAAAATTACTTAATATTAAAGTTCAAATGGAAAGAAGTTCAATACACTTTAATTAGATGAAACAAACCATTTGGACATTAATGAATTGTATAATTATCAACTCTGTGTGAAATAAGATATTTTCACACATTAAATATATTCCATAGCATTTCCCAAAAGTAAATGGGATAAATTATTGTCCATAATATAATTTTATTGTATTTAGCGTATTATTAAATTAATGCCTCTTCAAACAGAAAAAAGTTGCTGATATATATATTCAAGTTTTGTGTGTATTATTCATTTTTGCCTACACGGCTGAGATTGCTCCCCATGGATGCGACAGATGACAGTTTTTAAGAAGAACTTGCATAGAAAATTAAATTAAAGAAGAATAATTGTATGCTTGTGTGAGAAAATGGAAGAAAAAAAAAGCCAGTTTCATTCATAACTTGCGTGAATTTGACAGCAATAATCTCTCAGTGTGAATATATATGTGGATCATGTAGATCATTATATGATAGGCTTAAAGTTTCAACACTGTTGTTTTTGCCGGTAGCAATGTTCTACAAATTGCTAAGCAATTATGTGTTCCCAAGACTCCAGAAGATTTACCATACAGTGAACTAATAGAAAAACTTACTAAATATTTTCAGCCAGCGGTAATGAAGAGAATAGCTTGTTTGCATTTCCAAATGAGAAAATAATTATCTCATTAGAGTTACCAAGATTACAATCTGGCATTGCATACATTGGCTAGATATTGTGAATTTACAATGGATTTAGAGGACCTACCCCTGGATCAACTTCTATATGGGATGTTGGATCACAATCTTAGGAAAACTTTATTAAGTTAAGTGGATATAACATACAGAATGGCTATCGCAAAATGTATAGCACATGAGCTAATAACAGATAATGTGTCCAAATATCAAACGGTAGCAAATGAATACAGAACTAAGATGGATAAATTACCTAAAAAATTCATATGAAATGAATTAACATGCTATAGTTGTGGAATTGTAAGGCACACAAAAAGGGTGTGCAAATTCAAATCAGAGAAATGCCATATTTGTGACATTAAAGGAGACTTGGCTCGCATTTGCAGAAAAAATGAAAAAGACAAGCCACACCCTGACTTTAAATTGGGGGGAGGTGAAGTTTGTAGAAAGTTATAGATAAAGTCATTAAATGACTCAAACAATGGCCGAAGTAGTTTGGATATAACTATTTGCGAAATTTAAAACAATATGGGGGTTTTGACAGTGGTGCTGGGTTATCAATTCTATCTCTCTGAAGGGATGGAATAAAATTAATGCTAAATTTAAGCAGATAGTGAAATTGGATAAGATACATGTAGTTGTCATGGATGTAAATGGAACAGACTACAAATATGTGGAAAAGTTTCTGTTCCAGTGAAAATAAATCAAAAATTAAAAGTTTTACCATTGTTCATTGTAAAGAGAAACAGTCCACTGCACGGTTGAAACTGACTCTGTCCATTAGGAATCTGTCATAAATGATTAAGTAGGTCAAACGAAACAGAAGTTAGAGCAAAGTTTTCTCAGCTTCTTAAACAAGAAATAGCTGAATTAAGAATGAGACCATTAGACATGGAATTAACTGTGTGCAACCTATAGTGCGTAAACCACGAAAAGTTTCCTATATGATTAAAAAAAAAGCATGCTATCACCTGTAGAAGACTCATCATGGGCTATTCCTGTGGCCATGATTGTTAAACCAGATGGGACTATTCATCCCTGCGAAGATTATCAAGTTATTGTAAAACATAGATGGAGTTATTCCCTACTTAGATGATATATTTATTACTGCTCAGTTGGAAGAAGTGCTGAAAAAACGAGTAATGGAAGTGTGCTCAAAGCTAAATAAAGTGGAAACTAAATTAAACACCACCAAGTGCATTTGGGAAACTTTGGAAATAAAAATTTTTGGGACATATGATAAATAAAGATGGATAGTACTCTGAGAAAATGTGAGCTGTAAAAGAAACTGCCACTCCTTAAGAATATAAAAGATTTACAAACTTTTCTGGGACTTAAATTTTTTGTTTTTACAGGATAAATCACATATATTAATACCATTGTATGATTTATTATATGAGGGAAAATACTGGAAATGGAATGAAGAATATAAAATTGCATTCCAGAATGCCAAGGATTATTAATGTCAGAAAAACTCTTAGTGCATTATAGGAGTGATCTGGAAGTGACAATTACTACAGATGCTTCGGAGTTGGAATTGTCATTTCACCTTGGTATGGTGAAGTTGATTGTCCGATTGTTTATGCCTCTAGAACGTTCCATTGACTGAAAAAAATTATAGTCAATTAGATATCAATAATTATGCGCTTATAATGCTCGTTAAAGAAGTTATATGTATTATTAAATTTATTTAAAGCTTAGCGCTTTCAAAGCTCTATGGCTTCATAATCATAGCTGTGTGCGGTTGATAGTGATGAGGGGGAGTATTCAAAAATTTTTTTTTTGTCAATTAGATAATGAATTGGTTATAATATTTGCAATAAACAAATCCCATCAATATATATATGGATGTAGTTTTACAGTATTTATGGATCATTGCCCTTTACTTGGAATTTTTGGAAAGGATTAAGAAAACGTCTGAATTTGCAAGTCATAGACTTTTAAAGTGGATTAACATATTAGCCATATATGACTATGAATTAGTTTATGAGCCAGGAAAAGAGATTACTCTTGTGGATGCATTATCACAATTATCTGGAAGTTTACAGAAGTAAACATGTTAGACACAATAAATATTATAGAAAATCTAAAGTCGCTGTATGGACAAATATAGACCTGAATATAGTAAGCTAAAGAATTGAATCTGAGAAGGATAACCAAAAAGTCAAACAATTTTCACTGCTATGGCGATTTGGAATACTCGACAAAGTTTGTCAGTTTATAATGGCTGTATCCTGATAATTGATATAGTAATCATATCAGCAGAAGGATGGAAACAAGCACTAAAGTTATTTCATACCAGGAGTTGGGTGGATGAAAGTACTCACATGTTCATACATAGTATCTTAAAATAAATATCGAAATTGAACAAACAGTAAAAATCTGCCATGATTGCCAATCTGCAGCTGATTTACCAAAGAAAGTTTATAAACTATGGATAGAAACCAAATAACCATGGGAGTTTATCCATATAGTTTAAGCAGGACCTTTGAATGGACTTTTAATATTAATAATCATAGATTCATACAGCAGATGGACAGAGTATAAGATTGCGAAAACTACCAGTACTAAATATACCATAAAATCTCTACAGGAAGGGTTTGCCACTCATGGATATCCTGAGAAGCTGGTATCCAATAATGGATCAAGATTTACTTGAAACTATTTAACAGATAAAGGCATTTTTCATGTTCTTACTCCAGCCTACCAACCTGCCTCTAATGGACTTGTAGAAAAGGCAGTCCAAGGTTTGAAATCTGCTTTAAGAATACAAATATGGAAGAAGCACTGATAGAAATCATGTTGTACCAGCATTTTTATCCCTAGTGTGACAATCTATAAAACACCTGCAAAGTTGCTGTTAGGTAAAAAATGTCAACTCATTTATCTGAACTTTTACCTGTAGAAAAGAAATCAGAAAAAAGTACTTCTAGCAAAGATACTTACAATGCAAATTTCATGAAATTTAGAATTGGCAAAACTGTATGGATTCGAGCCATATTTTTAAAAAAAGGATATCTGGCACCATATTTGATAAAGTATCTGAAGTCATATGAGTTATTAAATTCGAAAGTTTAGATTGCATGTCAGAAGATATATAAATCAAAACATCAGTGATTTTTTGATATGTCGATCATGATAAATAAAAGACCTGTAGCAGCCAATATTCAATCAGAATTTTTGACAAATAATAAACTTAAAAATTTTTTCCTCTATTGAGCTAAATAAAGGCAATGAAGTTAAAGTGGATCAGCATGTTGTTGACTCAAATAAAGATGGACAGTTACCTAGATCTGAAAAATTGACTGATGGAAACACCGATCTTGATGAGAATAGAATACTTATACTTCACGAAGTCAGACAAATCAGAGAAAACCTGTTAGATATAGAAATTATTTTCTAGAATGAGGGGAGATGTATTGTCAGGGCAAATATTTTAAATTGTGTGTAAATAAAGTTTTAATTAAACCATGTACATTGTCCCGAAAGTAGTAGTATTTTCCCCCCAGAATAATTACTCTAGAAAAAACATATAAAAAGAACTTTTAAAATAAATTATGTAAATTAGCATAGCTAATACAAAGAGTTCAATATTCTTAGCACGCAGTAGTTGAAAGCAGTCAGTCACACTCAAGAGGAAAAAATGGCTGCTGAAAGTAAAACAATGTATTTCTTGAAAGGGGGGAAAAGATAATGCTGAACAAAGTTAATTTTAGTAAATTACTTAGTATTAAAAATCAAATGGAAAGAAGTTTACATAGATTTTAATTAGATGAATAAACAAACCATTTGGAGATTAATGAACTGAATAATTATCGACTGTGTGAGAAATAAGATATTTTCACTCACTAAATGTATTCCATAGCAATTCCCAAAAGTAAATGGGATAAATTATTGTCAGTAATATAATTTTATTATACTTGTTATATTGTTAAATTAATGCCTCAGCAAATGGAAATAAACTTGCTGATATATATATATTCAAGTTGTGTATATATTATTCATTTTCGCCTACATGTTTGAGATTGTCTCCCTGTGGACACAGCATAAAGAAAAGAAGAGAAATAATAGAGTTACAGATTATAATAATTATCATAGAATAGCACTGCTATTTACGACTGCAAAGGTTATTTCAAGAAATTTATTGAATGGGTTATTTTCAGTTACAGATAACTGGTTACTAGAGGCTCTCTGTAGTTCTAGACATGGTTTTTGTTGGAATAATTTATAGATGACTTTTGGTTTCTAGATTTACAATATATTGATGAATATATTACTTGCCAATTCGTAAGATGACCTGTACTAATATTTTTCAACTGCCAGTTTTTTCAGCAATTTGATATATCTGCAAAAAATATTTTCATTTTATAAAAAGAATAACAATTAAGAATTAATTAAACTTTAACTCTTTGTTTATTTATTTAATAGATTAACATGTATGACATACTGTGAAAACATAAATGAATACAGTTCACTTTATTTATAATGTAAATATTTTTATACTACCTACTTATTGGCTTCAAGGAATTTAAATTCCCATTTTTCAACTCCCTCTTACATTTTTTGACATATAACTAAGGAATTGGTCTATTCTATTACCTTTTCAACAGTTCTGTCTGCATACATAATCATTTGATCTTTATATGCAGGTTATGCCTAATAATTATTATTTAATCATCTGCTAGAGTGCAAGCATTCAGGGCTTTCAGTGATGAGAGTGATGTCGAAAAAACTGACAATTGTTTTTACCTGTACCTGCTTCATATTCTCTTGTGATACTTAATATTGTATACCATTCTCATGCTCTTTGGTTCAGAGTTTATGCAGCATAGCATCTTTATATCCTTACAAATTTTTTGAATTTAAAAACTCGAATCTCACTAATATCATGCAATATTAACATTTCATCATGAATGGATAACATTCCATAAATTATAGAAGATTGGTTATTCATCTTGGAATGTTAAAATTACCTAGTGTTTATTATGGAACAGAGCAAAAGAAGTTTGTTCAGAAACTAGTGATTTGGAAAAAGAAAAGATTTATATAGGACAAACTCTTATGAAAAATGGTTATCCATCATCTGTTGTTAAGAAAACCTTAAATAGACAACAAAAAGAATCATCAAAAGAAAAAACAATTATTGGTACTGTAGTGTACCAATACATTCCAAAAATAGCAGACAAATTAGGAAAAATCTGCAATCTGTTTAATATCAAAACAACTTTCGAGAGGCATACCACACTGCAAGGAATTCTATCATCTACAAAGTCCAAACTTGAAATGCTGAAAAGAAAAAACTGCATCTATGAAAAACCATATGAATATGGAAAAACATATATTAGTGAGACCAGTCATTCCATTGAAAAGCATTTGCAAGAACATAAACTGATGATTAGAAGAGAGAAAACAGATGTGTCTAAAGTGGCAGTCCATGTATGTACCAATGAACATATGTTCAATTGGGAAAATGCAAAAATATTGGATAGAGAAGAAAAGATACAAAGAAGAAAATTTTAAAAAGCTGCTCACATGACAATGGCAAACAATCCCATAAGTCAACCTAGTGTGACTATACATAAAGTATGTAAACCACTAATCAACTTTGCTCTTAAGAAAAATTGGAGAAATTAGGAGGAACCTCATGGGTAAATAATGAATTTTTTACTGATTGTTGTCTTTAGCCAAATGGTTCAGTTGGTTAGAGCCTTACCTTAAAATTCAATACTCAAGAATCTAAGGATCCAGGTTTGAATACCATGCTAGTACTGTCACTGGTCAGGCCAGCAACACCTGAAAAAGAGGGAAGAATAATACCTATCGAAACATTGTGCTTTTACTAACTTGTTTGATGTTCTGTTACTAACAATTGAATGTATTTGGAATATTTAAATAAAGTTAATTTTTTCTAAAGACATTCAATACTCATATTAGATGATGGAAATAGTCCAATATAAAAATACAATTAATGTTATCTAATATGATTTAAATTTTGATTTTTTTAAATTTCAATTGTAAATGCTACTCAAAATAGTAGTCATGCTATAGTCCATCTACAGTTTTACTTTATTTAGGTATTAGTATATTGAAATTTTAGTATTAATTCTAGTATTTTGGTTTATTATATATTATTTTGTCTGATAGTAAATAGTTATGATTGTGTCTTATTTCTCTTGCAGTAAAATAACCGATGAAGACTTATTGAATAGTCCAAGAAATGCTGATATTGACTGGCTAATGATATCTTCTTTAACTGTAAGTTTGATTTTTTAAAAATAAAATATATTCATTAACATTCTTAAATAGAAAAATATTAGTTTACACTTATAGATGAAATTTTAATTAACTATTCATTTGTGATCTGAAGTAGTGTGTTTTTTTTTTTTGTATATTTTTTTAAAGGGCTCTCTTATATGATTTGCAGGCCATTTATTATTTTCTTTTTTTTTTTTTCAGTTTACATGATAATAGTTGTCCCATTAAACATTATAGGAAAAACTATTCTGTATAATAAAAGTGACCCAGATTTGCGAGATGAATTGAAGCAAAGAAATTGAGAGGAAAAATCTGTGAAGATTTGAGATGAAATAACTGGGCTTTTATATAAAAACTTGATCAGCAGTATTATAATTTTAGGCATAATGCTTCTGATTTGAATAATTTTAAATTAATAACAATATGCATTAAAAGATGATAAATTTACTATTTTAAATCATTTGATTTGAGTTGTCCTTCAGTATTTGATGTGTTCACCCATGTTTTATTTTAAAAGAAGGATTTTTTTGCAGGTCACTTTTATTATGCTTCAGAATTTTGTTGATTCAGATAAACTTGTAAAAGTAATTCAGTCAAATTTATATGAAGATTCCTATGCATTCATATTCAAAGGATAATCATGCTTTTAGTGTATTATAAAACTAATAATCATTTTTCTATACAATAGGAATCATCTTAACAAATAGTGATTGGATAGTATGAAGAACAAATTTGATTTTACTGTAACTATTTTACCATGTGGCAAAATAGCATGAAGCTATACTGGCTTTTTTTAATCTTTATTCTGAAATTATAATTACTGTACAATATGAAGGATATGCTAGGTAATTTAAGGTTATCAATACATTAAAATATAAATAATTGCAATAATCACTTTATGTATGTATTTAATACCACAAAACCAACAAAACATCACATCACCATTTCCTGTCCTTATACAAGCTGTTAATAACAATATGTGATGTGATATACTGTAGGTTCTTCTTAAATGAAGTCAAGGATCTCTCAGCAATTATGCCCAGAGAAACCTGTTAGCTACTTAATTTTACATTCCCCAGTCTAAGTTTTCCCATATTCTGCTCCATCCCATATCGACAACATAATCTTTGTCAACTCTATGACCTTTATATCTAAATCCCCCTTATTTTTTTCCAAACCCAGCATAAAAAGCAATAATCCACTTTCCATATAATCACTTTTTTCATATTTATTCTTCCATAACTTCATTATATGTGCCTTTCTGTTTTCAAATATTTACATTCAATTAACAGATGCCTAATATTTTCTATTCCTTCCTTACATAATTTACAGACTAAATCACCCATATTTTTCCATTTACATGTATATTCTCTTGTTGGTAAAGATCCTGTTTGAGCCTTAAACAATAAACTACTTTCCTTACTATTATCATATATTAAGTCGCACTTAATATTCTGTTTATTTCTAAATATATTTAAACTCTTTTTAGTCTCCATACTAGTTCTTCATATCTCTAGCTCTCTATTCTTTATTAATAAATCTATTCTTTTGTCCCATTCCTTACCACTATAACACTCAACAATCCTCCTAACACAATCATCCCATCTTTTGTACAAATATACTGATATAAATTCTTTATCCAAATCTTTTGCGCAAAAAAAACTCTCCTTACCATAGTGCCACCTAGGGCACGCCATAGTAATCAGTGAATGTGTAAAATCCCTATCTAGTGCCTACTGGGGATATTGGATGAATAGGCTCTAGATGGGAATTTTCTGCACAAATCTTTCTGAATCCATTGATTACTAAGGTTTGCACTGGGTGGCACTACTGTATGTAGCAGATAAAGTTAAAAAACAAGGTAGTAGGGATGTATATGTTATGGTGGGGACTAATAATTTATTAGAATCATCAGAGAGAATAATGGATGAGTATGTAGATTTGATTAGGAATTTGATTATGATTAAAGGAAGAGTAGGAATAGTTAGATTATTACCAAGGTTTGACAAGAGTTATTTGTTAGATAGGGCATGTTCTGTAAATGAGAGATTGAAAAAATTGTGTGAGAGAAATAATGTTATGTTTGTGGATGTGTGGGATTGTTTTATTGGAAAGAGAGAGTTATATAGTAAAGATGGGTTGCATTTAGGAAAACAAGGAAGTGAAGTTTTAGGGAGTTTGATTTATAAAGAAATATTTTTCGGGAAACTTATAAAGGGGGGTGGGTTTTTAAATTGTAATATTATTAAAAAGAATGGATGGAATTTAAGAAGTAAGCAAAAGGAATTTGATTTTGATATAAATATAGATATGGAGAAGGAATGGGTTTGTAAAATTAATGGTAAGAAAGTAATTTATAAATGTAATGGAGAAGAAAGAATTAAAAGAATTTATAAAAGAGTAGTTAGGAAAGAAGAAATTGTTAAAATTGGGTTTTTGAATATGCAAGGTGGTAGGAAACCAGAAAAGTGGATGGAATTAAATAAAACAATTGAAAATGAAGAGCTTGAGGTATTAGTGGAAACACATTTAAGAGAAGAAGAAGAACCTATTTTGGAACAGTTGGTATGGCAGGGTATAAATAGAAAAGAAAAAGAAAAAAGGGATGGTGGTATAGGTGTTATATCAAAAAAATATTTAAATATTGTTAAATGTCAAGAACATTTGTGGTTTGAAATAAGGTTGGGTAGACAAGAATGGATGGTGGCTATAGTTTATATAGCTACTGGAGATAGTCAAATTATATTGGAGTGGAATAGTAACATATACGAATGTCTAGTTAAGGATATACAAAGTTTTAAAGAAAAGGGGAAGAGAATAATGGTTATAGGGGATATGAATGGACATATTGAAGAAATTGATGATGTAGATAATAAAAATGGACAGCTTTTGAAGAATTTTTGTCAGAAAGTGAATTTGAGTATTGGAAATTTATTAAATATTTATGAGGGACAATACACATGGTCCAGAAATAATATATTTCACACAATAGATTATGTATTGGTAGAGAAAGAGGGAATAAATAAAATACGGAAAATTAAGGTATTTGATAATGAAGAAAAAGTATGCACTAGTGATCATAATTTCATTGCAATTGAAATGGGTAGTAATGTGATGGAGAATAGAAATAAAAGTAGAAATAATAGTGAAAGATGTGGATGGAGAGTGAATGATAAGAATAAGTTGGAAGAGTATAAAATACAAGTTGAAGAAATAATGGAAGAGTGGGTTGGGGATGAGTATAAGGATTGGTGTAAGGAAGTAGAAAAAGTGGCAAATAGGGTTTTAGGTGAGAATATTCAAAAGAATAAAAGTAATAAAAAAATGAGAATTAGTAAAAGTGTAAAAGAAAGGAAAGAAGCATGTAGAGAATATAAGTGTGCTATTAAGAATAAGGAAAGTGAAAAAGATATTAATGCTAAATGGGAAAAGTACTTAGAAAAGAAGAAGTTGGCTAAAATAGATATTTATAGAGAGAGAATGAAATTGAATAGTAAATTGTTGGAGGATATTAATAAAAGTGGAAGAGATGGAAGTAAAAAATTTTGGAATTATATTAAAAGGAGAAATGTAGGGGAGAGAGAGTTAGTATTACTAGATGATGAGGGAACAGAGTGTAGCTCTAGAGAAGATTTAGAGAGAATCTTAAATAGTTATGTAATGAATATAGAAAAGATGTTAGATGTGAATGATAGAGTGTTAGAAAATATGAAAGAATATAGTAATGGGAATATTAGGTTTTCAGAAAATGAACTAAATGAGGTAGAGAAGAAATTGAAAAGTGGGAAGGCAAGAGGTTTAGATGGATGGGCAGCAGAGATGGTAATGAATTTAGGATATAGGGCAAAAGTAAAGTTATTATCCTGTTTTAATAAAATGGCACAGAATAGAGTTTTCCCAAGTAGTTGGAGTAATACAAGAGTAAGGTTATTATTTAAAGGAAAGGGTAAGGATCATAGAAAGTTGAATAATTATAGACCGATAGCGGTAACATCAGTTTTATATAAAGTTTTCTCGTATATGGTGGCTAGTAAAGTTGTAAAATGGATGGAAGGGAATAATGTAGTGGGTGAAATGCAAGGAGGTTTTAGATTAGATAGGCGTATAGGAGATAGTTTATTTGTAGTTACACAACTTATGGATATGAGTAGGAATGCAGGTAAACAGTTATATATGAGTTTTATAGATATAGAGAAGGCATATGATAGAGTAAATAGAAATAGATTATGGATAAGTTTAGCAAATTTGGGAATGGATGAAGCTTTAATAGATATTATTAAGAAATTATATGAAAATAATTATTATATATATCAATTAGAGAATATAGAATCAATTAAAGTTAAAAATGGGGTGGGACTAAGGCAAGGATGCCCTATGTCACCTATTTTGTTTGTGTTGTATTTGAGTGAAATGGAAAGAGCAATAGAAAGATTAGGAAGAGGGATAGAGATACCGTTAATAGGTAGTAAGGGAGTATATATTTTGTCAGGTCTTTTTTTTTGCGGATGATATATTTTTGTGTGCAGAAAAAAGAGAAGATATGGAAGTTATGCTGAGGACATGTGCAAGGGTGGGTAAAGAGATGGGGATTAAATTTAGTGAAGAAAAATCAAATATAATGATGGTTAATACTGAGGAAAGAGAAGATGTAGAATTTTTATTGGGAGATATTAAGTTAAGTGTGGTGAATAGATATAGTTATTTGGGAATTATTTTAAGTAATCAGAAAAATTATTTGGATGAATGGGAGAAAAAATTGATAAATGAAGCAAAGAAAAGAAAGGGATTGATAAAGAAATTAACAGTGTTTTCATATAATAAATATGATGTAGCTAGAATTATATGGAAAGGAGTTGCAGTAGCAGGGTTAACATATGGTAATGATGCATTATATGTTAGTAAAAAGATATTAGATTATTTAGAAAAAGCTCAAAGGGAAGTAGGAAGACATGCATTGGATGCAGAAGTATGGACAGCAAGGGAGGCAATTCAAGGAGAAATGGGATGGTCAAGTTTTCATATGAGAGATGCAAAAAGTAAAATGAAAATGTTTGGTAGATTGCAGTTTATGGATAATAAAAGAATAGCTAAAATAGTATTTAATTGGGTTATGAGTAAAGGGCAGGTAACAAGATGGGTGAGAAAGGTAATGCGGTATGCAAAAGATTTGGATAAAGAATTTATATCAGTATATTTGTACAAAAGATGGGATGATTGTGTTAAGAGGATTATTGAGTGTTATAGTAGTAAGGAATGGGATAAAAGAATAAATTTATTAATAAAGACTAGGGAGTTAGAGAGATGGAGAAATAGTATGGAGAGTAAAAAGAGTTTAAATATATATAGAAATAAACAGAATATTAGGTGTGAGTTAATATATGATAATAGTAAGGAAAGTAGTTTATTGTTTAAGGCTCGAACGGGATCTTTAGCTACAAAAGAATATACATGTAAATGGAAAAATATGGGTGATTTATTTTGTAAATTATGTAAGGAAGGAATAGAAAATATTAGGCATTTGTTAATTGAATGTAAATGTTTGAAAACAGAAAGGGTACATATAATGAAGTTGTGGGAAAATAAATATGAAAAGAGTGATTATACAGAAAGTGAATTATTGGTTTTTATGCTGGGTTTGGGAAAAGATAAGGGGGATTTAGATATAAAGGTTATAGAGTTGACAAAAATTATGTTGTGGAAATGGGATAGAGCAGATTATGGGTAAATTTAGAGTGGGGAATGTAAAAGAAAGTGGCTAACAGGTTTATTTGGGCCTAATTGCTGAGATATTCTTGACTTCGTTTAAGGAGAAGCCATAATACATCACATCATATCACATTACTATTCTGTTCTGCAAGTTAAGTTAAGGTTTATATTTTTCTGTTGTGAATAATCTTCTGAGATCATTGCTACAAAGACTATTGCTTATTGTATGAAAGTGGATAGAAAATTGTGATCAATAGAAATAGATTTAATGGGGTTTAGAAAGATTGGGAATTGTTAACATTTAGAAAATTTCGTTTCGCATTTTAAATATAGAAGTAAAATTTAAAAAAATCATTTTGTTGAGTGTGTGTTAATGTAAGGAAATTTTATAACTAAAGTGCAGTTGGTTTTTTTATTATGTTTGCTACTAAAGATTTTTTTTAATTTAAGAAAGGAAATGATTTATGTGAAAAAAAAAAGATAACGTTTTGAGACCTAAGATCGGGGAACACGTGTTTATCGATTGCCATTGAAAGAAAGTAACTTTTTCTCCTTTTGTGTAAAGGGATTTGAATAGTAGCAGAGGAAGCGTAAAGTTAAATATAAAGTAGGTGACTTGAAAAATAAGGAATATGAATTGCATTTGTATACCACAATATATATATATATATATGATTATCAGAAAGAAATTAGGCATGCTGTGGTAGAATGTACCATATGTGAAGAGGTTTATCACTTGAAATGCTTAAATAAGACTAGGAAGGATGTAACAGGTTTATGGTTATGTAGGCTGTGTGTAAATGTGATAAAAGAAGTGAAAAAGTGGTTTCTAAGTGTAGATTGTTTAAAGAGAAAGTCGGAGAAATGGAGCTAAATGTAATCGAGGAAGATAGGATATAGTATGTTTTTAATGGAGTGACAAGAGATACAGATGGAAAAATTAGTAATGTAATGGAGATGGCTAGTCAAAGAATAAGTAAAATAGAGGGGGAGGTAAAGGATATAGAAGCAAAATTAAAATCCTTAGAGATGAAGCATGAGCAGATAAAGGAATTGAGAAGGAATGATAAGGAAGAAGTAGATAAGGAAGTCCAGGGATGGTATTAGAATATTATGGAGAAAGTGATGAAGTAGAGAAAGTAGACTATGAGACATTATTGATAGGAGATATCACTAATTAGAGAATGTGGAGATATAATTGCAGGGAAAATAGAAACAGGTATGTAAAAGTATGTTTTCCTAGAGCTAGAATTAGGGATGTTACAGATAAGGTAAAGAAGCAAGGGGGTAGAGATGAGTATGTTATGGTAGGGACTAATAATTTGTCAAGCGATCAGAGAAAGTAATGGATGAGGATATAGAATTGATTAGGAATTTGAGTAAGATTAAAGGAAGAGTAGGAATAGTTGTATTATTACCAAGATTTGACAAGAGGTATATGGTAGATAAGGCATGTTCTATAAATGAGAGATTGAAAAAATTTTGTGAGAGAACTGTTATGTTTGTGGATATATGGGATATTTTTATTAGAAAGAGGGAGTTATATAGTAAAGATGAGTTGCACTTAGAAAAACAAGGAAGTGAAGTTTTAGGGAGTTTGATTTATGAAGAATATAATTCAGGAAGCTTATAAAGGGGGATAGGGTTTTAAGTGGCAGTGTTATTAGAAAGAAGAACAATGAATGGGATATAAGAAATAATCAAAGGGTAGCTGATTTATATATAAATGTAGATGTGGAGAGGAGATGGGTCTGTAAAACTAATAGTAAGCAAGTTATTTATAAATATAATGGAGAAGAAAGGGTCAAAAGAATTTATAAGAGAATAGTTGGGAAAGAAGAAATTGTTAAAATTGGATATTTGAATATGCAAGGTGGTAGGAGACCAGAAAAGTGGCTGGAATTAAACAAAGCAGTTAAAAATGAAGAGCTTGAGGTACTAGCAGTAGTGGAAACACATCAAGAGAAGAAAAAGAACCTATACTGGAAAACTTGATTTAGCAAGATATAAATAGTAAAGAAAAAGAAAAAAACTGATATATAGGTGTTGTTAAAAATATATTTAAATACTGTTAAATGTTCAGAACATTTATGGTTTAAGATAAGATTAGGAAGAGTGGAATAGTATCATATATAATTGCCTAGTTAAGGATATATATGTGTTTAAAGAAAAGGGGAAGAGAATAAAGGCTATAGGGAATATGAATGGGCATATTGAAGAAATTGATGATGTAGATAACAAGAATGGGCAGCTTTTGAAGAATTTTTGTCAGAGAATGAATTTGAGCATTGGAAATTTGTCAAATATTTATGAGGGACAATAGATATGGTCTAGAAATAATATATTTCATACAGTAGATTATGTATTAGTAGAGAAAGAATAAATAAAGTACGGAAAATTAAAGTGTTTGATAATGAAGAGAGAGTATGTAATAGTGATCGTAATTTCTTTATAATAGAAATGACTAGGAATGTGATGGAAAATAATAATAAAAGTAGAAAGGATAGTGAAAGATGTGGATGGAGAGTGAATGATAAGAATAAGTTAGAAGAGTATAAAAGTTGAAGAATCCATGGAAAACTTTGTTGGGAATGAATATAAAGACTGGTGTGGTGAAATAGAAAAAGTGGCAAATAAGGTTTTAGGTGAGAATATTCACAAGAATAAAAATAATAGGAAAGTGAGAATTAGTAAAAATGTAAAAGAGAAGAAAAAAGCATGCAGAGAATATAAATGTGCAATTAAGAACAAAGAAAGTGAAAAAGATGTTAATGTTAAATGGGAAAAGTATTTAAAAAGAAATAAGATGAGTAAAATAGATAAGTATAGAGAGAAAATGAAATTGTATAGTAAATTGTTGACGGATATTAATAAAAGTGGAAGAGACTGGAATAAAAAATTTTGAAAATGCATTAAAAGAAGGAATGTAGGAGAGAGAGAAAATAGTATTACTAGAAAATGAGGGAATAGAATATAGCTCCTGAGAAGAATTAGAGACATTCTTAAATAAGTATGTAATAGATATAGAAAACAAAACATGAAGGACAGAGTGAAACAAACATGAAAGCATATAGCAATGGAAATATTAGGTTTACAGAAAATGAACTGAATGAGGCAGGAAAGAAATTGAAAAGTGGAAAGGCTAGAGGTTTCTATTGATGGGCAGCAGAGATGGTAATGAATTTAGGACATAGGGCAAAATTAAAACTATTATCATGTTTTAATAAGATGGCACAAAAGAGAAATTTTCCAGGTAGTTGGAGTAATACAAGAATCAGGCTACTATTTAAAGGAAAGGCTAAGAATCATAGAAAGTTAAGTAATTATAGACCGATAGGGGTAACGTCATTGTTATATAAAGTTTTCGCATATATGGTAGCTGGAAGAGTCACAAAATGAATGGAAGAAAATAATATAGTGGGAGAAATGCAAGGAAGTTTTCGATTGGATAGGTGTATAGGATATAGTTACACAGCATATAGATATGAGTAGAAATACAGGTAGATAGTTATATATGGTTTTTATAGATATAGAGATGGCATGTGATAGAATAAATAGAAATAGATTTTGGGTAAGTTTAGTAAATTTGGGAAATGGATGAAGCTTTAGTGGATATTAAGAGATTATATGAAAATAATTACTGTTCGTATCAATTATTTTGGGTAAGTTTAGTAAACGTGTGGGACTTCCGTGGATTTATTAAGAGATTATATGAAAATAATTACTGTACATATCAATTAGCGAATATAGAATCAGTTAAAATTTAAAATGGGATGGGACTAAGGCAAGGATGCCCTATATCACCTATTTTGTTTTTGTTGTATTTGAGAGAAATGGAGAGAGCAATAGAAAGAGTAGGAAGAGGGGTAGAGATACCATTAATAGGTGGCAAGGGAGTATATACATTATTGTCTTATAATGCGGATGATGTCTTCTTGTGCACAGAAAGAAGGGAAGATATGGAAATTACTGAGGACATGTGCAAGGATGGGTAAAGAGATGGGGATTAAATTTAGTGAGAAAAAATCAAAGATGATTAATATTCGGGGAAAGAGAAGACAAAGAATTTTTATTGGAGGATCCTAAAGTTAAGTGTGGTGAACAGATATAATTATTTGAGAATCGTCTTAAATAATCAGAGAAATATGCTTGGATGAATGTGAGAAAAAAATTGATAAATGAAGCAAAGAAAAGAAAGAGGATTGATAAAGAAATTAACAATGTTTTCATATAATAAATATTATGTAGCTAGAATTGTATGCGAGGGAGTGACAGTAGCAGGGTTAACATATGGTAATGATGTGTTATGTGTTAGTAAAGGGGTATTAGATTACTTAGAAAAAGTACAAAGAGAAGTAGGAAGACATGCATTAGATGCAGATGTATGGACGGCAAAGGAAGCAATTCAAGGAGAAATGGGATAGTCAAGTTTTTATATTAGAAATGCAAAAACAAAATGAAAATGTTTGGTAGATTGCAGTTTAGAATAGCCAAAATAGTATTTAATTGGGTTATGAGTAAAGGGCAGGCAACAAGATGGGTGAGAAAGGTATGCAGAAGATTTGGATAAATTTTGTCAGTATACTTATACAAAAGGTGGGATGATTGTGTTAAGAGAATTGTTGAGTATTACAGAATGATAAGGAATGAGATAGAAGAATAGATACATTAATAAAAAATAAGGAATTGGAGATATGGAGAACTAGTATGGAGAGTAAAAAAAGTTTAAATATATATAGAAGTAAACAATTTTGGGTGTGAGTTAATTTATGATAATAGCAATGAAAGTAGTTTACTGTTTAAGGCTCGAACAGGATGATTAGCAACAAGGGAATATATACATAAAAGGAAAAATTGAGTGATTTAGTCTGCAAGTTGTGTAAGGAAGGCATAGAAAATATTAAACATCTGTTAATTGAATGTAAATGCATGAATGCAGAAAGAGTACAAATAATTAAGTTGTGGAAGAATAAGTATAAAGTTATTATACAGAATGTGGGTTATTGTTTTTTATGCTGGATTTGGGAAATAGTGAGAGGAATTTGGAATAAAGTCTATGGAGTTGACAAAGAGTATGTTATGAAAATAGGATAGAGAAGAATATGGGAAAACTTAGGGCGGGTAATGAAAAGGGAAATAAAGTTGCTAACATGTTTCTCTGGACATAGTAACTGAAAGATTCCTGACTCCTTATAAGGAGAAGTCACACTGCATCACATACTGTTATATTTAATACCATGAAATTTATTTATTCTAAATTTAAACTGACTGTTCTAACTTTTCAGCAATCTTCCTCATAATTGTAAATACATTGACATATAAAAGTTCCACTATATTATATATATGTACACATATACATAATGAAAATATTTATAAATAGAAAAAAAAAATTAAGCATATTCAGGGACCAGCTAAGATTGAATACATTATTGTAATACTCAAGTCAGATTTCTAAAAAAAACTTGCAAACTGGCTGTTTTCTCATATTAATATTTTTATTGCTCAATCGAAAGGTGACTACTTTTGTCTAACTCCTGTGTTTTTAAATGGTAAATAAACCAAAATATTAATTATACTTTGAAAGCTTGAAATTTTTATATTAAACAGAAGATTTTTTAAATTGTTAATCAAATCAGTTTACAATTTTAAATAACAACCAGATAATATTCTAATAATTGTAATAAGCTTATAAATAAATCATAACTATTAAGTATGTAACATTGAGAATATAAAGTAATTTACAGATCAACTAAGTCTGAATATGTTATTATAATTCATAGGTCATATTTTTAAAGAATCATTAACAAACTTGCAAAAAAAAGATGACTTCTTTATAGTAATATCACTTTATTGGTTCGACTAAAGATAGCCAGTTTTATCTGGTAATACGAGAAAGTGGGTTCTCATTGCTAAAAATGATTCTCTAGGAATCTGGCTTGCAAATTATAATATTGTATTCACACTTAGTTGGTCTATGAATAAATTTATATTCTGAACATTACATATTTAATAGCCATAACTTATTAAAAACATTTTTATACGTAATTCTGTTGTATATTTACAACTCTGAGGAAGTCTGTTGAATAATGAAAATTATCGGTTTAAATTTGGAAATAAATTTAATGGTATTACGAGCATATGTGGAGTAATGATTATTCTTTATATTCACGATAGTGTAGACACTGCAAACAATAAAAGGCATCCAATTAATGATTTATCATTTTAAATAATGCAAATATTTCCAGTTTCCATGAATTCATATATTAATAATATTTTTTTTATATTAGAAACCATTTATAAAGAAAAGATAGATGTATGTTGTTTTAAACTAGCTTTGTTCATACTGAGTATGCTTTTGAACATGTTGTGTATCAATCATAGCTCATATCGTAAGCATGCTTAGCATGAATAAAGCTAATTTAAAACAACATGTCTACCTTCTCTTTATTAATGTTTGAACGTTTATATGTCTACTATTACAATTGCAAAGAAAAGAGATAATATGTTTTGAGAATTTCATTATTTTTTTAATATAATTGCCAAAAAAAATTCATTTAATTTTATTCCTTATTTTTATGCCTTTTAATAAATAAAGCCTTTATCTTTTGGCCAATAGGAGCTTTTATTTTATATAAATATGATCACATCATTGATAAATTATAAATGTTGTCATCATTTCTCAGCTTTGTGTTGATGTCCAGATCATAAACTTTTTGTAAGCTGTGATCCTCACTATTACTTATTTTATTAATAGTGTTCATTCCCTTCTAAAGAAAAGAGTAAATTTATTTCAGTTAAACAATGGCTAGCTGAGCAATGCTTTCAACCTAGAAGATCATATTCATAGGACTCAATCTTATTGTTGAGATTAATTAAAAGAAAAGCACAAAATTTGATAACTGATAGTTAATATGTAAATTTGTTGATTTACATATTCCACTTTTGGGATAGGGCAATATATGAATCTCTTCTGTTTATTACATAGGTGTTGTTAGCAATGAACCATTCCTCTTTAAATTTTTTTTTCCGATCATTGCATTCTACATGCACTGCTTTAATATTATGTGGGTTGAAACTATGGCCAGATTCCATTTTATATTCCAGAAATGCAGACTTCAAATTGGGATCTTTCTTTGCGCAGTTGTAAATATACTTACGTTACATGAGTCTGGTGGTACTATTAGTGCGCAATTTCCCGTAATAGATTGCTCTGCAAGGAGGTTCATTGCAACTGATCTTAGGGTTGGGTCTGTAGGCAATTTGTTCTTCGTGTTATTTGGAACTTGTATAGGTTTCAAAGGAGTCTGAAACTGATACTGAATAGTCAAAATATATATTCTGTAATTATTGTGATAATCCAGGCATAAAGTGAAGACTTATCCATTTATTTGTATTCTTAAAATCTGGGGGGGTCTGGAGTAAAATGTTTTATGTTCTAAGTACTGGTATAATTATAGCCTACATTGACCAGGTCTTTAAAAGTTTTCAATGTTTTTGTTTATTTTCTCTAACTTTCAATGTTACTTTTCCAATCTGCTTATTGACCTACTTTATCTTTCTTAATCGTTGTTTTAATATAATAAAAGTAAATAAGAATCTTTTTGTGCAATAGTATCACACTGCATGTCATGATCTGAGTTTGAATTTAGATTGAATAAGTTGAAAATACTTTCAACAGATTTAGTGATTTTTTTTTAATAGCCAGCTCATAGCCCAACCCAGTTATCATCTAATATTGATCATTATATAGGTATTCTTAGGTAAAGGTAAAAAATGATAAGTGCTTCACCTGTCACTTCCTGGTGATTGTTTTTCTATTAGAGTTTATAAGAAAGACCTTTATCCTGCAATGGACTGTTTAAAGTCTTTTTACCTTTTTATTTACACAGAAAATGTAAATTTCTTTAAATTTTTATTAAAGTTGTGAAAAAATATTCACCTTCAGTTGCACATTAAATTATATATATATATATTTTTTAGTTTGATGGTCAGCGATCGCCAATGGAATGTCAACTATACTGGCAGAATAAATTACATCCCTCTATTAATAATGCTACATGGTTGAAAGAAGAACAGAAAAAGCTTAAACGAATGATTAAATATTTTGGACATGACTGGAATACCATCGCTATGGAATTAGGGGTATGTAATCTTTCATATTTGTGATTGTGAAAATATTTTATTCATGAACTGAGCATGACCAATACAATATATTTTCATATGCTTAAACGGAGTTTAATATATTCATTGCTAAAATGTCACATTATGATGCTTTTTAATTAGATCATTCATGTGATAATAATATAATGTTGGAAGAAAGGCTATGCATAGATTTTTTGAGAATGTTTATGCTCCTTCATCTTCTCTTTTTTAAAAAAGAAATAAATTTTTAATATCTGATTTTAACAGATCGTACTTTAGTAAATTAGTTAAAATAATACCTAATTCTGTAATTAAATTTATTAATGGAATAAATTTGACGTAAGTAGTGACAGATATTTTCTTTTTTTTTTAAGACTTTCCGCACTCCCTTTAGTTGTGCCCATTATTACCATAGTGCATTAAACGATGAGGTCACAAAAAGGTGAGTTTTTCTCTAATAGTTTTTTTTTATAGTAAGAAATTTTTTTTTTTTTTAAGAGATTGCTAAATAGAAAGCTGATACGTTGACAATTTTGGTATTACTTTATGTGCTTTGGGAGTGGTAGCATGAAGGACTTGAAAGTCAAAGTTTTCTTGATCTAAACTACTCTCATTTCTTATGCTTGAATATTGTATGGTCCACTGAATGATTAATTATTTGATTTGTTTATATTTTGGTCTTGATAACAGACATAGCATTTAAATTTGATTATTTCTCATAATAACATTTTCTTACTTTCAAGGATGTAAATTTATTTATTTGTTTGATTCTAAATAATTTTATTTACTTTATCACAATACAGCAGTTTTAAACATTAAATCTTATTGATTTTTCTATTGGAGGTGCAGATTCATTCTATAATTGGTTTTATAGAAAAAAAACAAGTTTGCAATTGGAATTAGAAAAATATCTTATTTTAGTTTAGTTTTTTTTTTCTTTTTTTAATTTATATTTTGATGTTTGTAACTTCTATAATTATCAACTGTTAATAAGAAAAATTATTACTCTTTCTTATTGCATTGCCAAATGTATACCATATAATATTAAATCATCCATGCACTTTACTACTGTTACACAATGCTTTATTTACTACTCTCTTTTACAGTTTACAGTTTCGATTGCCCCAGAAATTTTCTTCAGAACTTTTATATCCCTAACTTCAATGCTAAATTTAAGTTGATTTAGCATTGAAGTTTGGAGATATAAAAGTTCTAAAGAAGATTGCTGGGGCAATCCAAACTGTAAATTGTAAAAGAGAATGGTAAATAAAGCATTGTGTAACAGTAGTAAAGTACATAGATAGATGATTTAGTACTATATGGTAAGAAAAATAATTATGTGATGCAATATAAAATGGCTTCTTTTTAGATGAACTTATATAAATTATTTTGTTGAAGGATCTACTAGATAAACTCTTTAAGATGTGCTTCTAATTTTTATATTACATCATTGATAATTTCTGCTTTATCATTTGGAAATGAGGGTGCATAGTATCAGTGAGGGAACACATTTTTAGATCAAATAATAAATGAAATAGATAAATATGTATTGGGCAGTGAATCGCAAGTACCAAATAAAGCTATTCATAGAAGAAAGGATCAGCTTTTTTAATGAAAAGAAAAACAAAATATTTAAAAAATATATGTGAGGAGAATCTATTGCAGGTACATATAGTTATGAGGAGGTGAGAAAAGAGGATAGATAGTGTAACGGTCAGAAAACGTGTGATTCGTTAACATATTGCAGAATTCGATCACCACACAGAACTGCAGCACCATCTAGATAGTGAAGCTACCCATAGTACTGAGTTCGAACATAGTTTATCGGTTCCACAATACAGTCTACGAAATAATGCATCTGATGCAACATTAGTAAATATTTCTTTAGGCACGGTGATCAGGGTATGCAAGAGATTCATGATTTTATTTCGAGTTAGCCAATCAGAACATTAATCTTACACATTTATATTTAAATAATCGAGGAAACATTGAATGGGTATTGTAACGATATATAAATATGTCGTTACATTAATTTAAAATAAAAACTTAATAAAAGTTCGCAAATAAAAGTAAAAAACTAAACGCTAAAATTAAAATATTGTTAAACGTATATATTCGCACAGATGCTAAACTTTAAAAATATTTTTTTCATAAACAAAAAAAAAAAAAGTATTTGAACGTATTTTTTTTAATAAAAAAATACAAGATTGAAATATAAAAATATTTTAATAAAAAAATAACGTAAGTTAAAATAAAAACAGGTATTAATTAATTCCTGTAATCTGTAAATGGAAATGATTGTTTATTAATTATCTAAAAGCTGTTTAATTAAAAAGTCAGATGAAAGGTTAGATAAGAGAAGAAAGAGATTTTAGCTTGACCAATGGAAGCAAATAAAGGCCCGGACCATAACGAAAAAACAGAACAGTGACGTTTTTGTTCATGGAATCCATAGGAGGACTATAAAAAGAAAAAATATTGAGTTCCAGTCAGTTTTTCCAACTTGATTTGATGACAACGGTAAGACGCACTTGCCGTTCTCTCTCATTTTTTTTGTTTGTTTTAAAAAAAATAAAATGAAAAGACTGTGATACCAGAATGGAACCAGCTAATGCTACCTCCAGAACATTTTCTTCCAATGGAGACGCCGTGGGAATTGCCAACGGGAACCTGGACTCTTCTACTGTAAGCTATATTGACATGAACTTTAAATTTAAAAATAACTAAGAACTTTCGTTCAAGTTTATGAACTTCTATCTGACTTTTAAGTTTAAAATCAAATTAATAATGTTTAATTTTATATGTTTTCCGATTGATAAAAATCATTTCCATTTTTTTTTTTTCTTATTGTATAAATTGTTTATTAAATTTTAAATGATGAAATTTAGGTTGGGTATAGACGTTGCATAGATTCGTTAGCGGTTGATAATGTTGTGGTTTTCACATTCGATTAGAATATATGTCAACGATATCACTGCAAGCATCTTACGATGAATGCTAATGGGATTTGTATATTCCCTATGCAAGTGACGTTTATCGATGATTTTGTATTTTGATCGGTTGTGTTTAATTTGGAATGTTTTTGACCGTGGAATCTGTGCAGCTGATCTGTACTCAACATTTTAAAACAAATTTTATAAAATGCATTTGTGCGAACGTATTTAAATGTTAAATTTAAGTCGGGCGTGAATGGCTATATAGTTTTGTAAAGTTATATTAAAGGAGGGTAATCTTAGGTTATTCATTTCGTAGTTGAATTGGTTCAATGGATTGGATATATTTGTGTAATTAGTAGATGTAGTATGAGGTCCGCTACGGGCAGGATTATAGATATACGCCACACACCCTCTGTTTGCCTATGGATGGGTTTGTAAGTCGGCAGAAGACCGCAGCCCATTCCTATGGAGTTTTTTGTTTATTGTTCTACTTGCCAACAGATGTCACATTCCTGTTGGTGGAGAGTCAATGTCTTCTCTATTTCTACTTATTGTTCAGATGTACTTTCCTGACAGTATAGTATTTTGTGTTGTCGTATCATGCTACATTGAATACATGAATGTATCAGATGGATTGGCGCCAGTTTGGTTGCGAAATTTGTGGCCTAAGGTTAAATCAGGGAAGAATATTTTCTTTTCAAATGCAGATCTATGTAGTCTATTCATACTTGACTAGCTAAATAAAATATTAAAACTCATTGAAATTTATATAAATGTACAATTAAAGAGTAATATAAAAAATCTAAAAATGTTAAACTTATTCCTCAAAATTTAAATGTTATTTTATATGTGCGTAAATAAATATTTTTATGTGTTAATTTCTGGCAGTGGCTTTTATTCTCTTATATTTAAGATATAAAATTTATAGATTTTTATCTCTGCGTCTCCGCTGAGCTAGTGACTTGGGCTAACGATCGGAATATTTAAATAAAGTGGAATCTTAACAGCGCGTATCTGCCTACTCTATAAATTTTTCTAGGCTCAAATGCCTAGATGGTGCCCTGGTAGTTGCTGATATTGTTTTTGCGGTTAGATTCGATCTTCACTTCCACTTCGATCGTTATAATTGGCGTCCCAAGTGTGGCCTTACCTCAGAGATTGACCCTGAGAATTTTAAAAGTGAATCATGCCCGTAAATTTTTTGCTGAAATTGTATAAATATATTTGTTGTATTGACATGGAGTTGCAGTTTGAAGTTTTGTTTAAAAAGTGCTGCCAGTAAGAAAAATTGCGCATATGTAGAGAGAAATACGAGGAATAAAAAGTAATAAATAAAATGTAATTAATAAATATAAATCATAATTTTTTTTTTAAAAAAAAAAGTCTTGTTTAAAATCTAATCGTTTAACTTGCCTAAATAATACTTAAAAGTTGAAGAAAAGAAACTTGGAAGGGAGGGGGCAGAAATTTAGCTGGTAATAAGGAATCAACAGTCAACATTTTTTTTTTAATCATTATATTTGTGTGTAATTAGTTTTGTCTTGTAAAAAAAAAAAGTTTTGTCCTTTTGAAATTTTCATATATAATCAATTTGTGTAACGTAATTACTAACACTAAGTAAATTCTTTTTTTTTTTTTTTTAATGTTTTTTGTTTTTTGAGGAAGTTTACTGATATGTAACGATATATAAATATGTCGTTACATTAATTTAAAATAAAAACTTAATAAAAGTTCGCAAATAAAAATAAAAAACTAAACGCTAAAATTAAAATATTGTTAAACGTATATATTCGCACAGATGCTAAACTTTAAAAATATTTTTTTCATAAAAAAAAAAAAAAAGTATTTGAACGTATTTTTTTTAATAAAAAAATACAAGATTGAAATATAAAAATATTTTAATAAAAAAATAACGTAAGTTAAAATAAAAACAGGTATTAATTAATTCCTGTAATCTGTAAATGGAAATGATTGTTTATTAATTATCTAAAAGCTGTTTAATTAAAAAGTCAGATGAAAGGTTAGATAAGAGAAGAAAGAGATTTTAGCTTGACCAATGGAAGCAAATAAAGGCCCGGACCATAACGAAAAAACAGAACAGTGACGTTTTTGTTCATGGAATCCATAGGAGGACTATAAAAAGAAAAAATATTGAGTTCCAGTCAGTTTTTCCAACTTGATTTGATGACAACGGTAAGACGCACTTGCCGTTCTCTCTCATTTTTTTTTGTTTGTTTTAAAAAAAATAAAATGAAAAGACTGTGATACCAGAATGGAACCAGCTAATGCTACCTCCAGAACATTTTCTTCCAATGGAGACGCCGTGGGAATTGCCAACGGGAACCTGGACTCTTCTACTGTAAGCTATATTGACATGAACTCTAAATTTAAAAATAACTAAGAACTTTCGTTCAAGTTTATGAACTTCTATCTGACTTTTAAGTTTAAAATCAAATTAATAATGTTTAATTTTATATGTTTTCCGATTGATAAAAATCATTTCCATTTTTTTTTTCTTATTGTATAAATTGTTTATTGTTTAAATTTTAAATGATGAAATTTAGGTTGGGTATAGACGTTGCATAGATTCGTTAGCGGTTGATAATGTTGTGGTTTTCACATTCGATTAGAATATATGTCAACGATATCACTGCAAGCATCTTACGATGAATGCTAATGGGATTTGTATATTCCCTATGCAAGTGACGTTTATCGATGATTTTGTATTTTGATCGGTTGTGTTTAATTTGGAATGTTTTTGACCGTGGAATCTGTGCAGCTGATCTGTACTCAACATTTTAAAACAAATTTTATAAAATGCATTTGTGCGAACGTATTTAAATGTTAAATTTAAGTCGGGCGTGAATGGCTATATAGTTTTGTAAAGTTATATTAAGGGAGGGTAATCTTAGGTTATTCATTTCGTAGTTGAATTGGTTCAATGGATTGGATATATTTGTGTAATTAGTAGATGTAGTATGAGGTCCGCTACGGGCAGGATTATAGATATACGCCACACACCCTCTGTTTGCCTATGGATGGGTTTGTAAGTCGGCAGAAGACCGCAGCCCATTCCTATGGAGTTTTTTGTTTATTGTTCTACTTGCCACAGATGTCACATTCCTGTTGGTGGAGAGTCAATGTCTTCTCTATTTCTACTTATTGTTCAGATGTACTTTCCTGACAGTATAGTATTTTGTGTTGTCGTATCATGCTACATTGAATACATGAATGTATCAGATGGATTGGCGCCAGTTTGGTTGCGAAATTTGTGGCCTAAGGTTAAATCAGGGAAGAATATTTTCTTTTCAAATGCAGATCTATGTAGTCTATTCATACTTGACTAGCTAAATAAAATATTAAAACTCATTGAAATTTATGTAAATGTACAATTAAAGAGTAATATAAAAAATCTAAAAATGTTAAACTTATTCCTCAAAATTTAAATGTTATTTTATATGTGCGTAAATAAATATTTTTATGTGTTAATTTCTGGCAGTGGCTTTTATTCTTTTATATTTAAGATATAAAAATTTATAGATTTTTATCTCAGCGTCTCCGTTGAGCTAGTGACTTGGGCTAACAATCGGAATATTTAAATAAAGTGGAATCTTAACAGCGCGTATCTGCCTACTTTATAAATTTTTCTAGGCTCAAATGCCTAGATGGCTCCCTGGTAGTTGCAGATATTGTTTTTGCGGTTAGATTCGATCTCCACTTACATTTCGATCGTTATAGTATCGAATAAGTAAATAAAGAAGTAACGGCAGATGTATAGTTTGAAATTATTTATTAAAACATTATATCATTTAACGGTAAAACTAATAATGTTTGGCAAGATTTAAATCTCAGTAGCGGAATTTTTCGATATTATTATATTTACAAAGAGGAACACATTTATTTGATGACGTAATCTAACTGCCTAAAATTCTCGAGCAAGTATTTCTAAGGCATGCCTTTAGGGATTTATACCTTTGCAATGCAAGAGTCTAAAATAAGATTTATAATAGTAGTGGCGGACATATATTTATTTAATTAAAAATATTTATTAATAACTAAGGGCAAACATTTATTTGAGAGTGAATTGTCAACAATGCAGGGACGGAGTTATACATAGAATAATAAAGTAAATAAAAGAAAATACGTGGTATGCTAGAAAGGCGATATGGAATGCCGTGAATGAGTTTATAGGAATGACGGGCTGGCATTTGCCATCGGCCCAAAGAGGTAAGGTGTCACATAAGCATAACCAGGGACAAGTGGTTTGTGCCACGATTTGCCTGCTGGCTGCATGACGGTCGTCAAGTCCTACAGGACATTCATTTGTCAGCTTGGGTAGGACGACTGGGGTTAATTTCAGCCCTATAGAATCCGGAATATTCAAGGCTCGTAGCAAGTCATCGCATCTCCAAAACGTAACACGTGTATAATGTATAGATGATTCTGTGAAATTTTAAATATACTTTATAACTCGGCCCTATATTATCAACATTTAATAATGAACGTTTGCAACTCTCAAAGAAATGCAATTTTATGGAATTATTAATCAATATTTAATAAAATATAAAACAATATATATAAACTGGAGAATTTTTACAACTAATACGTCAGCCATTTGCTAAGCAGTAGACCCTTGCATTACAATAAAGGAAGCATTGAATGCGTGTCGTTTGTATGAAAATATTAAGTTATTTATGAAAGTAAATATTAATGAAAATTTGACACGCATCCACTGTTTCAAACGATCATAGATTTATATATTTAGAAAATTATGAGCATGCGATAATTAAGTAATAAATGTAGATTTTAGAAATACGTACCCAAGAAAGATAGAGTTAGGCAGGCTAGATTATTAAAGAAGTTTACATATTAATTATTAAATTTATAGCATTACAAATGATGGTTCTACAATTTATAGTTTATAATTTATATAAAGAATGAATAAGCATAGCGGGATATTAGTAGAGTACTCTAGAGAATGATTCTAGCATTAGCAGTTCTTTACAGCATTTAGAAGATTCGTGTAATTTAACAGCAGCAGCTTTCAAATTATTTTAGGCAGCAGATCTTCATGGTTGAATTTATGAAGGGCAATGGAAGGTTTGGCATCTGATAGGCCATCTTCGGGCGGAGAGTAGTCTGGGCGCTTTTACTCGATCATACCGTGGCAGGTAAAATTAATTTAATATCTTGGAGACTCGACTGATTGAGAGCACAGCTAAAGTTAAAGTGAAAGTTTCTAGCAAGTCTCAAAATGGCCTCTTTTCTTATATCTTATCTTTCACATTTTTATTAGTGTATTTTTAGATTCCACTTAATCTGCCCTGAGGATAATCAATGCCTTCTGTTAAGTTTAATTATTGAGAAAGCTGCCTTTCTATTGTTTACATTTACATTTTACCTTTACTAATTACATTTTGGGGAATTTTTCTTTAATTAATCTATTATCTCTTACCGACCGATGCTTTTAAAATTTCAAAGACAAAAAGAGAACATACGATTATTTTTACTTTTAATTAAATATTACAATCTATTTTTAAATTATTATTAAATGAAATTTAAACAAAGCAATAAATAACGGATTTTACAATTTAAAATAAATGGTTAAAATATATATATTTTTTATAACTAAAAGAAGAAATCTAAATTATATTATTTATCTTTATTTATTGCCTTAAATTTGAGATCGAAATGTGTGCGTGTTTATGGTGAATTCTACATATATCTATACATTTTTAATATTGCTACACACACAATTCGATACCAAAAAGTTTAAATTTGGGTAGGATAGAGCGGTGAGTGAGAGACGATAGAAAAAAGGTGAAACTTAAGATTCGAATACTAATCTCACTGTTTCAATAGATATGCAAAGAAAAAGAAAGTTATGAGAAAAAGAATGTGAATTGAAAAAAAAGTACTTCAAAGTTTTATAAGAATAAAATTTACATAAAGTATGAAACGTATATTTATACTAATGGGGGCCTATGTTACACACAAAAAAGGCAAATATTGGAATACAGATTAAGAGATGACAGAGATAGTATCGAACAGTTATCTTGGAATGAGGATATGAATAGGATAAGTTGTTTAGAGACTGATAAGTCTGTATGATTTTTTATTTAGGTCTTTATAAAATTAAAGCAGAGATTAGTGTAAACCCTGATAATACTATGTTGAGCTATTTTTTTTTATATTTTGGTCTTTATAATGAAATAGGGAAATGTGAGGTTAGAATAATGACATTATTGAAACAGCTTTTATTAAAATGGAATAAAAGGACAAAAAAGAAATAAATCATAACAGGAAAAACAATTGAGTAATAAGAAGTTGATCAGTTTATATAATAAAATATTTAATTTGGATAATGTGCAGACACTTTTAATATTATTTAGTAATATATAATTTGTGGAAAGATATTTTATTCTCATTTAGTATAATATATTTAAAATGGAATGGTATTTATTTCAAATATGTATAAATTTTTAGGAATTCTAAATATTTTTTATTAAATTCAATTAAATCTTAGTTATTGTTTAATATCTAGTGAGTATTACTTAAAAAGGTATTTCAAAAGAGACTTGAAAATCTTTGTTTTGAATCATTGTATATAGTAATAAGTAATCTGAGTAAATGAAGGTAGGAATGAAAAAAACATATATGTTAATATATGCATTCATTATCTCAGAGTGGCAGGTATTTGAGTTCAAACCATGTGAGTCACAGCCAAAATGCATTTTCAGGGCTCAAACTTTTTATAAACTCACAAAGAATAAGAAATCCTGACATTTTATATATAAATATATTGTTTGTTTAAAGATTCATTTTGGAATTTTAAAAAAAAGCTTTATTCTTGAATATTGATAGAAACTTATATTCTTATGCTGAGAATATTACCCTGACTTATTAAAGCACAATGGAACAAAGAATTAGAAAGTTAAAGATTTTTGAATCAAAACTCAACTTGTCACTCCTGGTGTACGAATGTTATATGACCTTCCCAGCAATTTATCATTCAATTATAGGGTTAGATGAAAGTATTAATTGTATGGTGATAAAAGTTTTTTTTACCAATTTGTAAGAAGTTATATATTTCCGAGATTGATAAAATAAACTTTTTCATTCAGCATACAAGATAATATCAAAACTTGATAGTGATAGTTTTTTTTTTTTTATTTGTATAATTTTTTTTGGTCAAAATAAATCTTTTTTAAAAAAAACTATATATAATATATTTTTAATAGAAAATGGACGACCGAAGAAGATGCTTTTTTATTGACAGTTGTAGAGAGTTGTCGTGTTGGAAGTTATATTCCTTGGAATCATGGTAATTTTTTTTCTTTTTTTTTAGAATAATATTATTTTTTTGTTTAAAACTTATTTTAGATCCAAGTTTTATTACTGTGAGAAAAAAATATTTTTTTTAAAAAGATTACTGCAAATACGTATTTTGGAGAATTTTTTGCCTAACAATGTAATTATAATTATCATATACTACAAATATATAATAATTTGTTTTTGTTTTTTTTTTAAAAATCCATTTTTCTTTATTCCTTGACTTATTTTTTTTTACGGTACTAATTAATTAATCATTTTCTTGTATATTTTTAATTCAATAAGCAGCACATTGTTAATTATAGATTTAATTTAGGATTTACAGTAGGCACTAGCTCCTGTATGATTCGAAATAGAACTGTAATTGTTTTGCATGGTGTGTGTTTATGTGTTCGATAGTAAAATAAAGTTATTTATATTGTAATTATCATTGAGTGATATGATTCCTTTTTAATTGCTATGCTTTGGTATTTGGAAATACATGGGAATTTTGCTTATGCAGGTTAGGATATACTCACATATGGCTTTGTTTGTGTTTGAGAAAGATACTTGATGTTACTATAGTGTACAATAAATCTGTTTTAAGAGAATACATTCAAACATTGCAATTGAAATATGTTTTCTAGAATTGTTCACTTTAATCTGTTAGTAGACATATTATAAAATAATGTAGCTAATTGAAATTGAATTTTTTTTATGGCATTAGAATATTTATCAGATTAAAAATATTAGTGGCAAGAAATATTGTAACTTATTGTTTAAAATAGTCATTGATTAAACAACTAAATTATCACATGATCATCATTCTTTATGTTTACACTAACTGTTAATATAGAGGCAAAACTCTTCATACAGTAGCACCACTTATTGCAGGCCAAAGTAATAAATTGATGCAAGAAGGTTTGTGCATAAAATCCCTATCAAATGCCTATCCATCCAATATCCTCAGATTAGTTTCTAGATTGTGGCTTTGATCAGTGAGAGACATTGTTCTGACATCACTGCACCTAGATCTTAGGATTCAATGCAATCCTCCAGCAATCATCTTTTATCTTTTTAGTTAGCTATGAGTCCAAAATGAAAATACATTTTCAATCCAAGTTCATTACCTTGTATAGCCATATAGATCCGAACTCAGTTCAGAATCTATACATTTCGTGTCTTTGGTTTTTTAATAACTATAGTCATCATTATTTTATTTGGCAGGATTGGTATTAAATCATTAAACAGCACATGATCATCATTCTTTATGATTGCATGAATTTTTAATACAGAGGCAAAACTCTCCATACGGTAGCTCTATTCAATGCAAGCCAGAGTAATCAATGGATGCAAGAAAGTCTGTGCATAAAATCCCTATCTAGTGCCTACTCATCCAATGTCCCCAGACTAATTTCTAGCTTGTGGCTTTCATCAATGAGGAGTCTTGAATCTGATTGTTCTGCACCTAGATCTTAGTATCCAATGCAACTCTCCACCAGCTATCTTTTATCTTTTTAGTTAACTATGAAGCTTTGAGTTCAAATGAAAACACAATAATGTTTTCAATTCAAGCTCATTTGCTTATATAGTCATATAGATCTGATCAAAGCCACAAGCTAGAAACTAGTCTGAGGATATAGGATGAGTAGGACTAAATAGGGATTTTATGCACAAACTATCTTGCAGGGTGGCACTACTGGATGGAGAGTTTTCCATCTGTGTTAACAGCTTCTGTAAACATAAAGGATGGTGATTATATGATGTTTAGTGATTTAATACCAGTCTTTCCCAATAGGAGTATGATGGCTGTTGTATATAGATGCTGAACTGAGTTTAGATCTATATGATTATACAAGCAAATGAGCTTGAATTGAAAACATTATAGGGTTTTCATTTTGGACTCAAAAAGTTTTTTGTCAACTAAAAAGATAAAAGATGGCTGCTGGAGGGGTTGGATCCTAAGATATAGGTGCAGTGCTCTCAGATCCAAGGCTCCTCACTGATGAAAACCACAAGCTAGAAAATAATCAGGATAAAGGATGAGTAGACCCTAGATAAGAATTTTATGCACAAGTCTTGCATCCATTGATTACTCTGCCTTTACTGAGTGGCACAGCTGTATGGAGAATTTTGCCTCAGTTATCGATTAGTTATTTTTCTAGAATTTATATCTATTTGATAATCTATTATTTATTTATTGTTGTTTTAATATTTGTCATTTCAATGAACTTGCAGGGAACTCTTAATCATCAAATATACATTTATCTTTTTGGTGTGTATTCTCTTCTTTCATTAATCCTGAATTCTGAGACATAGAAAAACATGTTATAGAAATACACATATCTTGGGTTTTTTTAAACTGTCAAAAGTTTTTTTGGCATCTATTGTTGGTAACTCATGATTTCGATATGATATTTTTTATATAGGTTTTATTTATGTACACCTGGGTCTCTTTTTACGCGGACTTATTTAACACGATTTTGAAGTTACGCGATCCGTGTTTCACCAGAAGTCGACCTCCAATAATGCGCTATTACTTTAAATAATAAATTTCGCACACTTACGTTATATTGAAAGTAATAGCACATATTGGAATTCTACTTTCATCTTAGTAATTTCAATATTTTCAGTGCTTTATAATAGTAAGATTTTATGCAATAATGAAATTAAAATCATGATTTCCACATTTTATGTATACACACATTAAATTTTACAAGATTATAATGTAAATTTGTTCAAACATTGTGCGTGTTAATTTTGCATTTTAAATCACATTCTGTTTTTGCTTTTTAAAAAAGAACGTAATCAATTATTAATCATTTAGTGTCCACAAGTTTATTTTTAAAAGGTCAGTAATAGCAGTGGGCACAATTAAAAATTAAAATCTGATTTTTAATTGTAATTAACAATTTAAAAATTACTTACGGGTGACTTGAAATTAATGTGATGTAAAACGAAATTTGATTTTTAAATGGAATTGAAAATTAAAGACAAAAATAAGAATTTAATTTTTAGTTGTTAGTTTTAATTAAATTTTTCCCAGCAGTGGTGAATAAATGTCTTTTTATTATCATAAGTCTAAGTTCATAAACAATTAATAAAATCATCGTCGTCGTCAACAGAAAACCATTAACACAACATGAGAGTGAACTTGGCGCTAGTTGTATTTCCTCTTGTGAGAATAATTGCTGAGATATTCTTGACTTCGTTTAAGGAGAAGCCAAATACATCACATGAGAATCTGATTTTTTACTAGTTTGCAAACGAACGTGTTTTTGGGCAAATAGCGATAATAATTAAAACGTGTATAAAAAAATGTAAATTACTGTACTGTAAATTATGCATAAAAATATATTATTTTGAATAAAATTAAATATTATAGTTAAAAAAAGTTTGTCTTGTATCAATTTTTTTCAAATTTGAAATTTTTTATTAGTCATATTTTATTTCCTTATTTTTTTTTTTGCGCAAATTTTAAAGTAATTTTATGTTGGTGCTTTGCTTTTACGTGAATTTTGAAAAATCACAGACCGCATCCCCCCTTTTTCAATGTGAGTTACGTCTACTTTTGTGCGATTTCGTTTGCGTGTGTTTTCTGAGGAACCTATCTATCGCGTAAAACGAGACCCAGGTGTATATAATTTGACTCAATATTTTTATTTTATTATAAATGATAATAATTTTATTAATCATATTATCTCTTGTTTAATTCTAATAATTTCTTTCCACTTGTTATCCTATACTACATTGATTTATATATATAAATAAAATACCATATTCACCTTACATAAACACTTTTTAATGCAATTTAATATAATAGAATTTGTTTCTCCTCAGTCTGATGATAACTGCTGGACAGTTGGAACTGTATATGATGAGAAATTCTATTAAATTGCATTGAAAGTGTTTATGTAAGGTGTATAGGGTATTTTATTTAATTCTAATAATTCAGAGATACTAAAATTATTACTTTTTTTTTAATTTCTGTTCTCCAATTTTTATCATTTTGTTAAAAGTTTAAGCAAAGCTGTGGGTTTTTTTTTCTTTTGTGTCAGTTTTCTGTTAAAAATCTTAAAAGTTTAAAAAAAAATTTTTTTAACTTTTATTAATTTTTTTGGTGAAATGATTATATGTAATTAATATTTAATTTCAATTTTATAAAAATATGTGATTACTATTTTAAGGTAATGCACACACACACATTTTGCAAATTGTAAGTATAGAATCATTTGAACTAAAATAATTGATTTTGTACCTAATTGTAAATTGCTCCTTATGTGTATTGTATTATAAATGTTATATTACAAAATATGTTGTATTATGGTGAATAAATATTAAATTGCTTCCTATCTATAACTCTTAATGGATTTTTTTTTATAATTTTTACATAACTACAAGTTTTTATCTAGCCTATGGAAAGGCTGTCATTTTTGTAATAGTTTTTTTAATTGGTTGCTTTGACAATTTTTTTTAAAGATTTAATGTAAACAAATTTTATTTGTATTATGTAAGTATTATCACAGAGAATGTACCTGGCGTATGGAAAGATCATTGCTTTTGTAATAGTTTTTTTTAATTAGTTACTTTAACAATTTTTTTTTGCTTTGCAGAATTACTTGCTTTGAATAAAATGTTTGTAATCAAATTAAGCCTCTTAAATATTAGGAAGAAATTATTTTTTTTGCATAAAATGCTTCGTAAAAAAATTACATTAATGGCGGAATTATTTTCTTTGCATAAGATATGCTTCGTAATAAAAATTATGTATTATTAAATATAAAGAGTGGAATTACTTCCTTTGCATAAAATGCTCATAATGTAAATTATAATTTAGTTAGATATAGTTATTCATTTATAAAAACAAATTTAAAAATTTTTTAATATTTTTAATTTTTCAATTGTGAATTTGACAGTGTTACAGACAAACGTAATAGTTTTTTTTAATTAGTTGTGATTTTGACATGTGACAGCAGTACAGACAAACATACATTCACGTGGATTTTTTATATAGGATTTTTATTTTTTCTAGTCCCTGAAAACTTGTGAATTGAGAGAATTCACTGTATTTAATTATTAAAGGAATAGGAATCTTTTTACTTAATGGTTAATTAAGAGATTCTGACATCATCTAGAGGTTTTTAAGAAATTCACAGAGCTCTGCTATTTTAAATAATATTATAACAGTTCTATAGCTGGATTGGATAGATTCGAGCTGGAATGAAGGT
Source organism: Epiperipatus broadwayi (assembly GCA_028023455.1). Classification (NCBI taxonomy): domain Eukaryota; kingdom Metazoa; phylum Onychophora; class Udeonychophora; order Euonychophora; family Peripatidae; genus Epiperipatus; species Epiperipatus broadwayi. The sequence goes on along the minus strand of JAQFVV010006308.1, from coordinate 1,630,933 downwards.
GAGTTCTTTGGCGGCTTATGGCATGTTCTTGTTCAGTTGCGAGACGATTTAAAATAGTGTTGGAACGAAGGCAAGTTCTTTTAGCGGCTTATGACATCTTTTATTTGGTGTGGTTGTTGCTTCGGCATTTGATGGATTGAACTCGGCGTTCCATCACGGGAATTGCAGCAATTCTTGCCTGACTTTAGCCAGACATAGTAAAATTAAACAATTTTGACTTGGATAGTAATAGCTCTTCAAAAGCAAGATGGAGTATATCTTCCCGCTTAAAATAAGCCCTATTTATACATTTCGACTAAACTTTAACACCTTTTTGGAATTTCATTAGCCTCGGAACCAATTGACTTTTAATTAAGCAAAATAATATAATTTAATTTCTACAACAGATAACGTCTCCGAGGTGTTACATTTAATTACTTAAAATTATTAAAATATATAAATTATATAATTTGATTCAGTTTCATTAATTAAATTCCTTTTTAGGTGTTATAGAATGTTAAGGCCTAGCAGAAAGAACGGTATTCTGATTTAATGATAAAGTCTTTTGTGCAAACAAAAATCAATCAGTAAACTAGATTTTACTTTTTACCCGGGTGCGTCCTAATTGATTTCTTGTTTACACAAAATTCTCATTTTTAATTATAAACGGATTTTTATTTTACTGAAATAAATAACTTAACATATTTGTTTTTACCAAATTATTTGTTTAAAAAAAAGCAAATTTAAAGAAAATACTTTAGTTTCAATTATATATGTAAAACCTTAAATCAGAAAGCCGTTAAATATATATTTTAAAGAAAACATTTTACATTATAGTATATCTTTTTTATTTTAACTTAAATATATATATAAATCATTTTGCCGCTATTCCAAGGTTTAAATTATCCATCCACATACGAATATTATAGCGAATATAATTAAAAATTGACTGAAAATTTATAAAACATTTTATAATAATTTATGAGCATTTCTCCGCTATAATTTTATCAAACCTGTCTAATTATAGCGTGTTTCGTATGTAAATGGATGATGCAATTCAAGCAGCCATTATAGCAAAGTTTTCCCACTCGACTTATATATAACATTTTTACATATGACATTTTTACATTAAGATAGGTTCGAAACTAGTTCAGACGAGTAGGTCATTAGGTTGATGGTGAAACGGAAAGGGATTGGAGATTTCCGTTTCAATACGTAGTAGCCACTGCTGTAATTCGTAAATATTCAAGATTCAAATTATATGAACTCTTATCATACATAAAATGAACTATTGATATGTGTGTTTAAGTGTCAAATGCTATTAATGTTTTATTATTATATTTGTGAATGCTATATAAATTAATATGTGCGTGATCATTATATCAGTGTTATTACGTAAATTAGATAAATACCAGTGTTCTACTATTAAAATCTATAAGAATATTTGAACTAGTTTAGAAATGTTAATTTAAAAATGTGCGTGTATTAAATTAGATTATAAAGATGTTTAAATTTAGTTAGTTAATAAATTGTCTTTAAAATTAAACTCTTTGTCGGTCAATTCTTTTTATCAATCTTTTCTTACCAATATTTTATTACTGATTAAAATTAGACTGGACTAGTTAAGGGAATTGTTTCGAGCGCTGGATTATGAACCTACTGCCCGAATACGTTAGTCGTCAGACTAGCTGGCGCCCCGGGGTTTACCCGAAACAAATAAAGTATTTGGATAGTAGGGGTTTGAATCTAGCAGCCGAGATGGGCCATTGTTGATAGTTAAAGCTATCAATAAGATCTCCCATTTTGCTCGAACGTGCCAGTTCGTTCACGTAACCTTTATAAGATTATAAATGTATTATGAAGGAGTTTGAAACCGGCCAAAACTTATATATACTACGTATAAGTAGGTGGTTTCAGCTATTCGACCCGGTACAATATATTATAACGGAAATGGTTATTTGGATTGTTGCTTGATTTGATTTAAATCTTTAATACTTTCAATTATATTTTAGACTTATTTATTATACTTTATTTTTTCACAACTTTGATTCTTCCTTTCATTTATTTATTTATTATACATTTATTTTTACAGCATTTGCTTATTCTTATTTCTTATTTGTTTACTATCAATTTTGCTAAACGAAATATCCCGGCTTAGCCTCCAACTGTAATGGATATTGTTTATTTATTTATTTAACCAACGCCGTTACAATGCAAGCAGAGAGCTAATACAGATACAAATTTAACTTCATATCTATACCCTTGACCGAACCCCAAGGCAATACGTACATATTATCTTGGCGTTATTTTTCCCGATCAAGAACTCTCGGCTGCTGAACAACGCAAACCATTTCAAAGAAATTTAACGAATGTCCAGCGCTTGCTATTTATTTTTATCTAATTGGGAAATTCGCACGAACAAGCAGCACATGAATACCTTTAAAAAATCAGCATTACCCTTTAATCACTAATTACAGTTTCCTCCCTGTTGTAGCTTGGTGATAGGAGAATAAAGCAAGTATACACAATTTTAAGAATAAATATGTTTAATAACACTCACTTTTATATAAAAAATACATGATAACAATAATAAAAAACACACACTTATATAAATACATGGCTATAATAAAACATAGAAAAAAAGATCAAATATAAAAGTTATTTTGAAGTCCTATTGGATAGAGTTCTAAATTTATCAAAATTGTTCCTTGTTTACTTATTTATGACATTAACAATTAAAATGCATGCATGCTTTTACCTAGGTTTTCCTTGTTGTTGTTTCCATGGGTATTTTTTTCGAGAGCTTTTTACCGTCTAGTGGGAGATCATCCCTTTTTTTGTAGAGACGGTGATGTCCTTCACTGTCGGCTGGCTTGATTTTCTTTCTCAGTTTTTGGGGTTATTTCTCGTTCCAGTTTTTTCCTTCTTGTCAATTCTTTAGGTAGATTTTTAAGTTGTCAGTCACAGAAGCGGCGGTTTCTCTAGCAGGTCAGGCATATCTTACATTGTGAGTCAATGGTGAGACAGCTTGAATCCGAACCCACATCCCTTTAACGCCACTAGCCACGCACTTCTTTCATTTTCTTTGAGCTGTTGCTTCTTCAAAGTCTCTACTAGCAATGCCAGATAAAAATTGTAATTTTCTTAATCTCTTTCTTTTGTTCATTGTTTTTAAAATTTTTAATTAAGACTTAGATTTCCAACCAATTTTTATCATTATGTTTCTTTATTTAATTAGTGGCTGGAATGTAAGTCCCAATTAATTTAACAGATCAGGCAAAGATCTTCCGTTGTTAACATTTTCTTTGTCCGTGGAATTTAATTTGTCCAACAGACTTTCACACCTACGGCCATATTGTTTTTCTTTTTATATATATCACATATTACATTTTATTTAAAGTTTACAATTCATTTTTTTTTTCACATTTGTGTTTTACATTTTATTTTAATTTGTTATTATATAGTTTTTAATGAGAGTGAAGAAACGCATTTCTTTATGCATCCCCTTCCCCTCTCCCACAATAAACAAAAATAACTTTCTAGCATTTGACTTACAAGAGAGAAAAAGACGCATTTCTTTATGCACCCCCCTCCCCTTCTCTTACTATTACAAATCCACAGTAAATTTTGACATTAGAATTTCAATTTTTTCTTTTCCTTCCCTTTTTTAAAAATTTAATAGCTAATTTATTTCACCTTTATTACTTCTTGTTAGCGAATTTATCTAATGTTATTAATAAATATATATATGTGTGTCGACGACTTTACGTGATCGTCACAATATATATATATATAATTTGTCATGTTTCCAGTATCTTTTTGTTCATTTGAAGTATGAGAATATAAAGACATAAAACATGATGTTGTCATTGAATGTTGTAAGAATTATATCACCTGTAAATTGAATACTGCAATATTAAGATAGATAAATAATGAATAATAATAATTTGATAAAGTTTGTGATTTGACCTGACAGAGGAGTGCTCTTAAGCTAGAAATGGGTTTATTTACTTTCCTTCATCTTCCGTGTTTTTATTTATTTATTTAAAGTATTAAAATATAAATAATGAATTTTGAAATATATCTAAGCTATTAATATTTGCGAGAAATAGAGATGGATTTAAATGTTTAAAAAAAAACATGTATTCATATTTAATAAGAAGAGGTATATTGATCTTTATTAAAATTTTAAGCATCTAATCTTTAGTCTAACAAATGATAATGATCATCATATAATCACAAGCCATATAGACTCTTTTCTGCTGGTTTTACTATATTTGGTCATATCTTTCAGTTTATAGATATATTTTTCACTTGTGCACTGTCATAATTTTTAGATTCTTCCCTTCATCATAAATACATGATTATAAATAATTGTTATTATATTTATTTAAAGACAATAACAATCATCAAATCCTTGTAAGAACTGTAGTACTTACAAATTAAATATTTCAATAAAATTTTTATTAGGTAATTTGATTATTACGATTTGCCAGGCACCTACCTATGAAACCAATCTTCTCTTCTTTAGAAACTAAACTTCATCTTATAATGAGCATCTTTTAATACAAAAAGCAACAAATGCCTGTTAATTTTCAATAAAGTTGTATGTAAGATTATCCGGAGAAAATATTAAGAAAGGTATTTCTTGTGATGAAAAGGAAGTAAAGGGCACAAATTTTGATTGATGGTAATATTTTTGAGACTGATTGCATACATTCTTAAAAGCATTTTGCTTATTGGATCTAAATGAATGCTTATTGGATATGAAATGAAGACAAGATATTTTAATAGTAGTTCTTCATGAGATATTACATTTCAATGTTGGTCATTATAATGTATATAATTTTTAATATATTTATGTAAAATTAATATTGATTTTATTTTTGTGTAATATATTGTTAGGTTTTTTTCTTTTATTAATAGGATATAATTATTATTTTAATATTTTATATTGAATATTCTATTCTTTATAATTTAATAACTAATAAATTTGAATATTTTTTTGATTATAACAGCTTTTTTTTTATCAAGATAATGTAATTATAAAATATAGTAGCATTAAAATTTATTTTATTGTGGGTACTTTTGAAATAGAATATTAAATTATTTTTTAAAATTGAACAAATATAATGAATAGATGAATTATCATTTTTACAAAACAGTGACTTATTTCATGGAAGGACGCACACGAATGCAAGTTTTAAAGCATTGGGCCAAGTCATTAGATCCAAGTATAAAAAGAGGAAAATGGTCGGAATTAGAAGACATGGTATGATTATTAGAACTATTTATATGTGTTTGTATATATAATAAATGAAATAAAAATTATTAAAAATAATGTTTTTTTAATTTTTTTTTAAACAAAAACTTTTTTTCTGCAATAGTAAAGTCACTGATACTTGATGGGGAGAGGGGATTAAAATTTGGGGGAAAATTTAGGATTCAATCAGGCCTAAGACTTTTTTTTTTTTGATAGATAGTTCATTATATATTTTTTTATAATACATATCTTATCCATTACAAAAAATCAATGTTATTTAAACATTGATTGGTAGTACAACTTCGGATGATCCACACCACTCGTTACCAGGCTGTTTTTTTTTTTTAAAAAAATTTATGATTTTTATTTTTTGTATTATTTTTTAAAAATAAAGATATAACTTTGGGGCGGGGGGGGATTTGTTTGGTTTTTTAATTTTATTTTTTGACCGGTTTTATGTATATTTTTTAAAAAGAAATATAATTATATAATTATTTTTTTAAGAAACTCTTTTTTTGTGTGTCATTTACTGGGCGTTCAAAAATATTTGATTTCTTTTATTCATAAACAAATACATAGAAATTGCTTTTTTATTTTTTTGACATTTTGTATTTACATTATTTTGCTTTTAACAACAACAACAACCAAAAAAAAATTCGTTAAGTTACAAATAACGATTGCAAAACAAAAAAACTTTCTATTTCAGAGATACACAAACAATATCATTTTACTGGTGCACATTCATCTCTTCTAAGATGGCATAGAAAAGGTCTTGATTCTTTTTCAGCCGTCTCCACAGAAATTCGCATATGTAGTTGTCAATATGTTCACTTCGTGTGCCTCATGCTCGCTTGTTTCACCACTTAAGAGAAGAACCCCAAAGGCGTTCAATGGTCTGAGTATGCACACCAGTGTCAGGGTCCACGAAATTGTATTTGTGATTGACTCTCGTGGTGAAATCCGGAAGCCTCCAATTCACAAGTTCTGTATCCTTTCCAACAATCCAAATAGATGTGAGAGCCAGGCCTGATGTTCTCATGGATGGACTGCATAATATAACGATCCGGAGAATTTGAGCTTAACGTCATCTGCACTACAGTGCACCATTCTAGGCATTTGAGCCTAGAAAAATTTATAAAATAGGCAGGTACGTGCTAAGATTCCACTTTATTTAAACATTCAGATCGTTAGCCCAAGTCACTAGCTCAATGGAACAGCAGAGATTTATATTTCATAAATTCTTATCTAAGAATAATTTTTTAAAAAAGAATAAAATAAGCCACTGCCAGTAATTAACATACAAACATTTATTTACGCACATATATATAAAATTTAACATTATTATTTTAGCCTGTTTACATTTTAAAATTTAATTTACATTTTTAACTTTGATTTTAATTTACATTTTAATTTTTATAAATTTACATTTTAAACATTATAAGTTCGCACAGACGGATTTATAAAATGTGTTTTTAAAATGTTGAGTATAGATCGGTTACATAGATTACACGGTCAAAAACATTGCAAAATAAACATAAACGATCAAAATACAAAATCATTGATACCATCAATTGCATAGGGAATACAAGAAACCCACTGGTATTCATCATAAGATACTGCAGTGACACCAATAACTTAAAAGACATCCGAATAAATACATTTTAGATACTCACCGTAAGGTATCATTATTTACCGAATGTCTATATATTTTGATCAAATATGAAAACCAAAAACATAATTAACCGATAACGAATCCATACAACTTCCATACCCAACTTAAATTTAATGCATTTTTATTTAGAGTGTCGAGTATGAATAGACTACATAGATTTGCATTTGAAAGAAAATATTCTATCCTTATTTAACCTTAGGCCAAAAGTTCGCAGTCAAACCAGGTCCAATCCATCTGATACATTTATGTATTCAATGTAGCATGAAAATACGACAACACAAAATACTATACTGTCAGGAATGTACATCTGAACAGTAAGTAGAGTTAGAGAAGACATTGTCTCTCTACCAACAGGAATGCTACATCTGATGGCGAGTAGAACAATAAACAAAAAACTCCATAGAAATGGACTGCGGTCCTTTGCCGACTTACAAACCCATCCATAGGCAAACAGAAGGTGTGTGGTGTATATATGCAATCCTGCCCGTAGTGGATCTCATACTACATCTACTAATTACACCAATATATCCAATCCATTGACCCAATTTAACTACGAAACAAATAACCTAAGATTACCCTCCCCTAATATAACTTTACAAATCTATATAGCCATTCACGCCCGACTTAAGTTTAATATTTATATAGTTTAATTTATCGAAAAACAGAAATCATAATAAAAACTTAAAAGAACAAAAAAAAATAAATGGAAATGATTTTACAAAAGAAATACATCAAATAAAATTATACCTAATTAATAAATAATTTAGTTTGGTCAGATAGGAATCTATTTCTTTTTTTTTTTTTTTAAATACGGAACAAGTTTAGAAGTAAAGTTCTTATTGTTTAGAAATGTTCATTAATTATAAAAATATTTAAAGCTGAGAGTTCAAAAAGTTCTTACGATTTCAAAACGTTCCTTTTATCTGTTGCTTGCCGTTTGAACGTGAATTCCCACGCCGTCCTAAAGAGATTGGTATTCTGTTGGCTGATTTATTTATTCATCCGGAGGTCTTTTGCTTTGGCTGGTCCTCAATGTAGAAAACGATGTCATTTCTTTTTTTTTTTAACAAAACTGAAGGGATTGAAGAGTGCGTCTTTTCAATCCCTTCTCCCACAACTCCGCACTAATACATATCACCACTCTTAATAATCACTATTATTCCACTCACTTTTTATAGTAGCCTTTCAGATCCAGTGGACATTACGACACGACGATGTGATGGTCCATTCATTGGTTATTAGTTCCTATTGTTTTCCTATCTGACCGATGCTTATACATTTAAATGCCCAAGGCTAGTTTACATTTGACTAATTAAATTAATCATTTCCATTTTTTCAATAACATTAATTAATTTGTTTTGTACAAACTTACGATATATTTTTATCTTTAAATCTTTACAGATAATTTAGTTTTAAAATATGTTTTCTTTTTTTTAATAGTTTCTTTTTTTTTAATTTCTCATCTGTGCGATTTAAATATATATATGAGTTTAGTATAGAATTTTAATTTTCAATTTTTAATTCTTAAAAAAGAAGTTTTATTTGCAAACTTTTATTTTTTTCATGTTTACAAATAAAAAAAAAACAATGTAACGACGTCTGTGCCCGTTACAATAAGGATGTTGGCTAAGATCAGGAAGGTGCAGCCTCTGCAAAACAATCCCCCATCTCACGACACACACACCACCGAATATCCATTGTTGCAGAAGAATTCTACCCTGGTTTTTTTTTTTTCCGTCAACTAAACATGGTTTCATTGACTCCATTCCACTGTCATACCAGGACTGCCGATTTGACAGCATGGACGAGAAAGAAGGCTTTCTCGACAGAGCTCTCTAATAGCTGTCATCATAATCTTCACGAGATTTTCACACAATTCCAATTCAGCTCCAATACGCTTTCCTGTGAACTTATCCCAGCTCCAATAATAGATAAGGCGTACTGCTTTCAAAAATGCTATTCGGCAGCCCTCAAACCACATTCCATGATGAATGGAACACCTTCGATGGCATTGACGCGATTCACATTACATTTCGGATATATTACAATGCCGTAATGTCATTAAACCGCCACAAACACAGTTCTTCTGGGTTGGTAAAAAATATTCTTTTGTTGAAGAAAAGCCATCGCATCTGCTTCTGTAGCAGGCAAATCCAAAAACTTGAATGTCGAAGGATCATTTGCCATTTTACTGTTTTGATCTGAAAAGTGCCCGACTTGATCTTGAACTTTGCCAAATCGTGATTTACTTCCCTCATTTAGTGAATTCTGATACCTGAGAACGAAAGTAGGGGCGTTTGAGAATTATTTAGAATTTGTAAGAACTCACATAAATTACAATACATTTAATAAACCAAAAAAAAATTTGTGTTTTAATATACTTTTCATCATTACAACTACCGAAACTCATATCATACGCTACACAATATTCAAGAATAATGTCTATACAAGAGTGTCGCAACACATCACTGATAATGTTCACATGCTAGCGATGTTGGTGGAAGGGTGCACTTCAGCAATAGCTAAGTGGTTGAACAGTTTACAGGCTGTAAGATCTATGAGTGGCCTTGTAAACAGCATATTTCTGTGCTTTTGCATAGAAATAGTACCATCCAGCGGTGTGGATCATTCTAAGTTGTAGAACCTAAAAATATTATTGGAAAAAAATTCTTAGTCCAGGAACTGTATAGGAATAATCAAGATTGTTATATGGATTATTATTAGTTCTTTGTGCAGCATAGATCATTGAGAAACATATTTTAGTTATTAAACAGTTTTTCACTTAAATAGTTCAAACAATAGCAAATCCACAATGGGTTGAGGAAGGACGCATACAATGTTGTCCAAGAATTACCATAAGGCTACTATGTTGAGAGATATGCTAAATAGTTCATGTTTTTCCTCTGAAATTATAACTTGCGAATCACATCTTGATATGTTAGTCAACTTTTTTATGCTTTGATTGTATGACAAGCAGTTAGAAATTTGCAGACATGTATGATATCTAATTGATGAAATTATAATACAGCTCTTCCCAAATTTTTCTATATTTCCAGGTAATTAATTAGATAGTGAGACCCATTTGATTTCCAGGTCTCAATTTTTTGATTTATTTTTTTATAGGGATAATTTAAATCAGTTGTTAATACTGTCATATCAGGAACAGTACAAACAGAGAATTTCCTATGAAGTCATGACTTAATGTATATGTAATCATCACAAAACTGGATGCTTTATCAGTATTCACCACTAATAGATATACAAGATGATCAATTCACTTTCATTATTTAGTTTTACTTATATTTTTAATAAAGCAATAAATCAGTACACTTCGTTTTTTCATTAACAAAACTTTTTAATCAAAATGTGTCTTTCTTAAAAGTTTTGATTGTCCAGCATTCTTCTTCAGAATCCTGATTAAATAAATGAATTTATTATTCAAAAGAAAATAGAACTCTGAAAACTACTGCTGAATAATCGAAACTGTTATAAACATCTTGGTTAGAAAGTTTTGTTAATCAAAAGTGCAAGAAGTTTATTATTTTATTATATATTGTAACCAGTTGGATCATATAACACACACTAATATAGTGTATGTGCATATATATATATGTAATTAAAGGAAAAGTAGAAATAAACACAAAATAAATTTTTTAGATATTTTTCTATATTTCCTAAAATAAAATAATAAGTAAAGGGTTAAATAACTCTGGGTTTAAAGTAAAATTTCATTATGAAATAAGTATTTTAAAAAGTTCTGATAAATAATATTTGTAATTCTGATTTTGAAATTAACAAAAAAAAGCATAATTTATTTTTTAAAATCTTTTAATTAATACTTGTATAAAATATCTTTTTTAATTAATGCTTACTTGCATTTCTACTACCTAGTTAAAAGTCTTTGTAGATTAAAAATTCTAAAGGATTATCACACCTTTGGTCAAATTCCAAAGATTAAAGTAAAAACATGAATATAACACTTTGATAGAAATTTCCAGCTTGTTTACAAATGAATTACACAGATTGAAAACAGCCACTGTGTTTTTGTCACCTGACCTAACCAAGGTTATAAAAGACTGGTAAAAAAACATCAGTTAGTTCTGCTTGCAGTTTTGTAAGAGTTGGTCAGAAGAGTTTTTAATATTTTAAGCAATGGCCAACTAGGCCAACTGCAAAGTCTGGATAGTGATTTTTGAAGAGAGCAGTATGTTGTTGGCTGTAGCAGAGAGTTGGCAGAATAGCTACCATGAACTGATGTAGCTGAAGGCAGGAGCTGCTATTATTTTCCTTACAGGAGTTTTGATTTACTTAAAGCTGGGTCACTTCTGAATCAATAGCCTGGAAAAAAAATGACAAAATAGCTAGCAGAGTTATACAAAGCTGCTATGAAGACCTAAGGATAGTCCAGTAGCTGCCTTATAGTTTACTGCAGAGTTTTGATTCATGAAGCCGGGTCACTTCAAATGGATCAACTAGCTGTTTAAATATGTTCTAGAAGATAGCTTGACAATTGCTTGGACTACAAAAGGAATCTCATGGTATGCCAACAAATTACCTGAATTATATACTTTTACCTAATGATGACAACAAACCTGGATTACATTTTTCTGATGGACCAAAAACCAAGCTTACCAAGAGAAAGCTTGAAGAAATTGGTATACTGATGCTGCTGTTCATCTATGCATGCAGGGAATCACAGATAAACATATCACGTGTATATACAGTGAGTCGAATTTTTTAAATATTCCTTATAAAAGACATTTTAACTTGGTAATTTAAAGTAAAATTTGCTTGAGTCAAATGTCTAAAAGAGAGACGATTTGCTATATATATTTTGCAAAAAAATAATTTTCATATTCATTAAAAGAATATTTAATTTAAATGCAATATAATTTTGTTTGAATTAAAATCGAAAAAGCAAATCTTTTAAATTGGTCTAAAAACGCTGATAATTAATCAACAATTACTTGTCAAAAATTGACTATATTTTTTTTTTAAGTAAAAAAAAAAAAAAAACTTATAAACTGGTACTAATTTTAAATTATATCTATATTTTGTTGATACACACATATAGGTATGAAATTTATGCATATTTACAAAGAAATTAATTATGAAAATATAATATTATTGTTGTTAAGTTAAAATATGATGTAAATGTCAGCGCACATATATGTAAATCCATGTAATAATTTAAATTTTAAATAGTAATTATGTAAATCACCAATGTGATAATTTTTTTTTATTGTATCAGACTTAATTTATATGTGTGGCCACATAAACCTTAATTTCAATTTTTTAATTTATTTTTTTGTTATTACTAAACTTGTATTTAATTGTTAAAAATTGTTTCCATCATCTCTTGGTCACATACAGTAATAGAGCTTATGTTCTCTGAGCTAGATTCGTGCACGGGATGAATATATAAATGGGGGATATGTATATTAGTGCTTTTGGGGCAAAAAAGGATACTCTTTAAAGCTCATGGACTATATTTTATTTTAGTTCAGTCTTGTTAAAAAATTTAAGTTTATAGTTAGCCAGTACAAGTGGCCTGAACCTTGATGATGATCAGCATGTTTTAATGTCCCAGCATTATTGTTTCGATTTCTGATTACTGTGTATTTTAATGGATGGGCACTAAGCTGGTGCATCCAAGTTATGTTTAAATAATTGCCCAAGGTGGCAAAGGCTCAATAGTTAGCCTGATCAAAAGAAGACCCATTTCCAATCCAGTCACAAGGTTGACTGTTGATATATTGTACTGATTTTTTTATTCCCATTAAAGATAATGGATGGTTAATGAATGGCTATTTCTCTCGAGTATTTACTTGTCCTTATTTTTTAAATTATAATGCTGGTGGATTTATAGTTATCTACTGATCTCTTAATGATCACAGAGATTCTCTAATCTCATACTCTTATAATTTAATTTTACTGGGGTTGATGATGACTTTTCATCACCCCAGATTCACTCCATTCTTTCTATTTATTCACCCACCCCATCTCGTTACAATATATATAATATAATGATAATAAACTATTATATACAGTCTTTCAATCCACAGAAGTACTTTCAGTTAATTCCTTAACCTGCCTCAACTGCTATTAAATTCAAAAACAAAATGGACGCAAACATCATCAAACTCAAATCTCATGAATCTCTAATTTTAATGTTAGCAGCTTGTCTATTAATTATATTCATTTTATTCCTATTTATTAAAATTGTCTCCCTAATTTTTCTTTTATTATAGTTTCTCTCTTCGTGAAGAATCTTAACACTTTCAATATCAAACTTAAAGGAGTTGAAGATTGATAGTAAAAAATGGATATCTATTCCATTTATTTCAAATGCTCATGTGAAATTTTTTAAGAATACATATAAGAATGTGTTCAATGTTTTATTTTGTGTTACAATTAATGTTAATAAATTAGTGAATAATTCTAAAAATGTCATACCTGTCAAGCAGAAAAATAATGTGTGTATCAAATTTTTTGTGGATGTATTTTATCATATAAAAGTGAATCAAGGTGCAGTATTGAAAAAAGATTAAAGGAGCATGATTTGTTATATAAGCGTGTGAAAAGTAAAAGTAATAATGATTTAATGACTGCATCATGAATGGACATGAAAATATAAATTTAAGTTTGATATTGAAAGTGTTAAGATTCTTCATGAAGAACAAATCATAATAAAAGAAAAATTAAAGAGGCAATTTTAATAATTAGGAATAAAATGAATATAATTAATAGACAAGCTGCAACATTAAAATTTGGGATTCATGGAATTTGACGATATTTGTTTTTGTTTTGTTTTTTTTTAATTTAATGGCAGTTGAGGCAGATTAAGGAATTAACTGAAAGTACTTCTGTGGATTAAAAGACTGTATATATAATAGTTTATTACTGTTATAATTATTATTTTTATTGTTATTACAGTAGTTTTTTAATTAATGGATATTTTATTTGTATGTATATATGCAGATACATGTTAATTTATTTAGAAATAAGTAGTTTTATTTATTTTTAGATGCTTATAGCAGCTGTAGAAAAATATGGGTCTAAAGATTGGAATCGAATTAAAGATTACGTCCCTGGTAGAACAGATGTCCAGTGTCGAGATAGGTTTGTTTATTTTTATTTTTTCTATATTTATGTGTGTGTATATGCTTACCTTACATAGCTTAATTACAACTTTATTTTTACTCTTTAAAAATCTTTTTCTATATACAAAACTTTCCATTAAACAGTATTTGGAATCAACTATTTAAAAAAAAAAAAAAAACATTTGATGTAGATATTGAATAAATTATGTAACATGTTATTTCTAAAAGTCAAACATAATAACTTCTTATGTCTTTTGGTAATGGCACATCATTTTTACTAAGTAGTGATTTATATTTGTTATTTACCTCAGTGGTCTCAAACTCAAATACACCAAAGGGCAGTCAATTAGATTTATATCAGACACAGATTATATTCAATATCGATCTGTTTCAGTCATGGGAATAATCCAAGATTGTATCATTGCTTTGCAAACTTCCTTAAATGAGAATGTTATTAAGTAATTGTTTATAACAATTAAATCTTAACAGATCTGATTCTTATCCCATGTAGTAATTTTATTTTTATCACAAGCGATTATTTTTTTGAAATGCTATTGCTATAAATAATTGATCTGTCTTTTATTCTGTTATGTCGTTTTTATTATGAAAACCTTTAGTTTGAGGAGTGAATGTTAAATTAATTGAGATATGTAATTATGGTTTATTAATTTTAATTATACAAAGTATGTAATAGTAAAATAAATTCCCTTATAGAAAATTTTTTATTTAATTATTTATTTTCAGGTAAAGAGAGTAACATTTTCATAATTTAATAAAAAAAAATGTAATGATTATTACATTATTTGAAACAATTATAATTTTGATATATACTTACATCTGGTGATGAGTAATAAATTTTTATTTAAAATTATATTCAAGATCTTTAATTGTTTCATCTTCAGAATATTGATCAAAATGTTTATGAGACATAGTTTCAAATTTATCAATGAACATTTTTTTTTTCAATTATTTTAAATGGTGGTAAAATATAAAATTGTGAATGTTATTGTCAAAAAATTATTTTGCTTGTATGTATTTATTATTTCACTTGTGCCCATGTCATCCAAACATCTTTGACCCATCTACATTACTTTTTGTTTGGGTATAATTTATTATCCATATTGAGGTATTTTGTTGTTTAGTTGCCCATTAATCTTCAGTTTTAACACCATTACATTATTTTGAAAAGAATTGTGAAAACTTCCACTATGTTTCCATATATTATCTGTAGTTCAGAAAATATATTTCAGTCTTTGATCCATAGCATTATTTTGATGAATGATTTTCGTTTTTGTTTTGAACCAGGTAAATGATTAATACAGTTTTTTTGTATTTAAACTATTTAATTAAATAAGCTCTTAGTAATTCTTGATTCATCATCATGATGTTTAGTCTCTGACCAACTGAAGAAAAGATCTCTGATATTAAAAACTGAGTCATTTTAAAAATAAAGTTGGAAAAGAGGAAATTTAATCATTACTATTGTTTTATTGTTGAAACATGTTTCAATAGTAATAAAAAATAATACTCTTGTAATTTGCTAGAGAGATCGTGTGACATTCAAGCACCTGCATTGCAAATTGAGCTCAGTATGGGTGAGATCTTTTTTTCATTCAGCTGAAAATTAATCCAAGAATTTTTATTTCTGAATCTGCAATTTTACCATTGCTAAACAACCCAGGTTCTGAATATGACAAATGTGTCATTATTATTGCTTTTGAGATTTTTTACTGTTAATTTTTTTATCACCAATGAATGTATCACCTCTCACTTTAGTAACATTTTTTTAAAAGTCTTCTAAAAAGATTTTTTCCATATGGCTTAAAGCAGTTTTTAAATATATTTGAAGTAATGTTTCTGACTCTCATGTTCTGTTTAATTTTTTTATTTCTTATCTTTTCCACTTCTGAGGCAGTGACTGCCCTGCCCTGTATCCAGTTTCATAATCATGAAAGAAAATTAGGTGACTTTTCATTTAAGTCTTTTCACAATAAATGCTGTAGCCAGAATTATAGGTGCTATCTTGAATTGTATGCATACACGTATGTATTTGTATCTATACTGCTGCTTTATCTAATTTAAGTAAAAGTTTTGCACCATTAATGCAAACCCCATTTAGCAATGAATCTAATTTATATATATATATTCGAATCATGACATTATGGAGCACAAAAATGGAAATAGATACCATATTTTTTTCAGAAGTATGATAAAAATTATGTTAAAATGATAATTTCATAAATCTTACAAAAGAAATATTGGTCCTAACTGATTTAAAGAAGTTAAATTGATCATATTTAATCAGCTGAGGGGATTGATGTCCAAATCTTCTGAATTATTCAATGTTTCAAGATTAATAATTAAGATGATGATTTCATTATCTGCATGTGGAAAAACGAAATTGAAAAGGATTTACAGACATTATGAAAAGATAGGCAAAAATACTGACAACCGCTGTGAAATAAATCACTGCAGAGATTCATGCACATGATGATTTTTTTATGGCTGAAGTACCACTAAATTCTGATATGAGTACTGCACTTTTCCTTAAGCTTAAAAACAGGATAGTAGATGGTGGACATTTGATGGATCATTTAACTCTTTTTTTCCAAACATTGGGTTTAGGTTTGGCAATCACTAAAAAAGCCTCTTACTTGGACTTTTTTATCTAATTTGAAACATGGGAGTAGAATCATATTTTGAAAAGTCATGGTGACTAAATGCAGACTAAAAGCAGATTCATCCTGTTATGTAAATACTATTATCTTATAATACAATAGAGCCTAAATTTTTACAGTTTATGTGGTCAAATATTTGATTGATTTTACATATTTCTGATAACCTCTTTCATCAGTTTATTTAATTACTGTTGTAGCTTTTGCAAATTTTTTTTTTTGTTCAATATTCTTTGCAACGTCTCTTGTGAATTTTTTTATCTGTGAGGTATAGCTTAACATTTCACCAGTCACTAAATCTTTATCAAATTACAATTTCGTCCTGCATAATATGAACATTTTTTGATGCATCTGTTGAGCATTTTAATGAGAGTTATCACCACTTTTAATATTAATGAGTCCATCTCCGTCTGTATATATTAAACCATCTGCATAAAGATATTAATGTAACTGTGGGTAATACGATATCCTAACTAAAATAATAATATTCATTAGTCAATTGTAGCTTGAATCACTTTAAATTTTTAAGAAACACATATTATTAAAATGTTTTTATATAATTATAGTGAATTTGAATCCAGACTTTTACGCTCCCTTCATTTATGCAGCTTGAAAGTCTGTGTTCAAATTCCCTGTAATTACTTCTAGTTTAAGTATATATATTATACTTGTATTTAAAATATTATGTGTCTGTAGTTTTTATGGAATTAAAATGATCATACTTTTTTAGAAATGATAATAAAATCTTGACGGATTGAAGATATTATTTCTATTAGTCGGAAAATTCAGGGCTTCAAAATTTTTCTTTTTTTCTATTATGTATATGTACCAAAAAAAAAAAATTGAAATCATACAGGATAAATACAATAAAATTTCATCTAAGTAAGATAAACACTTTTAATTAGTTCTCGGTATTTTTAATGTCTTAAATAGCAACTCAAATTTTAATTTTTATAAAAGCTTAAAATCATATTTTTAATGTCACTTTTTGCAATTCATATAGTAAATGAAACTAATATTTAATCTATGATTAGCATCAAGCTTAGTTTAATTGTTTAGGTGTTAGTTCACTGATATGAATTGTAAAACACTGATGTTAAAAATAAGCTTTTAAAATATTTTCTGGGAAATTTAAATTTGATTTATAGTAATGAAAATACCTTATCATAAATAATTTATGTTATGCAGTTTGGACAGATTGTGTTTTTATAATATATACATGTGTATATGTGGATGTGTTTATATATTTTGACTTGAATGATTTAGCACAGGAATAATTAGAGTGGCGGACTTGAGAATTAGAGTTTTGGATCAATACTTAGTCTGTGTCACTTTCAACTTTTGAATTTCACATGATCTTCCAAGATAGCTGAATCACACACGTGAATGTGAAACGTTTGCAAAAGCAATATAAACTGTATTGCCTTTTTTTAAATAATTAATTAAGGATTTTATCTAATAATTAAATATTTTCAGGATAAGAAAATATTTTCATATGCATTTTTAAATTTTAGTGATTGTGAATATTTTCAGGAAAAAAATTGAATGTTATTAACACTTTTTGATACAAAAAAAAAATAAAACATTTTTCATAATTATTTCTTTGATATATACATATAAGAATATTTTTGTACAATGAAGCATATGCATCTACAAACTGACTTCAAAGCTGAAATGCATAAATTTGAACATTTATTCAGATTTGAATCAGTCTAGGGGTAATGGTTCTGTCATCAACCCAATTGCTAATCCAATAATGTACAATAAAAGATTATTTAGAGTTGTTCTTAGCTAAAGAGTAAAAGAAGAATAGAAAACCACCTAAACCTCTTCTTTCCATAATGGGAAGGGGAGGTCTATTGGAGAGATCTTTGCTGATATGGGGACTATTTAAAGTTTGGTTTATTTATATACATTGTGCCCATTTCTTAAAAATTTTAAATTTAGGGAATTATAGAGGTTATAGTTATGATTGTATTAGTTTAAAAGGACTTGAATTTGCTTATAACAGTTCTTTCATATACACTTCAATGCAAACAAATTTTTTTAAAAACTTCTTTATTTACCTTACAGTTTCGACTGTCCAGCAGTCTTCATCAGAGCTACAATATTTGAATAATATAAATACATAACCACCATTTCACATATATATATATAAAATACATATATATATGTATGAAAATATACACATATTCTCTTATAGATATTAAAGTAAAAATTATGTATTAGATAATAATTAAACAAGATAGATAGTAAGAAACGATGAAAGGAAGATTATAAAATAATATTAATAATAAATAATAAAAGGATAATGCTTAAAGGAATTTTTTAAGAAAAATTTTTTAAAAAACTAACAGTAAAAATAAAATAGTTTTTAAAAGGTAATATAAAAAATGAGAGAATATATGGGTATATTTTGATATATATATATTTTATATATATATATGTGTGTGAAATGATGGTTATGTATTTATATTATTCAAATATTGTAGCTCCTTTGAAGATTGCTGGACAGCCGAAACTGTAAGGAAAATAAAGAAGGGTAATCAGATGATTACCTATATTTTTTTTATGATTAATGAATGGATTGATAAAAGATGTATGAATCCCTATATGATTCTTATTGAAAAATATGACCAACATGGAATGTAAATATGCATAAAATTTTATGATAAAGTTATTTACAACTTTATTAATTATTCATAATCTTATGTTTTTGCAAAATAAAAACAATGTGATATTTATATTAAAGATATATGAATATTAGTAATATGTTTATCCGTGTCATTTGTATTATGGCAAAGCTTAGGTTTTTCGAAACCATTCTTTAAAAGTATCCATAGTTGTTTTTTTTAATAGTTTTTCAAATGATAGTTGATGGATTATTTGGTGTTGTTGTTAGTTTATTTTTATACAATGTTGATTGTTTAAATGAATATGTGGAATTTGTAGGGTAGTGAACAGGGAAGTAAGATATGAATCCCTGGATGTATTTAGGATATGTTAAGATGATAGGCCTATATTTTTTTGAATTTTTGAATAGAGTACAAATACAGTTAACAAAGTCCTGTATTATTATCTATATTTCCATGGATAGTGTCAGTTACTTGTTTTTATTGTCTGCAAGAGCTAAAAAGCAATGATGTATTTTTCATAGATACTTGATTAAGTCATACCTAGTAATCTTTTGCACTGTTTTCCATGTGAATGAATTTATTTCTTATACTCTGGTTATTATTCCCTCCATATCCTACATTTTATCACTCTCTAAATTTCCGTTGTTGTACATCATAGAATTTAGTACTTAAAAAAGTTGAATAAAAAGTAAACTTATAAAGATGGATTGTTCAAACTAGATGGCAGGATAGGTGTTCGAATAAGTTTGGGTACAAATGATGTTGAGTAAGACATGCTAATTACGGATATATTAAAGGGGTGATTACTATTTATGACATTTTATACATTTTTTTTTATTATTATTTTAAATCATTAAAAATTTTGAAGATGCATATTTTACAAAACAAAGGAATGATGGGTGTTAAAAGTAATTTTGAATGTTTATTTTACCTTATCTTATTTTTTTTATGAACATGCAAAAAAAAAAAAACACATTTATTTAGAGTGGTGCCAAGCAAATCATTTGTTACATGAATACATATTTTGTTGTCTTATATTTATTAAAGTGAAATATACCTGCAACAGGATTGGATTTATTATAGTATTTATAAGAAATATCTTATGTTATCTTTATCTAAATTAAGAAAGTAATATTTTTCTTATTAAGTTAATTTATAATAAAATTTTATATAGTTTTGACTTATAAACATTTAGATTGTATATTGATATTTTTATAAGAGATATGTCTGAATGTAAAACTTTAGTATTATATTTATTACTTGTAGTTATAATTAATTGTATATTTATTTTGTAAATTTGTTTAATTAACTAGAATAAATTTGTTATTGTTTTTTTGTTTTTTTTTTTATAAAGAATCTTCTTGTCAAGTGTTATTTATTGATCTCTTCATTTCCATAACATCTAGTCCACAAAATTTAAATAAAACATATAACAAATCTGCGCATAATAGATTATATAAATTTATTTAAAATATTATTGTTACTCAGAATAAGATACTTGAATGCTTAATCATTATAATATTATTTTCTAGTTATAATTAATTTTTTAAAAACTGATGCCATAGAAATTGTGTATATTTTTTATATTGCCATTCTATTCTGATTACATTATATTTTGTATGCCATATAAGAAAATTTGATTCATATAATATTTATTATTACTATTATATTTTATCTGGTTGTTAAATATTAAATATAGGATAAATTATTAATAAGATTAAGTGTAGGGACACATTATTATTAATATTATTACTAGTACCTAGAGGGGTAGTTAAGTATGTTTAGTTACAGGATTTTTCAATTAATTTGCTGCCTTTATTTTATAGAACCTGAGATTATATTTTAATAACAGAAATTAGAATTTATTTAAAATTACATTAAATTTGTGAATGTTGTTTCAAAGTCATAGGAATACTATAGATTTGTGTAATTGTATTAATTTAGGGGGATAGTGTTCCTATGCCATTGAGGGTATGTCTTTATGGAGATGTTCTCAATGTTTACCAACTGTTATATCTTTGCTAAATATCTCATGATTATTGTTTATTATTTATTCAATCGAACCATATATTGATTATTATTGAATTTGAGCTAATCTAATGATAGAAAGTTATATTAAAATATTATTAGTACTTATTTCTTATTTTATTAAGTAAGAGCGAGCCAAAGGATTATCATGAAATATTATTATTTTCTTAAGTATCAGTTAGCAAGGATACAATATATAAAATTACTTGATGTGATTATTAAATCTTCACACAACCATATAGAGGATTTTCTAAATTATTTTAACAATACTCCTAATAAAAAAAATCTCAGCAAGGCTCATTTCAAGTTCTAGCCTCATCAGGTGTCATAGAAATGACTGTCAATGTAGCGATGTTATTTTTATTTAAATATCATTATTACACTCAGTTTGATCTTAAAACTGAAATATAGTATTTATATTTAAATAAGAATAATATTGCTTTGTTAATGAAGTATAATTCATGTTTAAGGCACTTTTTGAAAATGGAGCCCAAAATGTCATGCATAGATTGGTCAGTATTTTAGCAATAAATAGCATTTAGAAAGACTTGTTATTAGTGCATGAAGATCTAATATAACTTTTAAATAATTATATATTTATGGCACCAATAAATTACTTATAAATATATGTGTGTATGGTCATGGGTACTGTTTTACTAAATTTATAAATTGTCAAAATCTTATTTATGCTTTTAAACACTTTTTATTTAACTTAATATTGATGTTAATTACTAGTGCAGTTTTTATTAGTAATACTTAATTAGATGGTAATCGGCTGTGACATGCACTGTTTAATCATATTACTAGTTTGACAATATTATATAGAGTATGCAGGAAAATTTCAAATCAAAGCACAAGATAGAGACTTTGAAAAGATAATAATGGCAATTTTGTCTTTATACCTAAATTCAATTATATAGGCCAGTCTAAAGCATTTTGAAATGAGAGTGTGAAGATCTTATCTTCTTCACTTCTGCAAAATTTTCGAATTTACATTGGAAGTGAAGAAAATACTCTCATTTCTGAAATACTTTCTCATTTCTGAAATACTTTAGATTGGCTTATATAATTGAATTTATATAACATGGCCATTCTTGATTTTTCAAAGTCTGTCTTGTGCTTTGG
Source organism: Epiperipatus broadwayi (assembly GCA_028023455.1). Lineage (NCBI taxonomy): Eukaryota > Metazoa > Onychophora > Udeonychophora > Euonychophora > Peripatidae > Epiperipatus > Epiperipatus broadwayi. The sequence continues at coordinate 1,608,452 of JAQFVV010006308.1, read as the reverse complement.
TTTGAGAGCTTTCTGCATACTCTATATAACATTGCAATGCTAGTAATATGACTAAACAGCACATGCCATTATATATTAATTTGGATATGTGTGGGTGTCTATGTCAATTACCTTGATATTTTTAACAAATGTGTTGATATCTTAAGATATTCTGTTTTTCGCCACTTTACTGTAGTTATTATATTTTTTGAAACTTTACATTAAAATCACTGTCTAATCATTGTTAAGGAATTCAAAAATTTTAAAAATATATGAACAGGCAAATTTTAAGCATTTGTATATAAATTTCTAATTTTTTTTTTTTACAAGGTGGAGTAATTCATTAAATGTAAATACGAAAATTGGCCACTGGACTCAAGAAGAAGATGAAACTCTACTAAAATTTATGGAGATTTATGGCGAAGGTAAATTATTTTTGTTCTTACATATTAGTGTATGTGTGATTAACTTAAAGATTAGATATTTTCATTAACAAGCAGATCCAAAGAGATGAGAATTTTTAAAGTGTTTTCATTATTTGATGTGACTGCAAAATCGTATCTATGATTCTCTGTTTTTATTCATCTTTTTGCATTGGAGGGAGGGGGGTATACAAGGTATGACAATTTAATTCCTGGAATGGGACCATGTGGTGTTACCCTTGATCTTATTGTATCAAAATCAAACTAGTATTGAACATTCATGTTTAACATACACGTGTGTAAATTTTAAGCTTATAGAGCTAGTTGTTAGTTGGCTATTGAGAAGATAATAAATATCCATGCATACACATTAGCATAAAAATTAATCTTAGTGCATTCATTGTGAGAGACCTTTTTTAGCCAAAAAATCAGTTACATAACTAGACCGTTCTGCCTTTTCACCTGACTTAGCTCTCTATGATTTTTAGTTATTTCCAAAAATTAAAAACTGCACTGAAAGGATGAAGATTTTCTATTATAATTGATATCCAAAAGTATGTGAGATAGCTGCTCAACAGTATTCCTGAAAATGAGTTCCAGGTGTGCTTCCATGAATGAAAAAGCCATTTTAATCAGTGTATAGATGCAATGGGACTACTTTGAAGGTGACAGTAGCCATTAGGTATACTTCCACATTTATATTTTATGAAGGTGCATTCCAGGAATTAAATTGTCGTATCTCTTATATTGATTCTAATCCTCTTTGCATTTATGTTATATGAAAGCCATATGTTACATTAATGTCTTTTGTTTCTGGCCTAGCCATCGCAAGTTTAAGAAAAAAAAATCATTTTTTCTCAGATTTTTAAAAAAGATGGTAGAGCATAGTAAATGGTTGGCTTACAAAAGTCATTTTTAGATGCCTTTGTAGAAACCGTTAAATCAGAGGTTTTCAACCTGTGGGTCGTGACTCCTTTGAGGGTCGAACAACCCTTTCACAGGGATCGCCTAACTATTGGAAAACACATATTTTCGATTCATAACAGTAGCAAAATTACAGGTTGGGGATCACCCCAACATAAGAAACTGTATTAAAGGATTGCGGCATTAGGAATGTTGAGAGCCATTGCATTAAATAAAAAGATACCAAAATAATGTTTTGATTTTTGTATTTTACAATAAGGAACTGTATTAAAGGATTGCGGCATTAGGAAGGTTGAGAGCCATTGCATTAAATAAAAAGATACCAAAATAATGTTTTGATTTTTGTATTTTTTAAGGTTTATATTTAGATCTGATATAAGAGTTTAATTATGAAAATGTTTTTCAATCTCTCATCACTTTAGCGTACATAGATATTGTGTATGTGTTGTAATTTTCACTTAGTAATGAAAAGTTAAAATATGAAATATGAAGATGCATTGTGATTATATGCTTCATTCTTAAATAAATGGAAAAAAGAAGTGGGGGTAAAATCAAGAATTTAAAAAAAGAATAGCAATTGGGCAAAAATTTTAGAGAAGTGGTGACAGATTTCAACACGAATTTAACTGGGTTTCATTTTCTCAGATTTTATAAAATATTATTTATTTATTTATTGTATTAATGAAATAACATATTCGATAGTTGTTTTTTTGTGTGTGTGCATTTTTGAAAAATTAAATTTGTATTATTTTTTCTTTTGATATGATTCTGGATTTTTGTGTTACAAAATCTTTATTGTATAATAATTTAAAAGTAAAGTCCATTTTTTTTCTCTCTCTTTTTTTTCTTTTTTTAGGTAAATGGGCCAAAGTTGCTAATCATTTACCTGGAAGGACAGATTCTATGATATCCCATCGATACAAGTCTTTACAAAAAGGAAAAAGAACTAACTATATTAAAGATGTAAACATAACTATTCCTTTATTTTTAGTTTTTTATTGTTCAGATAGAAAAAATAATTTATATATTTTTGTAATATATTTGTGTGTTTGTGTCAAGAGTATCACAACATAATACTCTTGCCATTATTTCATTGATTTTTTCAGGTTCCAAACAAACTTGCTAGGTTCCAAACTTACTATTCTAGCTACCTATCTGATCATTCATCAATATATTGTTATCTAATTGTTCTTAGCTAGAAGGTAAAATGAGGAAGAAAAGAAAAAATGTAAATCTTCACCATCATACATTTGACTTGTTCAGTTCATTTATCTTATATGTTATGTCAAATGTTCTTTTAGTTTTTTTGGTGGAAAAGGTCATTTATTGATTTAAGTTTGAAATATTAGTAGTTGGGAGGTTTAGATCATTATCATGATTATGCAAATTATCCAAAATTACATGTCACCAATTTAGTAACATTTTAATTGCCTTTATCTGGGAATTATGATTGAATTCAACAACAAAGATCCCATATATAAAGAATTTGTTGAATTTTAAAATTGTCTCAATGAAAAAATAAAATCTAGTAAAATCAAAAGATTAAATTTATTTTCATGTGCAAATAGAGTTTGTAAATATTTTTTTGATGGGAGGGGGGTCAGTGCTCTGAATAAAATAGTTGGAACAGTATTGAAAATTTGGGAAACAAATTTATGTACAATACGTAATAGCAATAAACATGGAATTAGTCTCTTGCCAATTTTTACACATGGAAAATTTTCATATCTTTTACCTACAAAAATATTTATTGTCTTCTGATACATATATATGCAACTATATCTCAGATTTGTTTATGTGTGAAATGATCTGATATTAATATCAACATTGTGTCAGTTTTGAAATCAGATAACACCTGCCATTGTTCAGATAGTGGAGATCATTTAAGCAGTTGTTGCAGCTACATTGGTTTTTTTTACTTTTCATTGTCTTTGTGATATCTGATATCTACTGCATGGATAATTGTAAGTATGATCCGGCAGAAATATTGATATTAATAAGAAGTAATTAAGACTGAGTTTGACATACATGTTTACATTTTTTGTGTGTAAAAAAGCCCTTGCTTTAATGGAGTTCACTGTCAAATCCAAAAGATTGGCAGTGAATATACTAAAGGCTTTATCGATTAATAAATCTATTGCTTATATGTCTGCTTAGAATATTTTACATCTTTTATGCAAATTCTTACACCTGCAATCTATTTATCACTATATACTTGTTATTAATGTTGTTTAAATGGCCCGAGTTCTCTAGATATTTTTATATGTTTTGAACTAATACAGTTACTTGGAATCCCTTCAGGTTCCACTTCATTATTTCTATGAGGAATGTTCAGAAAACCAGATTCGAATTCTTATTCTTCAAGTGTTAATAATCTCATTCAGCACCAAGCTAGTAACTTGCAATCAGACTAACTTAACTATCTAACTTAAGTCATTTTTACAATTTATGCAATGCAACAATAGAATTGAGACCAGGAGTCTATATTGAAAACTTCAACAATTGTTTATTTCAGGCAGTAACAAAAATATGAATAGCCATTCTCTCCACATTATGTAAATGTCTTCAAAATTTTCTAAATAAAAAAGCTATAGAATATACCATCTAATAGACTTTCAGTATTATGGTTTATAACATTTCTATTGTACTTCTCTCATTAATTTAAACAAGAGATATTAAGCCCCCCCCCCCCCATACTTGATCAATGTTCTAACTATGGGTATTTTAAATAATAAAATATTTCCGTAAAATATATATATACAATATTACAATTCACCCAAAAGATATATAAGGTTTGAAATACAGGCATTCTTCATATAACTGGAGTTTAATTGTAAATACAGGGGATTTGAACACAGACTTTTCAAGCACACTTCAACTACCCACACTATTTCATACTACTGATACAAATGACCACACACATGTAGAAAAGATAAATAATCACCAATATATGTATTTCGTGCTGAACCAGCATTCATCAGTTAGTCCAGATTATCATCTCCCACACATATATACATAATCAGTGCTCAGTTTATATTCAGATAGCAAATCTTCATACTTTAATGGACAGGCTTCATTCTACTCCAACCTCCAACTTTTCAGCCATCCATACCATTGAAAATCTGATGATGGAAAGCCAAATCTCATGTTGATGCCCATGTTGACCTTAAGTCATTCTGACCCCTCATGTATAGGACCTTATCCATTTAAATACATAGAAAAGGGATGGGCAGGATGCATGCTTAATGAATAAGATTTGAAATTCAGGCATTTTTCATATACCTGGAGCTTAATTGTAAATGAAGAGGATTATAAACAGACTTTTCAAGCACCCTTCAACTTCCCACACTATTTCATACCACTGATACAAATGACCACACACATGCGAAAAAAATAAATAATCACCAATATACATATTTCATGCTGAACCAGCATTCATCAGTTGGTCCAGATAATCATCTTCCACGCACATATATATATAATCAGTGCTCAGTTTATATTAAGTAGCAAATCTTTATACTTTAATGGACAGGCTTTAATCTACTCCAACTCTTCAGCTATCCATATCATTGAAAATCTGATGATTAATGTATGAAGATTTTCTATCTTATATTATATATGTGTGTGGATGATGATAAGCTGGACCAACTGATGAGGGCTGGTTTAGTATGAAATACGTATATTGGTGTTTTTTTTTATTTTTTCTGCATGTGTGTGATCATGTGTATCAGTGATATGAGTTAGTGTGAGTAGTTGAAGGGTGCTTGAAAAGTGTGTTCAAATCCCTATAATTACAAAAAGATATATATATAAATTTACAATCTTTTCCAAAAAAAGTAAAAATAAAAATATAATAGTAATAATTAAACAAAATATTAAGCTTATAATTTATGGTCTCACAATTATATCACATATATATTAAAATAATCTTACCAATATTCTTATTTATGTAAGCACTTACATCTGTAGATGAGCAATTCTTGCTTTTTTATCCAGCCCAGTTTAAGTTGAGATTATGTACATGGTAGTATATTCATTCATATTGTATATTATGTAAATATGTTGAATCCTAATAAATCATATTAATTGAAGTTCAGGTGGTCGTTGGCACATTTCAACACATAAAAAGTGCTAGTATTAATGTGGTGTGTCACCATTCGGAACAGGGGTAGTGTTGTCCTGTAGGAATGATGATGGGACACAGCCCTGTTGCCTTTGCATCAAAGTGTCTCTCAAGAGTTGAGAAAAACTATGCTCAAATTGACTAGAGGGGCTCTTGCTTTGATTAATAGCATTAAGAAATTTCACAACTACCTATATAGTAGATCGTTCATCCTACAAACAGATCATAGACCCTTATTGGGAATATTTACATCTGTCAAAGGAATCCCTCAGCATGCCTTTCCACAAATGCTGTGATGGTTCAATGTTTTTGTCAGGCTATAATTTTTATATACAGTACGTAGAAGGTAAACATATTCCCCATGTTGATGCGTTAAGTTGGTTGCCTGCAGAGGCTGCAAACAATCTAACTACATCAAGTTAATTAACAAGATTGACTTGGAATCAAATACACCTCTGAGCAGTAAGACTGTAGCTGAATGGACCATTAATGACCCAGGCTTCCAAAAAATACAAACATGGATCCAACAGGGTTAGCCAAATAAAAAATCAGATGAGTTGCATTCAGCCTACTGGACATGAAGGCTGGATGTCTCAACTGAATATGACTACATAATCTGGGGATCCACATTAGTGATTTTCCCCAGTTGGACAATTCCAGATGATCGAGGATAGTAAAAGTGAAGATGCTGGTAATATCATATGTGGTGGCCTATTTTGGATGCTGATATTGAGGCTAAAGTCCACTGCTGGTAGTGCAAAATGAATCAAAATATGCCAGCAAAGAACTAAACAGTTCATTGGCTAAACATAAAGGGCCCTGGCCTAGACTCCATGTGGACCATGCAGGCCCAGGAAATATCAAAACTGCTATTGATAATAGTTGATTCATACTCCAAGTGACTGGAAAAATAGAGTAAATTTGTGAGCACGCAGTTAAAGACATTTGTCATATTTACAGTACAGTTATTACTAAATTCACTATTCTGCCTGAATAAAAATCAGATTCAGCAGTTAAAGGGAAAAAAAAATTGACCGATTGAACTCTTAAACCAATCACAAGTGTGTTACTCATAATATAGTGACAGAAGCTCTCCCTAATGGATAGTTACTAACAGTAGCTGTCAAATTAACATTTCGAGTGGTAACTCGCAATTGTTCTCACACAACACAAAGAGGGGAGTTATGAAATTGGCTAATTTTGCTGGCTTTCTGGAAGCTTTGATCCAGCCTACTATGAGTGTTGTCAAGCTATAAGGAGCGATTAATTTTTTACCCACAGGCTAACCAGATCAAGAAGCCTGAAGTAAACTTGGCCACTTAATAATAATAGTAGGACCTCAGACATACGAGATCCTGAAATCATAATCGATATCAAAAAAGCCATCTGACCTAGATTTTAACAAAACATTAGCGACACTGACTATTTTTCCCCAAAACCTCTGACAATAATGCAGAGATATTATTTCAATTTCTGGGTTCAAGAGCAGGGAGAAAATGCTAGAGAGTTCGCAACACGAATCTGGACATTGGCATTAAAATGTGATTTCAAAGATTTCCTGAATGAAGCACTTTGTGATCATTTATTTGCAGATAAAAAATCACAATTTAAAAGTTAAACTACTAATGATGCCAGATTTATATTTCGAATCAGCTTTGTCCCAAGCAATACTAGCAGAATCAATAGCTAGTCAGGCAAAGCTATTAAAAAAAATTTAGTTATGATATGCAAAAAAAATTGAACGAAGTACGGGGTTGGTCAACTGCCTAGCCAGCTCAAATAATTCAGCAACAATGGGTATAAAGTGGTGTTATAGATGCGATGAACAGATGCACACGCATGCAGGATGCCTACACCGCTATACTGTCTGTATATTCTGCAAGCGGATCGGGCATATAAGATCTGCTTGTCTGAAAATGAAGATACAATTCACCCAAAAGATATATACATTTTCAATCTTTTTCAAAAAAAAGTAAAAATATCAATATAATAATAATAATTAAATAAAATATTAAGCTTATAATTTATGGTTTTACAATTATATCACATATATATTAAAATAATCTTACCAATATTTTTATTTATGTAAGCACTTATATCTGTACACAAGCAATTCTTGCTTTCTTATATATATATATTACAGTATATGCAATCGTAGAAGAATTCATTTGCATTTTATCATTTGGTTGATTCACCTTCTGGTTTCCCAATCAATATTTCAGACTAGGCATTAATTGTAAACTCCATCTTCTTCAGTCATTATTTCAGACTGGTCAGCAAATAATATTTTCCTTCCTTCATCACCATTTTGTGCAATTTTGGAATATATCAGCAACTCTCAGGCAAAGAAAAACCCTTCTTTAATGTTGATGGGCATTAACTTTTTTATATATATATATATTAGGCCTGGACTTTGTAATTTTTCTTTTTCTATAATGCTATATAATAGAGCAGAGGTGAATATATATACTGAACTGAATTAGCAACTCATGTTAAGGAATTACTAACCATTACTTTGTTCATAATTTAACAATATTGAAAGTATTATTCTCTAACACTTAAAAGTGTAGCTTACTGGATGTAACTTCTCTGCATAAGGTTGTGGCTAAATATCTGTTATTCTGTTCTGCTTTCCCCTGCTTCAATTTCTTGCCTTCACCTCACTAGATAATCATGTTCTGACTAAAATTAATTATCCAAGCCCCTTTTAAAAAAAAATTTTTTTTTTTTTTTTTGGAAAATATGTCTTTCCCAATTTCAGGATCTTTACTTCCGAAAATATCCCTTGATTAATTAATTACTTAATTACATTTTTTTTTAAACAACAGTCCCCCTGAAAACAATTTGAATTCATCTTTTAAAAATATCATATTTAGTATGATTTATTAACTTAATAACTTCTATTTAAAAATTAGCATTATTCCTTTTTTTTAAAAAAAAAATAATGTAAGTTTCATTTCCCTTTTTCTTTTTTAATACAATTAAACTACCTTTTAATATAACCAATTGTCAATTATTATAATTAAATTGTAACTTTCCACAAATAGAAATAAAATAGCTGAAAATATATTTTCCAAATACACTTATTTTGTTTTTTTCAAACTCATATCAATATATTAAGCACTACCAAACGTGGAATTAAATTCATATTTTTTCTACCCCCAGAGTACATTCTTATTATTGTCCTGCCTTTTATTAGCAGCAACAATTGTAGAAAAAAAATTCATAAACTATATTCTGACTATAGTTTGTAGAGACTTAATTTTTTATTTAATATTTAAAAAATATTAACAGTGTAGAAAGTAGAAGATAAGTATAACAAGATAACAGTGCTTGAGAAGAGAAATATATTACTAAGGAAGATTTATCAAAAGGGAAATTATAATGATGTAATAGAACTAATATAATAAATAGCAAAATAAAAACCAACATGGTTTGAATAGACAAGATCAAAGAATTAAAAGTTAATGAAACAAAATAGATCGAGCTGCTAATAAAAAGTTAGATATATAAAGAAATCAGATGAATGGTTGATTGCACAATAGAGGTGATAGGCCTGCAATGCATGATCAAAAAGGCAATAAATAATGATGAAATAGATTGCCCAATAAGAAGAAAGTTAGGAGGTAAGATTTTTGAAAAAACAACATGAAAGAACATAGGAAATTGATTAAATTAAGTTACAATTAAAAAATAAAACTACAGTACTTGAATTATGAGCATTCATTTTAAAAAAAGTTGTGATGTGATGCAGCTAAATGCAAGAATAGATATCTAGTTTCTGTTATTGGAATGGTTGACTTCACCTACAAAATCTTACCATGATTTTTTTTATAAGTGTATACTAAATCTAATCAGTTTATTATTGGTTAGGAATTCTTAATATGATTTTGGATTTAACTAAAGCAATTTACTTCTTTATAAATTTAGTCTATTGCACAATTTTTTATATAACCCGATGTATGCATTAGTTGAAAAAATTATAAACCTTTATTATTGCAATGTTTTAAAGCTTTTTTTTTTTGGAGTATGATCTTATTATTAAAGATTTTTATAAAGCTAATATAATGTTTAAAAAAAAAAAACATATTTGAAACAGCATATTTCAAATAAAGAAGAAGAAAAAGTTACTTTTTTATTAATTAATAATTGAATAGTTTATTGCTCGAGAATTGATAAAAGTTAGAGTTTCCAGCAGTGACAATCCATGGACTTTGAATCCAGAATCTGCCACTCTTATCACTGCACCAAATCACATGGATCAATACATTGAATAGTTTATTACTCAGGAGTTTATAAGATTTGAGCATTGGAAGTGGACAATTAGGCCTTGATCCATGAATCTTGAGCTTTATAAAGTCTGCTATTGCAAGGAAATCCAAGTCATATATCACGTGACATAATTTAATAAGCTTGTGTTACAAATGTTATATAATGAGTGTGCCAATAGCTCTTAACAAGCTTTTCAGAATATCTTTATCTCCAAACCAATTTCTAGCTCTGGCTTTCATCAGAGGATATTCAAGCATTAGATTTAAAATACCAGGTCAAGCCCAGCACTTTATCTAATGTTTTATCAAGTAGGAAATCTGAAATTTTCAGACATCTATATGTCTTCAAATCCAACTATCTAACTTAAATACCCATATGTGACTGAACCAAGTTCAGATACATCATATATTAATAGCTTTTAACAATATAAAATTGCCAAAGCCTTAAGGGCAATAGCAATAATTGGTAGTTTAAATATAATGCTTGAATTTCCTAGTGCAACACTGATGATAGCCAGAGCTAGAAACCGGTTTGGGGGTAGGGATATTCTGAAAAGCTTGTTAAGAGTTGTTGGTGTGCTCATTATATAATATATAATAAACGTCTGCTATTATCTCTGTGCAGGATATTTTTATATTAAAAATTATACCCTTTCCTCTTTTTCACTTAAATAGTAGAACTAGAAATAAAAACTGTTAAAATTGGATTTGCTATCAATCCAACATATATATATATATTTTCATTGCACCAAATTCAAATATTTAATTTATAATTAGAATGTTTTGCATAATTAATATATATATGTAAATGAATATTTTCACAGGTAAAAGTTGTAAACATTTTCCATTCATCCATGTATATATTTGCTTATTAATATTAGCATTATATTGCAATTTGGCTGGATCACTCCATTTATTTGGTCAGAAGCTGTCATTCAGGAATAGTATCTTGATAATATCTTTAAATAAGCTGAATTACCTGGATGATGGTTGTCAATATAATGATAAGATTAACAACAAGCTAATATATATAGGAATGAATGCAAAAGCTTTTGTTCACATAAGTAATAATAAGGGATAGAGCATTTGTTTTTCAAATATACTATTTAAATGTGTGATAATTAGTTTTATTCAAATTTTTGGTACACATGATAATTTGTTGATTGGAAAAGCAAATTTTTTTAAATTAATCATTCAGTATTAAGAAAAGAATTCTATCTAAATTCTTAATTATTCATTAAGAAATGAATTCTAATTAAATTCACAAGCAATGGATGTGATAAACTTTATTTAATGTCATGCCTATGATCTGAATTCAAATTTGTGCCCATAAACTAAATTTTTTCACTCGCTGTATTTTCACATGGCTGGGCTATAACTACTACTGCTAACCATTCAGTTTTGGTATGTAAATACCTATTTAGTGTATTCTTAGCTAGCAAGTCAAAAAAAAAGGATTTGTTTGTTTTATACAAATATTTTATGTATTGTTTTATGCACATATTGTTTGTTTTATGCAAATTTTAGCTTGAAACAGTATAATTAAATTATATATATATTTAGTGTAATTCTCTATCTCTTCGACATCAAATAATTGAAAGAAGAGAGCGACTTCATAAAATGATAAAAGAACGTATTTCTGAAATCACAGCATCTAAAGTAAACTTTTCTGTAGTAGACATCATTGGTAAAAAAATTTTGGAAACCACGGTAAGGATATTAACATTTAACTATTTGTCGTTTTATTTAGATATTTGTTTATAATAGGATTTTAATTAATGTTAGAACATGTGTTTTGTTACTTATAAATGTTATGTAATTAATAATTATTGTATTTATATATATATTTTAATTTATTTATTTTTTTTACTTATGTGCTGGTGTTGTTGTTTTTTTTAACTGTTGTGATTTAAATTATTTTGGTTATTATTACAACTATGGGAAGATTGTACTATACTAGCTTTATCTTTCCTTCTTACAGTAATTTATATCTCAAAATATTTTTAATAAAAACATCAAATATTTTTGCTAATATTAAGTAATAACTAAAAAATTGTTAAATTATTTATTCAAGATAAATTCATATTGGTAAACTATCTTATACCATTTTGTTTTTTACATTGGATCATTTTGTTTAAATATTACTAGTACTATAAATATCAGTGAAATATCTTTTGATAAGGCAATTATATATTTTAAAAAATGTGTTTTATGATAATTTGTTCAATTGAAATATAACGGTTAATACTGCTTGTAAATAGTAAAGTTGTAAAATATAAATATAATGAAATTTGTTAAGGGTCCCTGCAGGAATTTACAGATATTGCATACTTTTTTTGAGTATGAGAAATATTAAAGTTGCTGACATATATTTAATAAGCCTTCTTCATTTTAAAATGAATTAACATAAAAAAAAAACTTCATTATTCAATAATATTTTCGTGAAATATCAAGACTTTCAAATTTTGTATAATCATTTTTTAAAAAAAAAAACATAAATACACCTGGGTCTCGTTTTACGTGGATTTATTTAATGCGATTTTGAAGTTACGTGATTCATGTTTCTTTGGAAGTTGAACTCCGATAATGCACTATTACTTTAAATAATAAATTTTGCACACTTACGTTATATTGAAAGTAATAGCACATTATTGGAATTCGACTTTCATCTTAGTAATTTCAATATTTTCAGTGCTTTATAATAGTAAGATTTTATGCAATAATGAAATTAAAATCATGATTTCCATATTTTATGTATACCCACATTAAATTTAAAAGATTATAATGTAAATTTGTTCAAACATTGTGCGTGTTAATTTTGCATTTTAAATCACATTCTGTTTTTGCTTTTTAAAAAAGAACGTAATCAATTATTAATCATTTAGTGTCCGTAAGTTTATTTTTAATTATTTTCTTATTAATGACACTAATCACGAACGTGCTCTTAAATTCCAACGAGAGCTAAATGGTTGTATGTCTGGATATCGCGAACTTCATAAACAATTAATAAAATCATCGTCTCAAAGATTAATTACTAATTACGTTGTCACCAGTAAACCATTAACACAACATGAGAGTGAAGTTGGCGCTAGTTGTATTTCCTCTTGTGAAGAATCTGATTTTTTACCAGTTTGCAAACGAACCTGTTTATCGGCAAGTAGCGATAATAATTAAAACGTGTATAAAAATGTTAATTACTGTACTGTAAATTATGCATAAAAATATTATTTTGAATAAAATTAAATATTATAGTTAAAAAAAATTTGTCTTGTATCAATTTTTTTCAAATTTGAAATTTTTTATTAGTCATATTTTATTTCCTTATTTTTTTTTGCGTGAATTTTAAAGTAATTTTACGTTGGTGCTTTGCTTTTATGCGATTTCTGAAAAATCACAATCTGTATCCCCCCCTTTTTCAAGTTAAGTTACATCTATTTTTGCGTGATTTCTTTTGCGTGTGTTTTCTGAGGAACCTATCTATCGCGTAAAATGAGACCCAGGTGTATATAGGAGAAGGAGGGAAAGTAGGAGTAGAGTATTCTCTATTTGCCATTATGCCTTATCACATGTCAAACCAGGCGTGATGTAAGTATATTGGATAGTGAAATTCTACATGTGACTATTATAATAAGTAAATCAACTAGCAATGATGTCATGGATTCAATTTTATTTACATATTATGGATGGGAATGCAGCATTACAATATTCCTGGAATTTATCCTTGATATGGTAACATAATTTTATATTTGTCAGTAAATGTTTATGAAATAAACTCCATTAATTTATGCAAAAACTTTCATCTTTACTATGCTTTAAAAAAAATCATAAGTGTTAAGTCAAATAAATATGGCCACCATCCTATGCTGTCACATTGCCCAATCCAATGTGTGGAAGATATTCTTAAGTAACTCCACACTTTTGAAGCAAAATATGATTCAAACTTATTGAAAAAACAATTTGATAGATCAACCCTATATCATCACATTACATAACATGTTTAGTTGATTCTTACAATCCACAGTTGCATCAAAAAAAAAAATAGCCTCACTACACCATTGTTTAATTGGATGGTTTACCTTATATAGTAAAATGTTTGGCTGGATCAATTTATTTGAGATTTTCATCTGCCAGTAACACACAATTAGACCTGTTCATGTAAATTGACATTTAAAAAGTCATAACTATCAATATACAGTACTATATACTTACTTTTAGGTCACTTTTTACAATATCTATTGAAGCAAGGAAGGCAGAGCAAACTCATACTTAAAATCTATCAGATTCCAAGCTATCATACCCTCCCACAACAGTCTGGATGAATCATATAAATAAGTCATAGGATGAAAAATAAATAAATAATAACCAACATGTGGCTAAATTCATACAAATGAAGGGATTCAAAGGCAATGTTGGAGTGTAGAAAGGAAGGTCAGGATACTACATAGAATATCCCACAAATTGCCAGAGAAACCCACACACAATTTTCCTTTAAACAGGTAGCTAAATTACAGTCGCTAACTGCTTTCCCACTATAGAAGGGCAAATTATCCACATTATACAGTTAAATATGCCTGTGCAAATCCAGTAAATGATGCCGAGTAAACCTAATAGCAACATTGAAGAAATGGCACAATTGCTTACAACTATTGATTTTGCAACCTAGCCAAGGAATCTCTAGAAAGATGAAAAAGTTAGACCTGCTTAAATTGCAAGCGGTCACCATGCAAACTGCATACTTTCCTGACTGAAATACCAGACAGACTGCCGGATTTAAAAAAGGTGAATAAGTGGCACAATTGCTTACAACTATTGATTTTGCAACCTAGCCAAGGAATCTCTAGAAAGATGAAAAAGTTAGACCTGCTTAAATTGCAAGCGGTCACCATGCAAACTGCATACTTTCCTGACTGAAATACCAGACAGACTGCAGATTTAAGAAGGGTTAAAAGAACCTTTAATTAATCTTTTCCCTTATCAGTTTTTTTTTTCTTCCACAAAATTATCTGTATTATAAGTTATTTATTATTATTATTTATTTACTAATAATTTTGTATTAAATGTTATAACCTAAGTTAGACTGGTTGACCACTCTGATATGAAGCTATATATGTATACGTGTGTAGAAAGTATTTCCTTGAGATTCTAGAAAATTCTGATAAACAATTAATTAAAAATTCAGCTAATTAAAATTTCTGAACATTATTCTTTTTATAAAATTTATAAAAGCAGATTAATTATAGGCCATAGGTACATTTATATTTATTATTGAAACCTTATCTAATCAATGAAAAATAAGGTAATTTATTTATATTATATATGTACAAGAATTTTTTTGTTAGTGTTATTGATGCTTAATTAATAAACAAGTACAGGATTAAATTGTAATTAAGCTGGTCAAAATTGTTATCAGCAAAAATATTTTTTTTAATTAATCCGGATACTTTTTGTCGAAAATAGTATAAATACCTCAAAAATTTGTCAACAGCAGTCTTTCATTTGGAGAAAAATTCTTCAACTATTAATTGTTCTGAACTCTGCTGACTCGTGTACCTGTACTGATGTTCCTCCCTTCATAAATGAATTCAGCTTGCTGATCTGCCATGCTGTAATTCCAAAAATCCCCCCCCAGTCAGTTATGCCACCTTCAGTCTGATGCTAATCCAAAGAACCAGCCGATCTTCATAATAACCAATAATTTATTAATATCTTAAAATACAATCGGTCATGCATGCCAATTTAAACTTATGTAATTATAAACCCAGGTTTTTTAACAATTATAAAAAATCAGTAGAATAAATTTTGAAGAGACAAATAAATATGTAAGTTATTTTAATACATTATCCTCACAAATGTTTCTTTATAATGATATATATCATCACAAACCTCGAGCTAATAGATAATGTATTTCTCAATATATCTTGTGTACGATTTCTAGGTTGGACCTTCAATTAAGAAGGGATTAATAATCTTTATTGTTTTAAGTATTTATATATGTAAACCATTTAGGTTTTAAAGTAATGTAGGACTGCTTGTTCAAACTTATAATGTGGTTGCTCGCACTTTAAATTTCATTGCTGGATTGTTTATTCATATTATTTGTTCTACAAGCAGATGTTCATTTCTGCTTCGTGGAAATAGTTTGCCAGGTATTTTTTGGATATGATCATTGCCAAGATGGATGTATCTCGTACTTACATACTGAAAGAATCTTCATTATTTGTCTTATTATTATCAATACAGGCACTCATTTCTGCTTGATAGTAATAATTTTGTTACTGGTTATAGGAGCATATGCTCATTCCTGCTTCATATAACCCTCTGATCTGATGAATTCTTGGGTATGGCTTCACCAAGACAAGTATACCTCATTTCTGTTTCATCATCATCTTCTGTTTTTGATAACCTAGCACTGCACTCCATATCTTTTAATTTATTTTAAAGCCTGACTTCACAAGCATGCAATTCTAAGATCATCAATTAATGTTTTTAATATAGTTAAGTAAATGCTCTGTCTTAATACTGCTTGATATTCATTAATTGAGAAGTTAAACCATCGCAGAATGTCAACCCTGAAGATTATTAAGACATATAAAACCTATTGTCGCTCTATTTCATATAATTAGCAGTAATTAACTGATAGTTGCTAATTAATTTCTTTTTGGCAACAAAATATAATCTGTAAATATAGCCATTTAAACTTTAAATCTGTTTTGATTCAATTTTTTTTGGTATTGCCACTAATAAATTTATTTTTTTACACATAACATCTCACATTTGTATCTTGTTTACCACAATTAGTTTTTGTATAGTTTTAAGGGTAAGAAAAAAGGCATATATGTTAACGTCAAGGCATATATGTTAACATCAGATGTATTAGTCATTTGGAAATTGTCCTGGGGGCATTGATAATGAGGTTCAACTTTGTATTATTTGTGGTAATGTTTATATTGATGTTACACACAGACATATTAGTGATCATTGCTTGGTTCCTAAGGTTAGTTTTGCTGATTATACAAATCTGACCGTTACACTATTGATCAACCATTTACTTATCTATTGCATTTTTATACAGTTATTCTTAAGTCCTGCCCTTTGGCACTGACTACTGAAGATCATGTGAACACTTTCTTCCACTTAATCTATAATAGTTCAACTGTCCAAATACACATTCATTGTTGGAATGATGGAGACTAATGATCTCTTTGCTAACTTATCTATTGCATTTTTATACAGTTATTCTTAAGTCCTGTCCCTTTGGCACTGACTACTGAAGATCATGTGAACACTTTCTTCCACTTAATCTATAATAGTTCAACTGTCCAAATACACATTCATTGTTGGAATGATGGAGACTAATGATCTCTTTGCTAAACTTCCTTTTCTCCTTTCACTACCAGTTTTTCTGAGCTTTCAGATCATGTCATTAGAAACTGTTTAAACTTCTGCGAACAGTAGCTACTTTCAAACAATGTGCTACAAACTTCAGTTAATTGGGTTTATTGCCTTAATCAGAATGATAATAGGTAGGTAAAAATCATATTCTTGTTCACGGTTTTTTGTTTTTATAGCTTTTTATTGCAACAAAAATCTTGTCTTAATTCTCCAAACCCACGCTGAATCTCTTTCTATATGTAGAATCGCCGGAAAAATCCTTGAACATAATTTGGTTGCATTAAATAGCAACAGTATTTTATGATAATAACAGTGCAATGTCTCTTGATTTTTTTTTTTTAGTTTACTACAATATTATAAATAAGACCGTGCTCCTCTCTAGCACCAACTATTGTAAATTTGGTCATTACTGTAGTCTCTTCCATTGCTTTTATTTTTATAAATTATAAAAAATGAATATATATAATAGCATAGGCTATTGTCACATTCAAGTAATTGAATAAGTCCAACACTTATATTTAGCTGATTCTGAAACCATAAGCTGACTGTTCTGCCATTGTATAATTTCTCTCAGTAGCACAGAGTATCCTTAAAATCATACATATAATCAAAAAATATACATGTAAGTTTGCAAGGACGAATGCTATATTGGCTATACAAACACAAAAAGACATATTCATTAATTCTAAATACACAACTAGTAGACATTAAAATAGGCAAAACTCTCCATACAGTAGTGCTACTCAGTGCAAGCCAGAGTAATGAATGGATGGGTACATAAAATCCCTATCTAGTGCCTACTCATCCTATATCCCCAGATTAGTTTCTAGCTTGTAGCTTTTGTCAGTGAGGAGCTTTTGATCTGAGAACACTACACCTAAGCCTTAGGATCTAATGCAACCCTCCAGCAACCACCTTTTATATCTACTTAACTACAAAACTATGAGTCTAAAATTGAAACAATAATATTTTCAATCCAAACTCATTAGCTTATATAGTCATGTAGATCTGAATTCAGTTCAGTACCTATATATTTTGGTTTCTTTGGTTCTTTAATAACCATAGCCACCACTATCCTATTAGGCAGTATTGGTGTTAAACCATTAAACAGTTATGAGCAAGCATAAGAAATGGTGATCATGTGATGTCTAGTATCGTGATGTTTAGTAGACATTATGAGTCAGGATATTTTAAATTCATTTAAATGACTTTGCTAATCCTAGTTTCCAAATAATGTACAATAAACTCAGCACATTTTGTAAATGCAATTTATGTTTGAATACAATGTATGGACTTTAATAATTAATATTCAATAAACTCTACTTCAAATTAGTTATGTGCTAGAGTAGGAAATAGTGATCATATGCTGTTTAGTGGTTTAAGCTCTACTTCTTTATCAATCAGCAATGTAAGAAAAATTTTTAGCTGTTTTTAACTTGGATGGTCATCAACTTAAGAAGGTGAATATAGCTTTTTGAATAGAAAGATGTATGTATAAGTTGGGATGTGTGCAGACTCCAATTTGTCACTGCTATTTTTTAATAATTTAACAGAACCTATCGAACCTGAAATAATTCCATGAGTTGCATTAAAAAAGAAATATTTATCCAAGGGCTGTATCTAAAATAATAAATACAATACCTATATATTGTTTATAATCAAATCAAGATTATCAATTAGTGATAGAATTAAAATATCTAATAAGTACTCAATTCAAATTATTTTATTTTTTCATTTAGGAAGGATGTGCAAATCCTCACCACAGGCCATGTTAAAAAATGAAGTGTTTCATTATTTTGGTATAAATACTGCATCTAAATTAGTTATATAGAGAGATGTTATTTTATCTCATTTTGTATGGAAATGAGACTTGGGCCCCCTATTAATGTAATGCCAAGACATTAGAAAAATTTAATTTAAGCATGTTTTGTAAATTTCCAAAATCTTAATGATCAGTCAATCCGCTATTATAAAATCAAACAATAAGACTTCATAAAAAAAGGTATTTTATAACTAACTCGATAATAGTTCTCATGGGAAAGGCAGACCTTTATAATATTAAGATTATTTTATTAAATAAATAAAATATTAAATTTATTTTATTGTGAAGGTAAACAGAATACAATGGAGATCTGCAATTAGACATAGTGTTGAAGTATTTCAGAATGAAATGTTTGGTATAGAAATTTTTTTTAAAAAAAAAAAAAGGCATATGGTTTTATTGCTCCGGAATTCATAAATTCGAGCATCCATATCGATCCTGGAACCTGCCAATCCTAAGTCGGATGCTCTACCAAATGCATCAAACCACACAGGGTAAAAAAAAAAAAGGCTTATGGATTTATTGCTTGGGGCTCTACCAAATGCATCAAACCACACAGGGTAAAAAAAAAAAAGGCTTATGGATTTATTGCTTGGGAGTTCATAAGAAATTTGAATGCTAGAATTGATCCTGGATCTCCTAACCCCAAGTCAGACTCTCTACTAACTGCACCAAGCTGCACAAGATAAAAAAATATGGCTTCTGGCTTTATTGCTCAGGAGTTTTTAGAAGTTTGATTACCAGAATTGATTGTGGGATCTCCTGATTCCAAGTTGAACACTCTACCAACTGCACCAAATCATGCAGGGAAAGAAATTTAAAAAAAAAAAAAAAACACAAAATGTCAGATAAACAAGTAATGGAACTGTATTTGGATATATTTATGGTCCATACCTTAGTTTATATAAACAATAGCAAACTCTCCATATAGTAGTGTCATGAAATGGTGATCGTGTGATGTTTTGATGATTTATATCAAGAGTTCCAAAGTGGTTGATATTGACCCCCTGGAGTTGATTTGAACTTTCTAAAAGTCGATAGTTTCAATAAAAAAACTTGGTGGTTGACGACAGAAAAAATAGACCCCCTTACTACTACTATTTGTTTGTTACTTCAAATTGTCTATGATTCCAATAGGTACTTAATTAAAAAGTAAAATAATTCAAAAAAGCACTTTTTGATAAAAATACATTACATACCAAACTTGCGAACAAAAAGGTAAAATGTGTCATTAAAAGAGTCGCATGTAAGAATGCATGAAAATACATGAAGCACAAATATGTCTGTGCATTAACTTATTGAATGTGCGGACATGAAAAACCATTGCATGTCCATACTTATTCACAGTGGTGTGAGATGATATGCATGTCCACACTTGCTCACAGGGGGACGAGACAATATGCATGTCCACACTTGCTCACAGTGGAACGAGACGGTATTCAATACTAGCAGAATCTATCAGTCTTGTATGGTCATGCTTTCATAAAACACCATAAATTGGTTTGTTTGATGTGAGTACTAATTTGTGATTTGAACTTTGAATATAATTATTTATTGAGGAGCAGGAGTATGAAAATAAAATCAGAGGTCACAGTTTATTTACTCAGAGTTTGAACAAAAATCTTCTGTTTCAAGTAAATAGATACTTTATTGTTGTTATTTTTTTATCACAGGGGCTTCTTATGATAATATGACGGAATCAAAAAGAAATGCAGACAATGCAGCTTGGTCTATTTGAAGCTAGAGTTTGTCCCCAAACAAACATTTTCCAATATACCTCATGTGAAAAAGTCTTTAGCAATGACACTGTGAAACCAGCAAAACTAGCAGATTACTTAAACAGAATTCACCATAACAAAAAAGAAAAAGACTTGTCATACTTTCAATCACTTACTGATAAAATTCTGAAGAGAACTACAATAAATAATATGTTTGTTTCATCATCAAAACAAAATGATGATGGATTAAGGGCATCATACATCATGTCCCTACCCATTGGGCATCATACATCATGTCCCTACCCATTATGAAATCTGGCAAACCACCATTGTGGAGGTATTGAACACTGTACTTCAAAAATCTACACAAGATGTTATAAAAAGGATTCCTTTGAAGCATAACACAGTTGTTAAAACAGGCAAAACTCACTATACGTATTGCCACACTTAGCAAGCTAGAGTAATCAATGGATGCCAGAAGGGTTGTGTATAAAATCCCCATCTAGTGCCTACTCATCCAATATTCCCAGACTAGTTTCTGGCTTGTGGCCTTTGTCAGTGAGGAACCTTGGATCTGAGAGCACAGCACTGCACATTGGGTCTGAACCCAGTTCAGTACCCATACATTTTGGTGTCTTTGGTTCTTTAATAACCATAGCCACCACTATCTTATTAGGTAGGATTGGTTTTAAGCCAATAAACATCACGTGACCACCACTTCTTATGCTTGTGTGTAACTGTTATTAAAACAGGCAAAACTCACTATATGTATTGCCACACACATAGAGTAATCAATCAATGTCAGAAGGCTTGTGCATAAAATCCTCATCTAGCTACACATCCAATATCTCCAGACTAGTTTCTGGCTTGCGGCCTTCGTCAGTGAGGAGCCTTGGATCTGAGAGCACTGCACCTATATCTTAGGATCTAATGCAACCCTCCAGCAACCACCTTTTATCTCCATTTATCTACAAGACTATGAGTCTTAAACTGAGTTTTAGCCTGTTTTAACAACAGTTATACAAAGAGGTGGTGATCATGTGATGTTTATTGACTTAAAATCAGTCCTGCCTAATAGGATAGTGGTGGCTATGGTTATTAAAGAACCAAAGACACCAAAATGTATGGGTGCTGAACTGGGTTCAGACCCATATGACTATATAAGCTAATGGGCTTGGATAGAAAATATCAAGGTGTTTTCAGTTTAAGATTCATAGTTTTGTAGTTAAATGGAAATAAAAGGTGGTTGCAGGAGGGTTGCATTAGATCCTAAGATCTAGGTGCAGTGCTCTCAAATCCAAGGCTCCTCACTGGGGATATTGGATGAGTAGGTACTGGATGGGGATTTTATGCACAAGACTTCTGGCATCCATTGATTACTCTAGCTTGCTGTGTGTGGCAATACATATAGTGAGTTTTGCCTGTTTAACAACAGTTATACACAAGCATAAGAGGTGGTGGTCATGTGATGTTTATTGGCTTAATAACACAGTTGCAAAGACATATTGACGAAATGAGTTATGATGTGGAAAACTGTTTGTATAATCATTTGCAAAAAAAGATTTTTTTCATCCATTTGGAAGAGTCAACATTACCCAGTAATAAAGCTTTGTTGCTGGAATATGTTTGCTTTATTCAAGATCAGGAAATGCATGAAGAACTGCTTTTTGCTAGAACTTTTGAAATTGACACCAGAGACTAATCGATTTTTAATTTAATGGAGCTATTTTTCAGGGAAAAAGCAATTCCACTGACAAATATAATATCTGTTGCAACAGATGGAACACCAGCTATGGTTAGTTATTATCGCAGCTTCATAAGTTAATCCATAGACAACATTTAGTACCCAAAAACCTTAGTGACAAATTGCATCATTTGCTTCAGTTTGTTACAGCAGCTGTGAAAAAAATTCGAAGTAACACTTTGAACATTAGTCTGTTCTCTCAATTATGTGAGGAAAATGATGAAAATTTCTAGCGATTGGTTCTCCATACCAAAGTCTGCTAGCCTTCAATCAGTTGATGTTTGGCAAGTTTTTTTTGCATTTTTTCAATCTGTTTTAGAGTTTTTGGAAGACAAGGATTCCAGTTTGAAAGAAAATTTACTTAAGAATAAAACAGATATTTCTTATTTAACCGACTTAATTGGAAAATTTGATGATGTTAATTTACAACTGCAAGGAGACAATTTGAATCTCATCAAAGCAAAATGAGTCGTATCAGTTTTTGTTGCCAGATTAATGTTTTTTATGCAAAATATTATAAGATCTGAGCTTTTCCAATTCCCCAACTTATTTAAGATAGATACAATCCAAGAAAAAAACATCTTGCTGTATGTCAACCACTTGGAGACTCTTAACTTAGATTTCAAAATTCTGTCATTGGAAATACTGGATTTCACAATAAACGCATACAGCAGAACCAAATATAATTTTGCAATATGAGCTATTAACCATCAGCACAAATGACGATCTCAAAGTACAATTCAAACAGGATTATCAAAAGTTTTAGCTTCAACAAGATATTCCACTTCTGTATCCGGCTCTATGGACTGTTGTACAAAAGTATTTGGTGGCATTTCCATTGTCATATCTAGTAGAGAGAGGCTTCAGTATAATTTTAAACCTGCTTCAGAACAGACATCAATTGCATATCACTAAATGTGGGAATTTTAGAATGCAATTTCACTATTTTAAAACTGGACATGGATAAATTATTGACAGATCACCAAGTGCATCCATCTCATTAAATTCAGTTTCCCAAGGCTAATTTATTTGGTATTTTTATAATTCTGATTAAAATCTTCCATTGTTGTAATTTTCTTAATGAAGTATATACTCTTATTCTTCTCCTTTACTCTTATTCTTCTCCTTTACTTTCTTTGCATTTCTTCATAAATTCATATATATTACTTATAATAACTTTTCTCATATACACTTTAATATACACTTTAATGCAAAAAAATTTTTTTATTTTCCTGACAGTTTTGACTGTCCAGCAGTCTTCATCAGAGCTTTCCCAATTTCCTATGCTGGACAGTCAAAACTGTCAGAAAAATAAAGAAATTTGATTGTATTTTTTTTCTTTAATTTTTGTTAGTGCAGGTTACGATATTAAATGTTGGACAAGATAATGACATATTCCATAGTCCTTTTATCTTTTTCAATCATTAATTACAAGTGATTAAAATCAAAAGTTTGAAATCTAGTGAAATATTTAACATCGAATACTGTACAAATTTATTACTTTGAGTAAGTAAAGTAAATGACTAGGAGTCGATAGTTTTAAAAGTTTGTAATAAAGGAGTCTGTGGCCAAAAAACGTTTGGAAACTCTTGGTTTATATAAACATTGCAAAATTCATCTCTATTATTGTTATTATTATTTTGTCTTTTATTCTTTTCATTGGAATTAGAATGGCCATACTTGTTTGTGAGTAGCTGATGATGATTTTTTTAAGTATAATTTAAACAATGTAATCCTTCTGTCTTTAAACGAAATCAGCAATCTCATTACATCCGGGTCTCTTTTTGTGCGGATTTCTTTAATGTGATTTTGAAATTATATGATTCATGTTTCTTCTTAATATCTTTTTATGTGGTTTTCTTTTATGCGATAAAGAAGTTCATATTTCACTTAAAATTGGGATTTTCCCGTTTTATATACACGCATTAAATTTTACATACTTTAAATGCCTGTTGGAAAAAGGTTCAACAATAAATTTAGATACCATAAAAGATTTAGAAAAAGATAATGAAACAGAAGTGGAACCTGTTCATTTCACAGCAAAAATGATTCAAGAAAGTCTTCAACTTTCTAATCAATTGGGAAATCATTTTCTTGTTAATGACATGAATTATGAATGAGCTTAAATTCTAACGAGAGCTAAATAGTTGTATGTCTGTATATGTTTGTTTTTTTTAATACACATATATGCATGGAGAAACTTTTAGACAGAAAAAAGTTACAAGTAAAAATATTTAAGAACTTCTAATTTCCACTTAAAAAGAATGTATCTTTGAAAGTTTTTAAGTATTTTTACTTGTAAGTTTTTTGTCTAAAAGTTTCTCCATATACATGTGGGTATAAAAGAAAATTTAACCATTAGTCATTATTAACACACTCATGGAAGTTGCATTCTCTAACAGCTAGATATAGCAGTCTAGATATTACCAGCTTCATAAATAATTAGTAAAATCATCATCTCATAGTTTAATTACCGATTCCATTGTCAACAGAAAACCATTAACACAGTACGAGATTGAAGTTGGCATTAATTGTATTTCCTCTTGTGGCGAATCTGATTTCTTATAAGTTCGCAAACGAACCCACGTATTGTTAAATAGTGATAATGATTAAAATATATATGAAAAAAATGTAAAATAAATTACACCTAAAAACATATTGTTTTGAATAAAATAAAATAGTTAATAAAAAAAGTAAAAAAAGTTTGTCTTGTATCCATTTTTTTCAAATATTTGAAATTTTTATTAGTCATATTTTATTTCCTTACTTTTTTGTGTGTGAATTTTAAAGTAATTTTACCTTGTTGCTTTGGTTTTATGCCATTTTTGAAAATTATGGAACCTATTCCCACATTTTTTAAGGTAAGTTAAATCTATTTTTGTGCGATTTTTTTAATGTAGATATTCTGTGGAACCTATCTACCACATAAAAAGAGACTCAGGTATATTAGCAAATCATTTGATTTATAAAAAAAGTAAATATTGATCTCATTTTAAAGATACGGTTATTATTTTGTTTAAGTTTATAAAGTATGTGGAGTTGTTTTAATGATCTTGCATTTATTTTAGTATTATAATGTGTGTGTGTTTTTTTAAAAGAAAAAGTGTTTTAAATCTTCTAAATAGATAAATGTATTATTAATTTATTTAATGAATTGTTTTTTCTTTTGTATATAAATTTTGCAGATATCTTGTATTGTTGATTTTATTACATTATAAAAATCATTACCATATTGTAATAAATATTTTAAAAATAGTTTATTTGAAAAATTTATAAAAACTTGTAATGCTTTTTTTTAAAATTGAAATTATTAATATTGTATAAACAAATATTACATAAAGGTGATCATTTAATTATTAATAATTTTTTTTTTTTAGCAAGATAAAGTGGAAAAGCTACGTTCTAATGCATTTCAGCAGCTCGCTGCTCTTAAGAGTGAAGAAAGTCATCGAGACAAGCGACCGCGAGCGGCCAAATCAAAAATCGAAAAAAATGTTGATGAAGAATTGATCAAATTAATGAAAGAGCGAATAACTAAAAGAAGAACTGGTCGGCCACGGAAATATTGCTACCCAGGTTTGTTGTTAACTTTTTTTTTTACCTCACAAATTATAAAAAAAATTAAATATCTATTGTTATGCAGTTAATGTGTGTTCAGCATCAGAGATAATTCTGTCAATTGACTAAACTGAGATATGTTTTTATTTTTCCCAGTTATCTAAATAATTTATAACAACTGTAATGGAACTATTCATTTAGAACAAAAAATATCACGATGCAACACATTACCAATATTTCAAAGCAATTATTAAAATTCTATGCTGGAGAATAAGAATAAGATCATTAATTCAAAATATAGCATTCAGTGAAATGACCTTTGCTATATTTTTTTCTATTTTTGTCCAAACTTAATAAACATTTTTACCATTTAAATTTTATTGAATGGACTTAAGAGTAATAAAATAACTTAAATGAATATAAAATACTAGTTTTTTACTTCACCTTTGATTAGTAAATAGTCTATTGCGCTTTACACAAAAAAAAAAAAAAGGCTATGATTATGGAGACACAGGGTCTCTGAAAGCGCTAAGCCATATAACTTGTAATAAGATTGAGTCAAGCTTCACTTTTTTGTGTAAAGCGCAATAAACTATTTAAATGAATATAATGTTTCTATTAACGATAAAGTCTTAAGTCTTTATCTTAGCTTAACAATCATTTGTGTTTCTTTATGTAAAATGGGCAAGTCAAAATAATATTGATACTTAAAATATAAATGATTTCTACTACTTTTATGCTCATAAAGAAAGAAAAAATTTCAACTAACAAATTCTCTCTCAGAAGAATTTAGACCTCAAGATAATATTTTCAAAGATTCATACTGTTTTTAATGATATTAATATAAACAATAATTTGAAATCTCTGGGGGAAGGATTATGGTATTTATATTATAATGGGATGGGGAATCAGGGTGGTTGTACCTGAGGTATGACAAATTATCATCTTTCCTAGTTCAAAATATTGCAAATAATGTAACTTAATAAATTTAAAATACATAAGGTATGAATTATGTTTAAAGTAAGGAGCATGATAGATATTAATATTAAAGTAAGATTTTCACAAAAATATATAAGAAATTTTATGTATTAAAATGAATGAGACCAAAAGATCTCTGAGAGATCAGCTATTTAATTAACTCCTTAGAGCAACTAGTATAATTAACCATACATCAAGCAGCATTATTGTTAAGTATAAGTAAATATTAGTAATACTCAAAAGTAATAACCATTCATCATCATGAATGATCAACATTCAAAATAAATAAATCAACAGTCAATCTTGTGACTGGATTTGAAATGGGTCTACAGTAGACCAGGCTAACTATTGAGCCTTTGCCAGCCTGGGGCAATTATTTAAACCTAATTTGGATGCACAAACTCTAAATGTCATCCATCTGAATATACAACTATAAAAACAATAATGCTGGAATATTAAAACATGCTGATCATCATCAATGCTCTGGTCACTTAGTATCATTAATTTCTAATAGACTAAACTAAATAAAAGATAGTGCATGGCTTTAAAGAATGTAATCTTAGCGCCAAAACCAGGACAATGTCATACTGGAATAACCTGCCCCTACACTAAAATACATTCTTATTTATATAATCAGACCCTTATGCATGAATCTAGCTCAGAGAACATATGCTCTATCACTGTATCATGATCAAGAGATAATGCAATACATATCCTAAAAATATTTGGAATCAAGTACACTGGAATAATTTTAACAATTAAATATAAGTTTATTAACAACAATAAAAAAATGAATGAAACTGAGGTCTCTAGAATAAGACTATACACATATCAATTAAGCCTTCTAATTTTGAGTAATATATAAAATTCAAATTATCACATTGTGATTTACATGAATAATATACAAAATTCAAGTTATTTACATTATGATTTACATATATGTTCCATATAGGTGTATAGATGCATGTTTTACTATTACATGAATATATTTCAATTGACATTCAATAATGGAAAAAAAGTGATTAAATATTACATCTATTTAACACTCATTGATATATGCACAGGTATGTGCAGTACAATTGATTTATATTTCAATCATCATATAAATATAACAAATGATTAAAATTTTTGAGTTATATTTTTAATAATACAAATACCTTATGCTAGGTTTACTTATATAAAATTGCACAGACATGTGATCTATTAATTTATTAACATAACAAATTTCATTTTGTCAAAATAATAAATGGCATTAATTTTTACCTAAATGTATCTATCTACACATAGTGATACATAAATACGCACACAGAATGCAGTACAATTGATGAATAATATATAAATGAAATTCATTTTCTATCATATTTGAATTTATCAAAATAAATTACATTAATTTTTATAATAACTAATTCCATTTTGATTATACATAAAATTCATACATATACATGTGTATAAAAAAAAAATTCTAATCAGTTTAAAACTCTATTGCAGCTTTCTTTTTTTTAAAAAAAAAATTAAAATCAGTTTTCAACCGGTAAGTGTTTTGATTGATTAATTATCAACATCTTTAAATTTAGATTATAGAATTGTCTATTAATCCTTTACTTTTTTATTTGTTTATTCTTTATTCAAGCAAAATTATTACTTTTTAAAAATATAGATTTTTAAAATGTCATTTTCTTTTTTTTTTTTCTCAATAAATTATTTAAAAATAATATTCTCTCTCTATATATATATGTGTGACTATCACAGGTCACTCTTAACTATAACGTTTTTTTAGAATTTAAAATATAAATTTCAAAATGTCTTTTTGTTTTCTCAATAAATGATTTTAAACAAAAGTGTTCTATATTATATATCTCACTTTTAGAATGTCATTTCAAAAATGAATTATTTAAAACAATTCACATTATATATGTGTGACATGTGTTTGTCTATGTCTCCTTGTATATATACACAACAGCATATGTCTAACAATATCTTCATCAACTGATGGGATTCCCTTGGTGAATTGGTCATCATCAAGATAGGTATAGCCCAGGTAAGTTGGTCTGCAGTGATCTCCCTTCTGTCTAGGGCTTGATGGTTTTCAGGACAGTAAGCTCTCTTGTCTACATTTGTACAGGCTAATTGATCCATTAGAAGTGGGTCTGGCTTCATGTGAATTAAAACTAGCATATTGCTCTCCTTCCATACTTACATCTTCATGGTAGCTCTCTATAACTCTGGAAACCAGCTCTGCATCTAGCTACTCTGGTACAGTTACCAACTACTGCAGCTAACTATTTCACAAATATTTTAGTTAACTTTGCAGCTAGCTATTAGCTAGCTGCTTCTCAAAAATATTAAAACTAAACTCTTCTGGCCGGTTAATTGCTGCCAACTCTTTTCAAAAAACCTATTACCCAAATTCAAAAACTAAACTATTCTAATCTCTTTGTCAACTTTTTTTATAAGAGGAATGTGAAGTGATAAAAATCAATTTTAAAACTTTTTTCTTATCTCTCTTGATTAAAAACAATTTTACCGCCTCCAAGAGTACTTGTATTTAAAAAGCTACATTTGGAAATCTTATCAAAGATTTTTAAAAATAGATAATAGAAATTTTTACAATTATCAGTTCTATTTTAAACATAAAACATGCTTTTTTTTTTTAAATTTCAAAATCAGAATATAATATTAATTAGACCTTTGTAATTGTTTAATTTATAATAAAATTCTATTTTAAATTCATAACTAATCTTTTACTTATTCCAGGAAATGCAGAAAAATATCTACAAAATTTTTGTTTTTGTTTATTTCTACTTTTCTTTTCAAATTTATATATATTTGTGCACACACACTATATTATTGTGTGCCATATAACAGAACTGTTATAATATTTATGTAGTTAGTGAAGATCATCTGACATAATTTTCATTGGTTCGATAGTTTACAAGAGTATGGAGCGCAATTTTTAAATGTGAATAGGTATGTTTGAAAATATTTAGTTGCCTAATATTTTTCAACTTATTTTTATTCTCAGTTATTAGTCCACTTAGTTGCTAAAAAGGCATCTTTTTCCTTTCTTTCTTATCTTTTATTTTTAAATATCATACTTTTCTTGCAATCACACACTTAAATGTTATTTGATGCTGCGGTAAAGTGACTAACCACAGAGTTAAATATTCATAGATTGCAGTTCAACTATCGCTTCCAACGCTCAAACATTATATGATCCAAGCAAAAAAAGTTTTTTTTTTTCAGATCTTAAGCATTGATCATCTTAATTGTCTTTTTTTGTTTTGCATCACTAAAACTACCTATTAATATGAAAAAGAACATAGAAATAAAAATTAACCATAAAATTCAATTTGGATGCAGTATTGGTTAGAGACATTTATAACTTCAGTTGCTGTATGTAATATTATTTCTTCTGCTATAAAGCATAAAATAGAATTCTCTACAGAAATCAAAATGGAAAACAGGAACAAGCCTTCTGGTATCCATTAATTACTATGGCTTGAACTGAGTGGCACTACTATATGGAGAGTTTTGCCTGTTTTAGTAACAGTTATGAGCAAACATAAGAAATAGTGATTATGTGATGTTTACTGGTTTAATATATTTTATGGACATTTGATATTTTAAGTACGGCAAATGATAATATTGTATTTGCTATCTTAGTTTTGGTCTTGCATAAACATAAATTTGCATTTGATTTTTTTGTACAGATTAGATTCTCTGATTTAGGCATGAAATTTGTCTTCCAAATTAATAATTAATTGTAGGCATTTTTTAGAAATTTTTTTACTCAAATATCAAAAATAAAAGGTAGTCTTGGATTAATTAAAAAAAAGGCCCACAAAAATTTCAATCAAAAAAAAAAATTAGGAACTTAAGTAATATGTACATTAAAACTATAACATTATGCCACAAAAATATCAAATTATAAGCCAATAATTTGAGAGATTTAAATACTAATGGTATATTGTTACTGCTAAAAAATATTTTCACAAATTTTACATTCGTAAACTTTTTCCATTGGTTGTCCATTAATAAACAATCAATGATTATATTCTAATAAGAGTTCTCTTTTCTTTTTGCTATATGTATATAATATTGTTCTTATCATTTAGCTTTTTAATGTAGATGATATTTTTTATTATTAATATTACATTCACACAGAAAATAGATATAAATTTTGGAATTATGTTTAGTAATCTAAGAATACACATCAGATATCGATTCATCATTTAAGAGTATTTTTTAATATTTGTAATAGAGAAATTTTAATTCTAAGTTTGATATTTAATACATTAGTAATTAGATAGTCATTTACTCTTAGTTAGCAACAGATCGAATATACTGTTAAATGCTTAGTATCAAATTAAAATAGAAATAGTATTTTATGTTTTTAATTTACTACAATATGCTATATTTTATAATTAAAATTTTATACATACATTACATGTAAAAGAATTGGGCACTATTTTATCCCTAGATTGTGGATAATGGCCTTCTGATATGAAGGTTAGCTGCGGATAAGCAAAGTACTATAAATAAGGATTCGCTAACAAAGGGTCAATGGTGAAGGAGACAGTGGCATATTTACTTCTATAAAATGCACAATTTCTATAATGTGAATATATAATAGCGAGTGTTGACCGTCATTAAATAAGTAAACATCTTACTGGGTTCTGGTCAGCAACAACAATCTTCCAAGTCAGCAGAAGATCACTATAAATGACAACAGTGAGGAGGAAGCAGTAGATAGATGTTCATTTTTTGAGATTAAGTTAGTGGGCAAAAAAGGCAACGGGAAACCACTTTGCCTTATAATTCCCTTGTTTTATTATGAGTAGTTCCACCAGGAATCATTACTTTTGATATTGAGACCTTAGCTAATGATGGCTTTGGTGTCTTGTCCAACAGTACTAGATATGAGGCTACTCATGTCATAAACCTGCAAAATCCTCATAAACTTCGTTGAGAGAAGACACATTGAGAATTGGCACATGGAATTGAATGTTAAATCATTGAGAAGAGCTGTGAAATTGGAAAAAGTTATATATAAATAAGCAAAGTGAGGTGGGAAGGATGGGGGGAAGTAAGTAGTGGAAATGTTATTTTATTTGAGTGGTGATAGATCAATTAATGGAATTATCATTGCTGTTGGAAAGATAATTTGGAATAGTATGGCAAAGGTTGGTTGTATTGGCGAATAGACTGATGATATTGAGAATAAATGCAAGTTTTTTTGGATTTGGTAATCATACAAGTTTATATGCCAACTACTACTCATGATGATATTGAATTTGATGAAAAATATAAGTATAGGTGTGGATGGGGGGAAGCATGTATATTGCTAATGGGTGAATGGAATGCTGATGTGAGGAAAGGTAAGGAAGGAAAAAAATGTTAAAAATTATGATATTGGAAAAAGAAATGAAATAGGTAACCAGTTTATACAATTTTGTAATGAGAATGGGCTTGTGATTGCAAACACTTGTTCTAAAAGTTATATAAGAAGATTGTATATATGGAAAGCTCCAGGTGATAGAGAATGTTATCCAATTTGATTATATATTGATTCAGGATAGATATAAAAATGCTATTAAGGGTTTGCATGTTTTGCCTGATGCTGATATAAACTCAGATTATAATTTTGTTATAGCTAAATTAAAGTTGAGTTTAAAAAGAATTAAAGGAGGGGAAAGATATGTAAGATGGGACTTAGATAAATTGAGAGCAATGGAAAAATGAAAATTTGGTTTAATATGTCAAACTGCAATAAAAAGGATTTTTAATGAGGATGAATATATAAATAGCCCTGGTAAGTGTTGGTGTATGATTAAAGAAGAATTCTTAAAAACAGCAAAAAATGAAATAGGTATCATTCGGTTAAGGAAAACTAAATGACCTTGAATAACTGAAGGTATGTTGGTAAAGATGGAAGTATAGAGAAGATGGAAGAATATAAATTAAGTAAGGGCAATATATAGAAAAATTAATAATGAACTAAAAAGAGAAACAGATTTAGCAAAAGTAAAATGGTTGGAGCAAGAATGTAGAGAGAGATAAAAATGTTTCAACAGGTGAAAAGATATGATCTAGTATTTGATAGAATAAGAAATATCACTTGGAAGAAAAATACATTGATAGTGAAATTGCAGATAAGAATGGAAAGAATATCTTCTGTGTCTATTTAGAAGAGATAATTTAATTATGAACTTGAAAATGGGGATATTTTAATCGATGATAATGGTATAATCATACTGCCAGATGAAGTAATAAAGCCAATTGCATAAATGAAAAATAGTAAGGCTGTTGGATTTGAGGGTGAAAGAAATGGGAGAATTTACTAACAAGGAAATAGTTGGACTTTACAATTTGATATATAACTGGAGTCTGACCTTAAAATTTTTTAAGAACTATAATGATTCCAATTGCTAAAAAGAAAGCTGTTAAATGTGAAGAGTACAGGGCAATAAGTTTGTTACCTCATGCTTCTAAAGTTTTATTGAGGATTTTAATTCAAAATTTATTGGAAGGAAGATTATTATATTAGAGAAGAATAGTTGGTTTTCATAGAGGAAACAGTATAAGAGATGCTATTGATATTGTTAAAATAACTGCAGGGAGATGTATTGAAAAATATAAAACAATTAGTATGTGTTTTATGGATTTGGAAAAAGCATTTAATAGAGTAATCTGAAATAAACTTATGACCATCTTAAAAAATAAAGAAGTATTTTGGAAAGAGGGGAAGAATGTATGGAATATTTTAAAAGAATTCTATTTTTACGAGGTTAAATCAACATAGGTATGATAAAAATTCGCCGATTTATTTGCATACTATGGAAACAGGGCATGTATTTGACAAAGAGAGTATAAAAATGTTAGGATATACTAATAAAAGAAGAGATAGAAAAATAAAAGAAGCGATACTAATTAAGAGGATAAGGCCTAGTTTAAATAGGGATGGGGGACTAAGAATGTTGTGTTGGTAAGTGTAGTATTGGATTTATAGGCTTATTAGTAATTAAAAATAAGAATATATATGTTTTAGGAGTGTATGAATGTGTATATGGGTAGCGAATATTGAATATAAAATTAAAATATGGTTTGGAAAAGATATTGGTGTTAGCATGTTTATTGTTGTGATTGATTAATAATAATGGTATTAATAATAGTAATAAAAGAAAATAGGTTTAAAAGTTATATTATGTGGATATACATAAAAGATTTGTAGAGATTATTAATAAATATAGGTTAAAAATAGTTATGAGTTTTATAAAATAGATAACAGAGGGAGTTGATAGTAATAATAAATAATAAAAAGAATAATGTTTATAAAAGTTTGTAAATTTGTTATAGAAATTTAAAAACTAAAAGTAATAATAAAATAGTTTTAAAGGTAATAAAAAATGGTCTAGTTTTGTGTTATAGATAAGGAAGTAAAAAGGTATTATGTATTAAACAAGATAGATAATAAAAAGAAAAAATAACCATAGAAATAAAATAGATTTTAAAGATAATATAAATTGGGGCATTAGATGTGGTTTGTATAGTTATATATGTAATTTATAAGTAAGTTGAGTATTTATGTGGGTGGGTATGTATAAATGTATAGGAGGATAGATATATGTAGGTATATGTTATGAATATAGGTATTTATGAGAATATAGGTATATATATGAATAGATATATATATATTGGGAATGTAGGTATATATACGAATGTGTTTTAAGGGATAGAATTATATTTTTGGATATATATATATATATGTGGGTGTATAAGTGTAGGTAGGGATTTGTTGATAATTTTTAAATTGTTAATTTTGTAATCTTTTATTTTGGATATAGTTTTATGTATTGGGTTTATATATTGGTTTTATATATTATTTTAGTTATATGTATAGAGGTAATGTGAAGATATATATATATGTAGGAAATATGGATGTTTGATATGTATATTTAGATGTGGAATAATGGTAAAGTAGCTATTTATAATATTGGAATATGGTTAATGATTATAATTGGGAAGTTGGAAGGTAAATAGAATTATAAGTTTTATAATATTGATAACAGAAGGAGCTGTTTTAAATGAATAAATAAGATAGAAAATTTTGAAAAAAAAACGGTCATTTTAATTAAAGTTAAAACAACTGTAAGGAAGATGGAGGTAATAATGTTAAAAATATTATTTAGTGAAATAGAGATAAAAGTTATAAAAAGTAAAATAAAAGATAATAAAGTAAAAGATGTTATATATTAGATAATTATAAAAATAATAATAATAAAATAGTATTAAATATTATAAATAATATTAAAAAGAAGAATTTTTAAAAGGTTGATTTAAAAATAAGTAAAAATGGAATTGTTTAAAAAGGTAAAAAATTAAAAAACGGTGAATTGGATATGTTTTGTATTTTATATATGTGTAGATAGAATATACATATGGATGTGTATTAGTAAAGATATATGAAGATTGTATATATGTCTATATGTGTATATATATCTGTATATGAATGTATGTTTAAAAGAGGTATGTCTAGGTATTGGATATGCATATATATATATAGATATGGATTATATATATGTCTAGGGGTGATATAGATTTATATGTGTATATATATGAAGAAAATATATGTGTATATTTTGATATATATGTATATATGTGTGTGTAAAATGATGGAGATATATATATATTTTTGATTTATATAAGATTTATACATATATATGTGAAATGATAATTATGTATTTGTATTATTCAAATCTTGTAGCTCTGAAGAAGACTGCTGGACAGTCGAAACTGTAAGAAAATAAAGAAGTTTTTAAGAAAATTAATTGCATTAAAGTGTATATGAGTGAAGTATTATAAATAATATAATATTTTATGTTGAGAAGACTAAGTATTTATGGCTAGGAAGGAATGCAAAAAAGACTGCAAATTGAAATCCATGATAACATAGTTCAACAGGTTAAAGGGATTTAGATATTTGGATAGTTGGTTGAGTGAGGATGGAAGAAGTGAAGATTCAGTTAAAAGAAGAATGGTATTGGCAAAGGAGACATTTATAAAGAGAAAGAAAATATTTTTTGGATCTTTGAAGAGAGAATTAAGAACAAGATTAATTAAATGTTATGTGTGGAGTGTACTATTTTATGATTGTGGAATGTGAACAATGAGTAATAAAATTAGAAACCAATTGGAAGCTTTTGAGATGGGGACATGGAACAGAATAGAAAAAACCAGTTAGATGAATAAAATAACAAATGAAGTTTTGAAAAGAGTAAATAAAAAAAGAAAATTGATTGAGGAAATCAGAAAGAGAAAGTGAATTGGACATATATTAAGAAGAAATTATAGTTTAATGAAAGTTGTTTTGGAGGGAATGATGAGTTGGAAATAAGAAAAAAAGATGGAAAAGATTAACATTGTTTGATGATATAAGAAATGGAAAGAGGTGCATGGAGTTGAAGAGCTGGGCAATAAAGTGAATGGAATGGAAAAAATAGATGAATTGATGATGTGACTACTCTCGACTTGTCCATGGGACAAAATACTGTTGATGAATAAAACATTAGAAAAATGAATGAATTACATATTTTCTTTTAAATTGTATCTGAGTATACAGTTGAATTATTCAGTTTTATATTAATGTTATATATAGAGCTCGCAAACAAGCTATTAACAAGCTTTGTAGAATATCCACAACCTCAAACTGGTTCTGCTACTGGCGTCCTCAGTGAGGTGCTAGGATATTCACTCATTAGATTAAAAATACCAGGACAAGCCTAGCACTTTATCTAATGTATAACTATTAAGTAGAAAATCTGAAATTTTCGGACATCCATGTCTTCCAATCTAGCTATTTAACTTAAATAGCCATATGGGACTGAACTAAGCTCAGATATACCATATATTATAGCTTTAGCAATATAAAATCACCAAAGCCATCATAGTAAAAAATAAAATTGCAAAAAAATCAAGTCAGATGTCACATGTCCTAATTTATTAAGCTTGTATTTACAAATGTTATATATAGAGCTCACAAAATAAGCTCTTAACAAGCTCTGTAGAATATCCCCAACCTCAAATCGGTTTCTGCTATTGGCATCCTCAGTGAGCTGGATTGGAAGACATATGGATGTCTGAGGATTTCAGATTTTCTACTTAATAGTTATACATTCAATAAAGTGCTGGGCTTGTCCTGGTATTTTTAATCTAATGAATGAATATCCTAGCACTTTACTGAGGACGCCAGTAGCAGAAACCAGTCTGAAGTTGGGGATATTCTACAAAGCTTATTAAGAGCTTGTTTTGCAAGCACTATATATAATATTTGTAAATACAAGCTTATTAAATTAGGTCAAGTGACATCTGACTTGATTTTTTTGTAGTTATATATTAAATGTAAAAATTTTAAATATGAGGATTGTAATATCACAAATTTTAGTTATGGTTATTTAAAAAATATTAGAGTGGGGTTTTTTCTATATATGATTTTCAAAAAATAAATTAAAACTATGCTATAAAATTTAAAAATGATTAAGAATGCTTTTATAAAATGTGAATGAAAATTTGAAGTATATGTGTAAATAGCTGAATTAGATCATAAGATCTACTAATCCTTAGACCACAAACTAAAAACTATTGTAGTAAAATATTGAATAAATATTCTACATATCTCTTTATTATTATTAAGCTTATAAAAAAATTCTTAATGGAAATCTTTTCAATTGCATGGTCAGTATTTTATGTCTTTTTATATTTTGGATGCAGTGATAGATTTGACAGATTTTGGAGCTCATAGTCCATGGATTGCAGCCTAGCTCTGTTCATTTCCGGAAGTCACTGATCAATAAAAGCATTTGATTGTTATTAATGTTTCACAATGTGGTACGAATAATAGAAAAAAGATGTGGAATAATGAATATTCCTAGATTTTACTCGCATGTTTAATCATGTGTTAGCCATCTAAATCTCATATAACTAAGTAATAAAACTCTTGTGATCTACTTTAAATGATACGTTCATTAATTAATGAGAAAACAGTACCGATTGAACATCTATATATTATGCATGTTTTTAACATGATAGTGGTAATGCGATTATTGCATATCACAGCAATGGTAATAAGTAACTATAAAATTGAATGTGTATTTTATAAATAAATTCAAAGAATGCCTTTTAACTATAAGGATAGATTTTTTTTTTACAAGGTTCGATAAAATATAGCCTCATTCAAAATGATATGATAGAATTTTCCAAATACACAAACAGCATGGGAATATATATCATTGAATTTTCAAAGCATAAACTGATGATGATGAATCATGCGCATTTCATGCAGACATGTTATGGCCAAAGAATGATAAAACCTGGAATGGTATCTTGATGTATGTATTACCATAAATGTATACCCACTCCTATAATTTCAGTGTTTCATCCGATGTTCAATAAGACACAATTCATTCAATGAGATCCCACATACATTTCAGGATGAAAGATTCAGAGATTGAACTTGTCAAAGAACTTTTTTAGTTACTCATAAATGTTGATGATGTGTGACCATGTCATTAATCCACTAGAATAATCTTCTAGCCTAGACATCAAGGAATGTATCTTGGGTGCATGTTTTACAGAATTTTCACTTAACATGAAAGAAAATTGGCAGGTGGCTAAAATTATGGAAAAGTATCAAATATTTTTATAATACAATTATTGTTTTATAGTTAATAAAGTTAAATTAATACCTATCAGAATATGAATGAATTTTTAATAATGATGATTGACTTTAGAAGGGACTTCAATTATCTTAACTATCCAAGCTTTTTGTAATATCACTTTTTAGCTTATACTGAACTTTAGAAAAGATATCACAAATTGTAAAATTTTATCTTTGTATTTTCCATCTGTCAGGGTATTGATATTGTGTACTGCATTGTGATCATCTATTATAAATGATGTTACCCTGTCGAAAATATTTGGTAGAAGAACAGTGTGCTTCTTATGAATAATAACTGTAATCTTGCATGGTGCTACATGTAATTTACAGCAATCAAGGTTTATTATTGTACTGTTTTGCTATTATACAATACTTTCAGTGATACACAATAGGAATCATAAGAAATAGTTTCAAGAGCACAGGTCCGCATCTCTATTTTGTTCACTATAATTTTTCTGGCCTGATCACTACCATTCTTCGAATAGATTCTCTAATAGATGTTGACTTTGTTGGTACCTGGCAATAAAAAATGAAGATCTGTCAGTAGCTGATTTAATCTCTTTGATAATGGCTGATATCTTCCTAAATTCACAATTACTTTCAAATGCAATATATATGGCAGAAATTTGATATATAGAGCAACAATGTATTGGTTAGAGACATTTCTTTGCATATGTCCAATGCTAACAAAGTTAGTGACAAAATCACTAATCCTTGCTCAGTTTTTGGATGTGCTATAATAACAATGACCTCTGTGTTGCAGTGATCTATTTATCATGAGCATTCCATACAAAATCACTTTCTCAAAACCTACTTTCTTTTCATCTTATATGTCAGTTATATGTTTTTGCATGTTTTAACCATTTGATCCCCTTCTGCTCTTTCTAAGTAGTATATGTGTACGTATAATCATTTAGTTTGTACTTGAATTTATAATTAACCTTAAATTTTAATTTATTTATTTTTTCAGAATTACAGGATAAACTTACTTGCAGTGAATCAATTTACAATAAAGCGTTAAACCGTTTACATTCGGTAAGTAATTTTTTAGAAAATTTTATCCTATTTTATTTTTTTATTGTGATGAATAAAAGCGAGATTCATAATTATGGTACACCTGGGTCTCGTTTTATGCGGATTATTGTAATGCGATTTTGAAGTTATGCAATTCATGTTTCTTCTTAATATCTTTCATATTTCACTATATTTATTAGATATCAAGAAATTTAAATTATTAATAACTTATTTTGACTTGAAATACTTTTTCTTTTCCAAAAGTATGTTATATGAGCAACTAACGTTAATATGGCCTGAAGCTGTATTATAATCTTAGCTTCTATGTAAATAACTTATTTATACTAATGAGTAAATAATAATAATAGATTTATACTTACATATAAAAATATCGCAATAAATGTTCAAAAAATTTAAACTTTTAAAACGTATTTTGTTATATATAACAGAAATAAATAATATTTTAGATTTTTAAAATAAAAAACGAAGATTTTATAAACTGAAAATAATCTTTCCAATGATAATGTATAATCTTTTTGTTTTGATTACGATCTCATTTTTTTAATATAGAAACAGAAAACCATTAACACAGCACAAGACTGAAAGTGGCACTAGTTGTACATCACATCACAAATAAAAATAAAGTGGCTAACAGGTTTCTCTGGGCATAATTGCTGAGAGATTCTTGACTTCGTTTAAGGGGAAGCCACAATTCATCACATCGAATCTGATTTCTTACCAGTTTGCAAATGAACGCTAGCGGTAATGATTAAAATATGTATGAAAAATGTAAAATTAAATACTGTAGTAATAAAAAAAGTTTGTCTTGTATTAATTTTTTTCAAATATTTGAAATTTTTTATTAGTCATACTTTATTTGCTTATTTTTTTAATGCGAATTTTAAAGTAGTTTTTCCTTGTTGCTTTGCTTTTATGCAAATTTTGAAAATTACAGCACCTATCCCCCATTTTTTAAGGTAAGTTAAGTCTATTTTTGTGTGATTTTTTTTAATGCGGATTTTCTGTGGAACCTATCTACCACATAAAACGAGACCCTGATGTATTTGTTTTTTCTCAGTGTTTTATAATTTCAATTTTAAATTGAAAAACAAAATTAAAATTAATTGAAAAAAAAAAAATCACTGTAGAATCCAGAAAATTTAAAAATTGGTATTAAAATTAGATATGATATTCTACAGAGTATAAAAATTTAAAATACTTGTGACATATAAAAAATCTATAAATTAGGCAAAAATAATAAAATTTCAATTAAAATAAATAAACTTGAAATGTTAATTAAATATCTTGAAAATGTAGGAGCAGTGTTTCTATTTTCAAAGCTAGTTTTTCAAAGCTTTTTGGTTTATTAATTTCATTTAAATTTAAGATAAATCAGGATAGAAAATCAACATTTTCATTAGTTAATAAACTTAAATTGGGTATTTTGTTGTCCCTAAAATATATTTTTCAAAGATGATCCTTTGTAAAATAATAGTTTCTGTATAATTTCTAACATCATCTTTATACAAATTGTAGAATTAATTTTTCTGTGACTTTTATAAATTAAACATGTTCTCTTATATAATTATAGAATGGAATGATTGTTGATAGAAAGCAATTCTAATATATCAATTTTTATATTTATTCACTTTTAAAGATAGTATATTTTTAGGAGGATATTATTTTATAAACTTCCGAAGTTTTAAGTTAGGGACAATTATCATCTAATGAAGTTTCCAAAAGTTAATATGTTGCATCAAAACATGGATGCTGTTAAACATTAAGATTTTTTTTTTTTTTTGCTTTAAAAATATGTATATCAATTATTTCTAAAAACAAAACTACTAAAAAAATAAAAATGCAGATGTAGATAATATAGTTGAACCATTTTGTTTTCAGAATTAAAAATTATAAAAATTACCTAAATTAGTAACAACAAAAATTATTTGACAGTACCTAAGTTAAATCTTTCAATTTATCAAAAATAACAATTTTAAAAATAACAAGGTATCACCTGATCACCATTCCAAGTGCTTACACAAGCTAAGACAGAGGCAAACTCTCCATACGGTAGTGCCGCCCAGTGCAAGCCAGAGTAATCAATGGATGCAAGAAGGTTTGTGCATAAAATCCCTATCTAGTGTCTATTCATCCAATATCTCAGATACCAAAATGTATAGATGCTGAACTGAGTTCATATCTATATGACTATACAAGTGAATGAGCTTGAATTGAAAACATTATTGTGTTTTCATTTTCAACTCATAGGTTTATAGTTAAGTAAAAAGATAGATCTTAAGGTCTTTGTGCAGTTGCTCTCAGTTCTAAGGCTCTTCAATGATGGAAGCCACAAGCTAGAAACTAGTCTGGGGGATATTGGATGAGTAGGCATTAAATAAGGATTTTATGCACAAACTTTTGTGCATCCATTGATTACTCTGAGTGCCATTTCTGTACAGAGTTTATCTTTCAACAAGATATTTGACAAAAAAAAAACTTCACCAGAAAAAAATTGTAAACACAAAGGAATAAAACAAATGGATTTTAAAATATCTTATAATTTTAAAAAGCTTAGGTAAATCACAACTACGATTTTTCTAACTTCACCAATGAGCATTTGAAGCGCAGTACAATTGCTATCTAGTAAATATGTATCTATGAGAATATAAACTTCATTCACAAACTAATTAACTCCGAATACATTATTATAATTCAGACTCCTAAAGAATTATTTTAAAAACAATTACCTCTTTTTTTATATTA
The DNA here is from genome assembly GCA_028023455.1 of Epiperipatus broadwayi. Classification (NCBI taxonomy): domain Eukaryota; kingdom Metazoa; phylum Onychophora; class Udeonychophora; order Euonychophora; family Peripatidae; genus Epiperipatus; species Epiperipatus broadwayi. The sequence goes on along the minus strand of JAQFVV010006308.1, from coordinate 1,566,031 downwards.
ATGTCAATTTACTAATCAGACAAAAATCGGCTACTTTCATCTCATGGTAAATAAATCAAGTATTAATACTGACCAATAAATTGATATTAGTATGAGAAAGTGGGCATTATTTGTAAGGTTCATTAAAAAAATGTTTCTATAGGAATCTGACTTGTAAATTATAATGTTTTAGGACTTAATTTGATCCATGAATAAAGTATTATCTAACATGCACATTTAATTAATAATTTAATATTTGCTTCTACATGGAGGAAAGTTCTGTGGCCCCTCCCCCTCTATAAGTTTGATAGCATTGAAAATAGTGACTAATAGAAGTCTGCTGTTTAATCCAGCTCCTGATTCACAGTTAAATACATATTTAGTTTGCCACAATCGAAAATTATGATTTTCCAACAGAATTGTTAACTGAATCCATTCAAGCTGTCATCATATAAAACCTCAGCTTTCAAAAGCAGATTAACAGAAATAACTATAATACGATGTAGCCAGTAGAAATTTCAAGGAATTATCCTGAAGATGAAACCATTGGAAAAAGAAATCAAATGATCAAAGATTCGACAACATTCAGCAGAATCAAAGAAATATCTGAATGGTATTTAACTCCAGATCATGCTTGCACTAAGCAGTTAACTTCTAAACGGAATATATAATAAGCTATCAAACTAGGGAAAAAGAAGAGTGACAATTCACATAACATCTATCCCTAGAACTTTTGACATCTAAGAAGCTTGCATCTTTCAAAGGGCGATCCCATGTTGTTAAAGTCATCTGCGATTGTCAGAAGATGGTGTTTTATTAATTAGCCAATTAACTTGTTCCATCATTTGTGCATTGTATTTTGATACTTTTGACTTTCCAATTGTTCTTTCACCAGTTTTTGCTTTCGTTTTATTCACGAGTTACTGTAGAACAGGTAAATGTCTAACATCTGGAAATTAAGATAAAAAGTTTGGTGAAAACCATTGAGCCATATGGTGCAATTACATGACAGGATATCAAAGCTAAAGTGTAAACTTGTGGGTTTTTTAAAGCAGCTAATATTCCTACCAGAATTTTCTGATTAATCATTCCATCTTTTTAGATGATGGATAATAGTGAAGCATTATTAAAAAAATAAAACTTGCTTAAATAAACTTTGATATAAAATTCCCAGTGACATTTACATGTGTAATATGTGGTTTATAAATAAACTAATTATTTTACCATTACGTTTGTATGTTTTTTAGTATTGAGTAGCATGATATTATATTGCTTAATGTTGATGAATTTCCCACTCTTTTAAAAAAATTTCAGTGCTTTTCATTCTTATTTATTTCTTCGAACTTTTGGACTGATTAGTGGTTGTTCTCAGAGCTTAATTTTTTTATTTGGTTGACCCTTTAAACAAAAATAGGAAGTCCTGAGGAAGACTGCAAGGCATCCCAAATGATCAGAGAGGCAGATATTAATAAGAAATTGGTCACCATTGAATAATATTGCCAATTGAAAATCAAAATAAAAATATCATGATTTCCAGGTTACACAGTGCCTTTCAGGACCTAACTCTTTATTCTACTCCAGATCTGTCAGTAGTTGTATGTTTAATAATCATAAATGCTAATACTATTATCTGGAGTTTGTTGATTAGTTAAGCTTTCAATAGGTGGAGTAGAATTAAAGGAGTTTCCTCATGAATATTATCAACTAAACTATTACAATATAAACTCTTTCAAATCTGCAGATTATTTATTTTTTATCAGTCCAACTTCATTGTATAATTTATTATAGACTAAAATTTTAATTAAGTTTTAAAAAAAAAATTTCGATTTTTTTTCTTTTTTAGATATTCACATCTCCAGATCCAGATAATTGTCCATCGCTTGTCTTATCTTCTTTGATGAATTCATCTCAGTCATTTACACTTCCTCGAATACCTTTTCTCCCTCCAGCTTACAGTACAATGCTGGGATTTAAACATTTGCTTCACTTCAAGAAAAAATTAATTACCGAAGTTAATAAGCTATGGAAAATGCCAGTCATACCACAGCAAGTCACTGTTTATATGTCTAAAGAAACTGGATCCCCTCTGACTGCTGTATTAACTAATCCAAAGGTACTTTCCGATTTTCAGCCTAGAACTAACACAGAACTTCATGTGTCCAAGTCCCACTATCGTGAATATTTTAACTCTGAATTGGATAATTTCTCAGATACTGAATTAAGCTATAACCAAATTTCACAACTCATAAATGAGATTTTGCCTCCCATTAGATGCACAAAAGAGTATAATGTTTTAAAAGATCAGTTTCTTTCATTGTTTGTTTGGCCAGCTTTAATTTCTAACATTCCACCTAAACTTGAAGAATCTGTTCTTAAAAAAAATATCGCATCTGATAAAAAAGTGTAAGTATTTAATCATTAATTTCATGCTGTATTTATGTTATTTTTATTTTTTTTACTTCTCTCATTGTATTCTAATACAGTCACAGTAAAAAAATAATATATATTTTGCACAATATTTGTGTTTAATGCTTTATCTGCATATTTTATGTTTTATAGAAAATACTGAAATATCCTTCCAAACACGTTAAGATATTTCAGCAATGCCCTCTATGAATAAATATAAAGTCTGGACCTGAAATATCTTAATGTTTGGACAGGTGATTTGAATACTTTCTATTTAATTTTCAGTTAGTGTTATACTTTATAATATTTTTTACATTTTATATATTATTGAACATTTTTTTAGGAGGTGTTATCCATGTACTAAAGGAAAGAAGTTTCGATCTCGTTACTATAAAAAAAAGGGACAAAAAAGGAAAAATGGACAGGAAAATGCATTATCAAAAGCACCTGCAGATGATATCTCAAAAGATGGTAATACTTCTCAAAACCAACAGGGTAAGTAAATAATTATTATTTTATGATTACAATAAAGATGTGAACCTATTTTTCAAATGTAAATATATTTAAGTGCTTGATCATTAATACCCATAATTTTCATTTATGCATTTGCTTTTTCATAAAATGCTTAATAGATGCTGAAAACTTAAAAAAATTTAATTGTTATTGTTAAATAATTTATAGATTAGAATTTTGAAAAGTGGATAATTTCTAGAAATATGATAAATTTACAGTGTTATGTATCAAAAAATGTTACACTTAGGGAAGTCATGTATACTTACAACACTTCCTCAAAAGACATTAATGAAATCATTCCTTGCAATGCATTGGAATATATATCTTCATAGTTAAATTGTACATAATCAGATCATTTGACCTTGTGTCCTGCAAAGTCATTAGGTATATCCAATGATATCTCTCATAAGGTTTATACCTGATGGTATTTGAGTTCTAGCATCAAAATCTCCTATAACAATTTTAAAATGTTTAGTTCGATTAAAAGCCTTTTGTACCTCCTTATAAAAATTTCTCTACTTCATCATCACTATGAAAACTTGTTGAGAATAAACCTAAATTATCTGCCTTTGGTATCTGTTATTAAGTTGAGTAACTAATCTTGCCACTCTATCTGATATACTTACGATTAATCTCACAAGGTTGTTCTTCCACTTTTTATTTATAATGAATCCTACTTCGCTTATACTTCTAATATTTATGCCTTTGTAGTATAATACGTGTCCACTTTTTAAATCAATAGTCTCTTTACCTTTTCTTATAACTTCACAAAGTTCAATAATGTTCCATTTAATATGAGACAGTTCTTCTTTCACTTGAAAGTGATCTGCAGTTATAAGTACCTAAATAAAAGATCACCAAATGGTAGCCTGGGATCACAGTCAGGAGATTCTTAGCATCCTTCACTTTCAGCAGCCAACCACTGCCTTGGCTAGCAACTTTACAGCCTCCTGGGAATAAGGGCCGTGATTTACTTTTGTCTGTCGTAATTGTAAATGTCTATTAGAAAAAAACAATTGAAAGATGAAAGTGCTGTAGGTAAATTTGGTTATGGTGATAGAAATGAGAGAACATAGACTTGTGGAGTTTGCAGAAAATCAAAAACTTTATATTATGAATCTTTTTTTTGAGAAAAATATTAAAAAGAAATGGACATAGAAGCACATCAGAATTGGATTATATTTTGATTAACAGAAAATACATATTTCAAGATAGTAATGTTCTTAATAAATTCAACACAGGAAGTAATCATCGATTAGTAAGATGTAAAATATATCAACAAGTATAATTTCTCATTTGCATTCTCATAAGCTTCCTAGAGCAGTTATCTTTGTGCTATTCTAAAGCTATCTATTGTATGATTGAGTAATCATTGGAGTCTAAATAGTCTGTAGTACTATAAAATACCCATCTCCAGACTGACCAATTTCTGACTTTGTCTTCATCAGTAAGAGCTAGGATTCAAAGCCAGAAATAATATATTTATTTATCTATTCACTATTTTCCCCTTTATATTATTCAAGCTAATAACCTGAAATTTTTAAAAGCTTTAAGGATTTCAAACCCAAGCTTATTTGCTTATCTATATAGTGAAACGGAAACCTCCAATCTCTTTCCGTTTCACCATCAACCTAATGACCTACTTGTCTGAACTAGTTTCGAACCTATCTTAAATATAAAAATGTTAAATGTAAAAATGTTATATATAAGTCGAGCGGGAAAACTTTGCTATAATGGCCGCTTGAATTGCATCATCCATTTACATATGAAACACGCTATAATTAGACAGGTTTGATAAAATTATAGCAGAGAAATGCTCATAATTTATTATAAAAGGTTTTATTAATTTTCAGTCAATTCTTAATTATATTCGCTATTATATCCGTATGTGGATGGATAAGTTAAACATTGGAATGATATATATATATTTAAGTTTAAATAAAGATACTGTAAAACATTTTCTTTAAATTATATTTAACGGTTTTCTGATTTAATGTTTTACATATATAATTGAAACTAAAGTATTTTCTTTAAATTTGCTTTTTTTATTGTAAACAAATAATATTGTAAAAACAAATATGTTAAAAGTTATTTATTTCAGTAAAATAAAAATCATCCGTTTGTAATTAAAAATGAGAATTTTGTGTAAACAAGATATCAATTAGTGACTGCACCCCGGGTCAAAAGTAACATCTAGTTTACTGATTGATTTTTGTTTGCAACAAAAGACTTTATCATTAAATCAGAATACCGTTCCTTCTGCTAAGCTTTAACATTCTTTAACACCTAAAAAGGAATTTAATTAATGAAACTGAATCAAATTATATAATTTATATATTTTAATAATTTTAAGTAATTAAATGTAACACCTCGGAGACGTTATCTGTTGTAGAAATTGGATTATATTATTTTGTTTAATTAAAAGTCAATTGGTCCCGAGGCTAATGAAATTCCAAAAAGGTGTTAAAGTTTAGTCGAAATGTATAAATAGGGCTTATTTTAAGCGGGAAGATATACTCCATCTTGCTTTTGAAGAGCTATTATTATCCAAGTTATAAATTGTTTAACTTTACCATGTCTGGCTAAAGTCAGGCCAAATTTTGCTGCCGTTCCCGTGATGGAACGCCGAGTTCAATCCATCAAATGCCGAAGCAACAACCAAAAGCTTATACCAAATGAAAGATGCCGTAAGCCACTAAAAGGGACTTGCCGTCGTTCCAACGCCATTTTAAATCGTCTCGCAACTGAATAAGAACATGCCATAAGCCGCCAAAGAACTCACCTTCGTTCCAGCTCAAATCTATCCAGTCCAGCTATAGAACTGTTATAATATTATTTAAAATAGCAGAGCTCTCTGTGAATTTCAAAAACAATCATGATTTCTTCAAAAACAGGTTAGCTAACCATATTATCGAAACTTCTTTCTAAATTGTTTTTCAAATAATCTTTAAATTCTATAATATGAAATACTTTTGTAAATTTCTGTGTTAATTAATGTTTTGCTATATAATTTAATCACTGCAGTTATATTTTTGCTTTTCTTTTGCTTATTTTTAATTATTATTAGTTGTGCCTATGTTTCGAAACGGCGTGCATTTAATTATAGAATATGTTTTTAAAGATATAAATTTAAAATCTTCGTATTATTATTTATATAGCGTCATTTCGTGCGCTGTTTCGAAACCCAAATTCATATTTTTTCATTTAATAAATTAATTAATATAAATATAAAATGTGGCTTTTCAACCTTTAATTATTATATTACTAAAGATTAAACTAGCCTGGAGTGCAATCATAAGTATATTTTTTAGTAAAGTATTCGTAAGTCCCTTATTAAATATACTTTTCCTCCTTTTTAAAAGTTTAGTAGTTATAGATAACTAAAGAGATTGAACGGGATAAAGTAAAGTTTGTATATATTCCCGTCAGTAGCATATACATATTTCTCATGCTACAGAAGAGTTGGCTCTTTTGATCAAGCTGATAAACTTGTGTTCATTTAATATGTGATATTTCATTTATAATATCCTTCGGCTTGGCGGATGTGAAACTTATTAATATTTTTCTCGTTGTGCTGTTTTATATATAAGATGGAGCCACGGCGTTGCCAGCACATCTCTTATAGGGTAGTGCAGTAGCGAAGTCTGAGCTACGGGCCAGATTAGCACGTAAGTCCCCCGCTTTTTATGAACCAAATAAAGGTTCCCTTTTGCAGCATGACGACCGGTTATTGGGTAAACCGTTGTTTGTCACAAAAACCCTAAAACTATTCTTCCATCCGCAGAGCCACTTTATTATTATATTTTACTTGTGCCTAGCGTATTAGTAAAATCATTATAGCCAACTCTCCCTCCCTAATATGCAGTCTTCGGCGTTTATCCGAAGCATTCTTGAAAACCCGTTCGATCTAAAGCTATCTGGGATGCTTTATAAGCCCATAGGTGATATATAAAATTATTATAGTCAGATGTCTTATTAAGTTTCACTCCAGACTTTGTTAGATTTCACGTACAATAGCCACACGAACTGATGATGAAAGGGCATAACTGGTAAAAGTTAATGTAGTGATTAGTTATATAGCAGGGCTATTTGTTTCCATTAAATAATATTGGATCAATTAAATAATAACCAACGTATCAATTATTGTTTAAATGGCCTAGAGTAATGTTACTTTATAAATAAAATGCCTGCGTGCATTTGCCAACAACAATTGTCAATAAATATATTTTAATTCATCATTTATCAGTTTCTGTCTCATTATTAAATCAATCCAATTCACTAATTTCCCATAGCTATTTCATTAGTAAAACCCCTATTAACTAATTATCTTAGATTTTATCTTTGAAATGTCTTTAGTGTTTAAGTTGTTTATATAGATGTTCAAGTCCATGAGTCTTTTGTTTCTCCGATTTGCTAGTGGGCCGGATTAAGAATTAATTTTCGTGGGCCATCATTGTTATGTTGTCCATTAGGTGTTTGATCTGGGGCTTGGAGAGAGGGTTCGAATCCAGGCTGGTCCTTGACCAAAATCTCGGGCTCGACTGGGTTTGAAGTACATTTTGTGAGTTCCAGCTCGTGTTAGATGGATAAGCATATTTTGACCGGCACAATAGATCTGGTTTCCATTGATTGCTCAAATTTATAAATGGTTCTAGAATAGAGTGAAGATAATTGTTCTTACTGAGTGTGATGTTTGATGGCAAGCAAGAGTTCTTCAAATTCGCAAGTCATTCGTGTTAGGGAGAGTAGACAAAGCGGAGGTTTTCTTTCTGCCATTGTGTTGATTAATACAACTTTAGATATATTTTTGATCTTCATTTCACATTTCATTAAGATATTTTATTCCAAAGAGTTATCATTTCTTAGAAATTAGGCGTAATATTCCGCATTTGTATATGTTTATAATTGATATTGTGATGATCGCACATACTGCGGTCACACATATAGATATTTAACATTGAAAGAAGGTTAAATATTGTGCTTGGATTATAAAAAAGTGAGTTTAAAAAAATTACAAAACAAAGAAATGTTTAAGTAAAAAAGAGAGGGAATTAGAATCGAAACGATTCTTATCTTTTACCCTCCAAAGTTCAGATTTTAGAAAGAATAGAAATATTAAGGTTAAAAATATCGATATCATGTGTTTAATGTAAGATTAAAAAAAATGAGAAATGAAATATAAATAAAATAAAAACTTAATGATATAAAAACAAAAGCGATAGTTGGCAAGTTTAAATAAAATATAAGTAAAATTTAGAATGCAACGAAAAGATAAAGATCTGGTCTTAAAATTACACATTTTGACGAAAATGAAATGCATGTGTGAATGTATGAATAAAGAGAGTAAGGTTTATTTCATGTCAAAATGAAATAATTTTATTAAAGAAAGTGACTGATAAATAAATGTAAAATATTATATTATAAAATTATATCAAATTATAAGTAATTTTGTATAAGTTGCTGAAAGCATGTTAAAGTAAAAAGGTGTGAAATAAAAATACAGCGGGAGATCAAGATAAGGAAGGAATTTGAAAAATAAAGGACATTAATTAATTAATTGAAAAACAGTATTGGTCGAGACTTCAGTGAAGACACTGCTCTGATAAGAAGCAGAGAAATATAATAGAAAGCAGACATGAAAGTTAAATTTGGGAACATGAAAACAAACTATAACATAAGGGAAGCTTCAAGGATGTGTGGCTAAGGGCCAGTCGCGATCGCCGGTCGATCCAGACTTCCGTGCTATAATGGTTCACGTCTCGATGTAACAACTGCCGACATAGCGCCTGCCGAAGAGTTCGTTTTTGCCTTGCCTTGATGCCCACAATACGGAGGAGTTCCAACAATCAAATCTAACCGAAGAGCGACCGTTCCCTACTAAAGAAGTGGAAAAATTCCACGGGACGGTCAGCAAGACGCCAAGTTTATTCGAAGACTTTATCACCTAGGTAATTATGAATAAGACATTTTATATAATTATGTGCACATACCGTTAAATTTAATGCAATTGCCAATCCCACATATAATGAGATAGACCTTAATTAGACTCTTTGAATATTTGAAATGACTATAAAGGGATAAGTTATTTCCACAGATTGCAATCATTTATAGAATCTTCTATTGTATTTATTTATTTTTTTGTAGTATTATAGCATAATCTGTTTTTTTTATATTGAGTGTTTATAATTTAGAGTGTTTCTTTTATTATAATTTATTGTATTAAATATCTTTTATTTATGTAAAATCCGTTTCGTCTCTTTCTTCGCCACTTCCAAAAAATAATATAATCTTAGGGTGGGAATAATTATTATGCATTTGAGTACTTAATTAACACATGAAGCTAGTGGTGCAGTATTTGATCCCATTAAATTTATAATTATCCAAGCGCTGTAACTCTGTTAAATCTTACAGCAGTCGGGAGAAGGTTGACCGGGAAATATAACCTGGGGCTATACCCGTATAGCATACAGGTTCGGTCAAGTGCGGATATAGACTCGTTTATGTCCGTATTTTCTCTCTGCTTGTGGTAGCGGAAAGTGGGCGATCTTGAATTATAAGAATTCCCCATTATATCTATATAAAAGGGAAGTTTAAGCCTTTCGATCGTCGGGTTTCCGTTGCAATATATTTATGTCAAATATTTACAACGCAATTAAAAAAAAGAAACATTGTTCATGTGGGAAAGAGAGAGATGGTTAGATTGATGGTTGTTCAAATGGCTAGAATTTTAATAACGTAAAGAATTTAAAAAAAAAAAAAACATTCCTTATTTTTAAAAAATATACTTAAAAAAAATGTTCCTTTGATATTTTATACCACTATGATAAATATTGTAATGATTTCTCATTTAGTTGAGTTTAATCAACCATTGTTTTTCTTTGCCATGACTTTATGCTTAAGATACAGTGTTCCCCCAAAAATAAGACCTAACCAAAAAATAAGCCTTATTCCAAATATAAGCTCTAGTTAAGATCGTCAGCCAGATAGCTAGCTTTTGTTTGCCTATTGAAACACATAATGCACATATTGAATGACAAGGTAATAAATGTATAAATGGTGTTGGAGTACCGTATAAATAAAACAGTATTATTGACATTAATGTTTTAAATAAATAGTAATATAAATTATATGGTTCTTTTCTATTTTCCAGTCGACCATTTTCGACAATAGAGAAAATTTATCTACCACAAGCCAGTATTTTAAATAATTTATAATTTCATTATGTATTTTTAGAAATTTATTTTATTTAATACTTAAATTTACAATGCTTGATTTAGTTTTAGTGTTTCATCATGGTAGCTTTTAAATATTCAAGATAAAATAAAAATTTGATTTCTTAAACATTTTTTTCCTTCTAAGAGGCTTTATTAAAATAATGAAAGTGATTTTAATATTAGCTTAAGTTAATCATCAATCTTTCTCCTAAATAAAAGTTTTTAAAAAGAATACCTAAGCATGGCTATTACACGTAATTTGGAGTGTTTACAATGTGCGCACTTAATAACGGATGGATGTGGTTGTGTCATATATGAATCGTTGTAGTTGAATACGCCGTATGTTGTAATGGACATATTTAATGTGCACGTGTGAAATTCAGAAACATTTTCTGTAATTTTTGTATCTGCAGTTTTTTTGTTGCTTTTGTGTGGACAAACCATTATTAACTGTAATCATTTTGTTACCACCCCTGTCTCTCAAGTCTTCAATTAACACTTGACGTAATGATAAATTTAAACGGAATATTTTTATCGCAGTGCAAAATGAAAGAGCTATTTCGGTGAGTCCAAGAGAGGAATTGTGGGGAACTCCCAGGGTAAGAATATTACAGTTTTCTGTAAAGAGACATACTTGAATAAATGTACATTTTTGTACATGAAAAAATGAAAATGATATTCTCTGAAAATAAGCCTTATGGTGTCTTTTGGAGGAAAAATCAATATAAGACCAGATCTTATTTTTGGAAAAGTACAATATCTAATTAAACAATATAAAAATACAGAAGCATTCTTTAGGCATTATTACATTATCAAAGAATAATTTAATAATAAATATTTTTTAAAAAGATACGTTTATCAAGTATCCAATCGCTTTGTAAGAGGTCTTTCAGATCCTTTTGTATTTTGCAGGCTCTTCTTTAATAACACCACCCAAATGTATTTTATCTTGAATAAAATTAAAACTGGGTGATTACTTGTACTTTGTTATGTTCTTAAGAATTAAATTTAGAATATATATATTTTTGTAATTGTATTTTGGACAGTAGCATTTAAGTTTATTTATATTTTTAGAAAATGATGCAGTGGAAAATTCTGATAGTCAAAGACCTCCCAAAAAGCGAAGACAGAATAATAAACGAGTATGGTTCACAGAAGAACAGTTGCGGCCCCGAAGTAAACGTATGACCAAACGACTCTTAACATCGGGGGATAGTTTTTTTGTGCAGTAAAATATTGATTATTTGTAATTACATTTCTTTCTCTCGTTTGCATGTTTCTTTAATAAAATTCTTAAAACTTCCAATATTTTATATATTGTATTAATGTATCCATGATTACTTTTTTTTCCTGAATGATTTATTACAGCGGTAGAGCATAAGGTCTTCTATCAATTACAATTCTAATACTATGATTTCCTGAGTAATAAAGTCATTGATTCTTTTGGGATATAGTTTTTAAAATGCTATGTTAAATCGTTTTAAGGGAATTATGGCACAATGCTAATGATCAAATTTTGCCACAATCTTGGATTACTGTAAATACCCAAAAGGAAAGAATTATAATAATGATTTTGTTGAAGTCTAAGACAAAAAAATTTTGTTGAAAGTAATAGTTAAAAAGAACTTTTTTTATTCTTATGTTTTCCATAATTTAATTAAGCAGTGGTAAGATTGCACTGTCAAATTTTTTAGTTTTAAAAAAAAAAAATGCTGAAAAAAGTTAGTAATTAAAAGATTATGAAATATGATTCAAAAACTAATGTCAATATAACTAGCCAAATAGAGAAATACTTGAGCAAAACTTTTAATAAATTATGTATTCATTTCCAGAAATAATTTTCATATAATTTTTTGTACTCAATCCTTATCCATATTTTTCCAATGAAAACAGCTCATGTTGCATCTTTTTAAAGTGCTTCTTAGATAATCATGACTAATTAATGATGTTGCTTACCTTAATTCTATACTCAAGTTAATCACGAGATATTATTTTTATGACATCTATTATTATTTATTCACTTCACAGTTTTATCCACAACTTAGCTGCAGTAGTTACATCATTATAAAATGAGATATTCCATTTTATAACTTAATATAATGGAGTCTGCGCTATATTTCAAGACTGCTTTTTGATCTAAAACATCACTAAAATGTTAAAATATTCTCAAGCTTATAACCATTCAAGCTTCAAATTGCTAAAAAAAAAATTCCCTTTTTGTTGATGGATAAAACTATCAAATTTTCTAAACATAAGTTATTGAATCAAAGTCTGTGTACGTTATTATCAAAATGAAAACTTTCTGATCCTTGTCTGAGTTAAGAATAGCACATTCATTAGCAAGTGACAAATATAGAAATCAAGAGGAAATTTCTGTCTCTGTTTTTAATCAATTCATATTTAAAACTCTACTACATCTTAATGCCTGATTTTTGAAGCTATACCCTATAAACAGTTCTGAAAATCAGATTCAGAGGTTATTTACATTCCTATTTAATACCAGTTTTCATTTAAATTAGTGCAATTTTTCGTCCGCTGTAATAACTTGTCCTCTTATTCCATCAGATAGAAACTGTGAAATATAGTTTGGTAGATGACCAATTAATTTCAATCATAGCTTCAAATATTTGTTGATTGTTTCAATTTCCTTGATCAAATCACTAAAAAGGATTATATAAATTGGATTTTCCCTCATGATACTTTTTTCTTAAATTTTCCTGGCAACAAAAGCTATATCATGTAATGTTTATTGCTTAAAAGTTATATCTCTTAATATTTTTTAATTCTCTAAAACTTTAATGAATCTCCAGTAATAATCTGCATCAGATAACAGCTTATTCAACAAAATCTTTCAAGTACTTTTGCTATAATGCTTAACAGTTGTGTTCCATGATTATTACGGAAACTTTTTTTCTCTTTGTAATTTCAAATAATTGAGACATTCTTAAGATTAGGTGATATAATACTTATTGCATCCATATATGCCTTTGAAAAATTCCAGTAGTTTTGAAATGACATATCATCTGCAGCCTCTCCATTTTTAAGATTACAGAGACCTGTTTTAACTTCATTAAGCGGGATATCTTTATCCAAATATAAATAAGTAAAGTGGATTCATAGTTAAAAGCCATTATTTAAATTCGTGTATTGTTATTTAAAAGATGATCAAAATACTTCCTGCACTCCAAATGAATGCCATCCATAGATTGAATAGAATGATTGTCAGAAACAAGTTAGAATTATTTTGTGACACTCTTAAGAATGGATTTACTTATACCTACAGTACAATACTTAAGAAATTTCCACACTTCACTAACATGATAACTTTGAAAATCCAAATTGGTCATTTTAGTATTTAATAGTTATTGAAATTAGAAAGTTAAAAAATTATGCTTGCAAATAATTGTTAAAGGAAAATCCTCTCTCACTGTATATTTGTCTTTAGAGAGGTATAGAAATATGATCTAAATAATTTGACATATAAAGCAGCTGAAGTTGGAAAAAAATTAATGGGTTGTCGTCGATTAGCCACTAAACACTGCCTGATGTCGCTGTTTCCATGCAAAAGCACAGAAATATACTGCTCATGCAGCCTATAGAACAATTCTGTTCATATTGGGTGCTAAGCAGCTTTTGTTCTTCGCGGTACTATCGCACACTTCACAGATCGCTATAGTATGATGTGAGGGTGTGTAGAATTCAAGTTGTTCTAAGTATTTGCATGTGCATTCTAAGTACTTATTTTTTATATGACCTGAAGTAGTTTTAGATAGTGTTAATTGTAAGACAAAAGACGTGCTTCCGTACACATATTTTTAAGGTTAAACGAATTTCAAAAGTGTACGTTTCGGTCATTATATAGAAATCACGCATAAAACGTATTTTGCAGAGAGACAGCTATGATATTTTCAAAGCATAAGCTTGACTTGATCAGAGGGGATTTTCAAATCGAATTGTGTGTGTTTCATAAATTGTTTTAAAATAGTGTTGAAATTTTTTTTGATCAGATGTTAATTGAAAAAAGGAAATATTAGATTTTATTAAATAATTTTGTTTTTAAAAATGCTGTGATGGTCGTTGTTTTTTTAATCAGATGTTAATTGAAAAAAGGAAATATTAGATTTTATTAAATAATTTTGTTTTTAAAAATGTTGTGATGGACGTTCGTTTTTTTTTTTTTGTTTGATCAGACATTAATTGAAAAAAGGAAATATTAGATTTTATTAAATAATTTTGTTTTTAAAAATGTTGTGATGGACGTTCGTTTTTTTTTGATCAGACATTAATTGAAAAAAGGAAATATTAGATTTTATTAAATAATTTTGTTCTTAAAAATGTTGTGTATGTTGTGACGGAGTCAAAAACATCGAGTACGTCCCTGCAAAATCAGCGCTGACATGTAGTAGTGTAAAAAAGGTAAATTGTAGATCAGCCCGGTAACGTTATATCTATTCGTTTTTTACTAGCAACAGCGACATCAGGCAGTGTTTGGTGGCTAATCGACGATAACCAATTAATGTTTCTAAATTTTCAAGGATAGATTTAGTGTACTGGGATGGACTCCATAATGTAAAAACAAATAAATGAAGAAAAATGTTAAGCTTAACAAAAAGGTGATTTAAAACTTAATGTTTAAAATGTGTAATGAATATGTTTTATTGTATAATTTTTTTATTAATCCAATCTTGTCTCTCTTCTCATAAATTCTGACTATTTAAATAATAAATTTTGTAATAGCGAGATAAGAGTTTATACTCTACCAAATTAGATGTTTTAATAATACTGACTGTGTAGAATATCCTCCCATGGATTTCCCAGTATTGAATGGCACTCTGGTTTTGAACTTAATATAAATTTGTAATCCATAGAGAATCTAATTTCCCTTCAGTTACTTAGGAGTGATTTAATGGTCTGGAAAGGTGATCATAGTCTATATTTTTATGAATACGTCTGACCATTAGTATAATTTATGATTAAATTAAATTATATTTTCCTCCTATCTTGTTCATTTCTGTTACTTGGATTTAAGTGTGAAACTCAAAAGTTATTTTATTCTTTTATACAAACTACAGGATTGTTACAATATATATATTATTTTCAATTATCTATCATGTTGTGAAAGAAAATTGGAAAGTAGTAGCATGTAAGAATTCAATTGAAAATACATAAATCGTTTGCAATTATTTATCATATTGCAAAAGAAAATTGGAAAGTAATAGCGTATAAGAATTGTTTTTTTATTTTATATTGGGTCCATCAAAAAAAAACTATTGTATTTTTTATAAAAACACATTCTCACATATGATCTTAATAGGCATCTCAATTCCATAGAAAGAAAACTAAACCTATTACTTAGATCCGAGTTACAGAATATGTTTAAAAAAAGATAAATATTTTTTAGATGATGTGAGGATTTGTCATTGTCTGAAGTCCTTTGAAATTGCATTAATAAAAAATGGAAACCTTTCTTTGATAAAGAAAAAAACATATTTCATAATAAAAATATTGAAAGAAGATTAATTGCCTTGTTAAAGAAGACAATTATGAGTTGTGCTGAAGTATTCTCATATTTCTGGCAATTGAAACATTTAATTCATGCTTGCACATTTTTGTCTTTACCTTTGAAAAATCTGCCATGTTATATGGTGTAATGAATTATAAGAATGATGACAATTTAAACGTTTTTGAGGAACTTATTGTCACTTCATCAGTAACAAGAGATATATTTGAAAAAGTAAAATTTTGCTTGAAAAATCTATTTCATTTTAGTTTTAATAAATTCATTAGTGTTTATACTAAGAGCTCAGTTATTGCATTATACACTTCTGCAGAGATTTTAAATTTATAGCAAATTATAGAGTTGTAAATGCATGAATGAAATTAGAATGAGGATTAAAGAAATGAGAATTCAGAAATATTATCAAATATTAGATTGGAACATGATTTTGAAGTGTGGTTTTCTAGAGAAGTGCTTCTCAAACTCATGGATATAAAGGCTCTCCTCAAAAATCTAGAAACATTCCTGGCTTTCAGAAATAAAAAACTCTTAATAGAGGCATAACCAGTTATTATACATTTTTGTTGTATATATTTAGTTTATTTAAATAATTTTCTTATTTATATTTTCATTACAATACAAAGATTATGAAATATGAAACATAAAATTCATTAATAATAATTAGAACAAAAGTTGAATAATACAACAAAAAAGATTTGAATATCAATTTAATGTCATAGATGTGTTTGAATATAGGGTGAAATATTTGACACAGCAATTCATAGAATTTTTTCCACCGTTTCCATTGATAAACAAGGTTTATGTTTAAACAAAAAGCTTTGCCAATTACTCTCCGAGGAGTGCCAAAAGCATGAAACCATTGGTCAGGGGATGGTTTTCAGATAGAGATATTTTAAATGCTTTCTCTCAAAGGTTGTTGAGCAATTAGCAAAGCTTTGTTTATTTTCTACTAGCTTAAAAAAGAAGTGGAGTCGTGATATACGATTAATTTTTATTGAAGGTTTATTTTTAATTAGTTGTAGCAATGAAAATATTTTACAAAGATGTGGACAGAACCAGAATATTTAAGACTGTGTTTATCATTGAAGGACATTCTTTTTGCCACTGAATCTAAAATGCTGATAAATCATTACAAAACTCCGATTCAAGGATTGACTCTGCTCTCAAATCAATTAGTTCTTCTTGAAATAATCTTGGAAAATGGCTAAAGTGTAGAGATGGAGCAAATGAGCATATCCAATCATATTCTTTATTTCATTTAAGTTAGGGGGAAAATATTTTTCAAAAAAAAATTATCGAATTTGTAATGTGTTTAATTTTTTTACTTTCTGCTGATAATGTTATTTTTTTTCAAGAAATTCATTAAGAGAAGCAAACATTTTTGTACAAACTTTTTAAACATGCAGAAAGTTAACTTTGAAATGTTTGCAATTTTATGTTTGGGATTAATGTATTGATACTTTTTACTTGCAGGAAAAAATTCAATTTATCTACTTTTTCAAAAAAAATCTATCAGGTAAGAAAGCAAACCTCATTTTGATCAGAAAATTGAGATGCTAATGTGGAATTTTTACAGAGAAGAAAAATTTGTAATTCATCTTTTAATATTAAAATTTTTTAGAACTTTACTTTGGAGGATAGCCATCTTATTTCTGTGTGATATGAGGTACATAATTGGAATTCATCTCTTGGCATAAAATTCAAGTTTTCTATTAGTAGCATTATTTTTTATGTAATTACCTATTGTAGAAACTTCTGATAATACTTTGCTAAGTGATTCTTTCACTTGTAAAAATACAAGGTTTTCTCTGTGGATAATATATCTTTCATTTGGACAAACCCTTTCTAATTCTATAAATCCTGACAGTCGTGGCTGCAACTTCATCAGTGCAAATCCTAATTTACTTTTGACCTTCAAGCTAATTTTCGATAAAGTTATACACCTTTTCAAATATATTTTTGCTCAGTTGCACCGGAGATTTCTATAAAATAGTATATTTTCATGATTTGAAAATTGTAGATAAGATTAAAATCATTAAATTAGCATCATTCTTACTACCAGTTGACTCATCAAATCATATGGAAAATATTGTACTTCACTAGATTCATAATCACAGAAATATTGTTGGCAATGCTATCTTTTCTTCATGTATAATTGGACAAAGCAATTTTTTTAAAGGGTTTGATATTTTGGACCATGGATAATTTTGCAAATTTTTATTTGTTACTAAGATGATATCTTCACCAATTAAAACAATTTTGAAATTTTCACTAATATGTCATATAATTTAGCATGCTTTGAAAAAAAAATCCATTTGTTACTTTAATTCTTTGGTTCTTTCTTTAAAAAATTAAATTGTCTTACTTTTAAATTCACTGTACACAATATCTCTAAATTGCAATTAAGTTTTCCAGATCTCATACAGTCATTTGACAACTGTTTTGGAAAAGATTACATGGGCTTTATGTGGATTATTATATAAAACCACAAATTCCTATTTCAAATAAAGATCATATTTATAAATTTTTTCACATTTTCTGTTTCTTGATGTTGAAAATAATGTCGATAGTTCTGGTAAAATATGAGACAATTGCATTCAACAAACTCTTTGTGTATTCACTTCCTTTGGCTGATCAATACAAATATTGTTATTAATTACATCCATTTCAGGGTTAAATGTTTTGTAAAAAATTATTAAACACAGTATCATTAATACTCATTACAAAAACAAAACTACCTATATAGAAGGTAAACAAACCACATCAGCACCGCACCATTTTAAACAAAATGGTAAAACTAAAGATGTTCTCATCCCAGCCACAAGATAAAGTATTTAAGGAAATAAGGACTATCTTATTTCCGAACTCACATTCATAAATCCTGATTCACTCAGATATCTAAAAAATCTTGGACTTAAAAAATTTATTATTGAAAATTAATGAATTTTTTGTAGTTAAAAATGATGCTAACTCGATTAATATTTGACAATTTTATTACTAAATATAGATTCCAAAACTAAGAAAATTTGGCCAGTTATACCTGAAGCTTTGATACATATAAATATGAACAAGCATTTTCATGCATGAAATTGTTAAAAAATATGGTCATCTTATATACTTTTAAGTATTATTTAACTATATTAACATTTTACACTAAAATTGAATAATAGCTCAAGAAGCATGCATGAAAAAATTGGCCTATTTTCTTTAAACAAATGTTTAACTTTTTTCATGATGCAGCCCCTTGTCATTAAATTATTTTTATGGGCTCCCTTCCTTTTAAATGTTTATTAATATGAAATCAAATTCCTTATAAAATAAATTGGGCATCTGTTCAGAGCTTTTGTGGGCTATCAGAATTATAACCCAGAAATACATGAGTAAAACGAAAAAGATTTCACTCAGTTTAAACCCTAACAAATAATTTTCATTAATGATTTTTTTTTTTACTTTTTAATGGGGGCAGTAAGTTGGAAAAATGTTTTATACCAACAAAATTATGATTTCATTCTTCATTTCTTTGTGGCCCACTATGAGACTATCATGGCTGAAAGTTAAGGATTACTGCTCTAAAATTGACAAATTATTAAGATACTCATTGATACTTTAAAATTTCATCTTTTCTTTCATTTTATCATGAACCTAATTATAAAATGTATATGTAACACAACAGATAATTTTGCGAAAAATTATAGGTAAATTCATCTGTTCGACAAATAAATTTGATTTTATTTTTTAACAAAATTTTATATTACCCTAATCTGTTAATAAATAATTTTTTTTTAGTTTGTTTACTATTATTACTAAATGTTCCTATACTTATGACATTTTATGTTTTGATTTAGGTCTTATATTACACACTATAAAGTGCTAGTTAGAGTTAGGATATTTCAAGTATATATATTTCCTGATTAACTGACCTGTTTTTTTATTACAACTCAAATTTGCAGATGCAGTTTTAATTTATTTAAAAGGGTGTCAGGGTCTGTAGATCCCTAACTCTAGTCTCGTTTTCTCTAGGCTTACAAAGCAAATAACTAAAAGTAAGAACAGGAATTACATTTTTCCGTCACTCGATTATTATGTGACTTTTCCCCAGACTTTAATTAATCAAGCATATTGGCAAAGGTAATTTATACAATTCTCTAAATTTAATAATAAAATCTAAATAACTAAAATGAAAGCTTTATATTAGTAGTAAAACTTTATTAAGCCACATTAAATATTTAAACACTTATGAATTATTTATAATACTGGAAAGAACACACACATAATCAGATAATTATATTAAATAATTCAAATAGTTCACTTTGAAGGATTAAAAAGCAAATGTCTCTCCTCTCTTTTATCTAAATTAGAAGTTTATCATTTGAATTTAGTTCGCAAATCTTTTTGATTTAGATATGTTATGATAGTTCATTTTATGAGGAGTCTGTAGTAATTATGTTTGGCTTCATTTTGGTAACACTTTCACATCTGTGATCCATTTTTAGGGCAAGGCTAGACGCTTTTGGTGACTTTTGCGAGAGATGCCAGCGAACAATCTGGTTTCTACTCACACATGGCCACTAAATTCAGCGTAGTTCTGGACGGCTTCAAAAATGCTGCACACAAGAAACAGACAGAACACGGATAAAAAGATCACTTCTAAACTCGTCTGCTTTTTTTATACTGACGACCATTTTGAGATTTCTATGCATATCTTATCTTTTGTTTTATTATCACTCATTACTTTTGAGGTACAAAGTATTTTTTATAACTTATTTCAGGCAGCTTTAATTATCATTAAGATTTTATTCTATTAGTAATCTATATGTGCTTTCATTCTTTCCAATATTAATGTTACTTTAATAAAATAGATAATTTTAAACACAAATAGCTTTCATTGTACATATCAAAAAAACTAAGTTACATCCATTAACAATTTTTAAATTTTACTCAATGGCAATATACTTGAACCATATATATGTAAATGGTACAATATCTATATAAAAATATCCTAGTGCATATTGCTAGCTGAAAATTCAAATACAAAATAAAATGTTCAAATGATTCCCCCTAATGTTATTTTTCAGCAATGCCCTCTGTGAATAAATATAAAGTTTGAACTTCAAACAGCAAAACTCAAAAGGTATTCAAATTGCGTGACCCTAAAGGGTATCCTTTTGAATAGTGCTGTTTGAAATTCAGACTTTATTCACAGAATAATGCCGAAAAACTAACATTTGGGTGATTTGAACATTTTATATGTATATACTTTTATATGTAAATATGTTGGACAAAATAACTGTAATGGTATGTTATTCATCTGAACTCTACAAAGTTCCAGATCATTGGAGATTAACTTATACATCTGAAACCAATCCTATAATCTTTCTAGCATTACTATTTATAACCTCTCTGTATGAGATAAGTTACAACTGTGGTTTCTTTATTTCACTTTGAAATTATATTATTTCAAAAAAAAATTAGAATATGTTTTCTGTGATTGATAGAAAAAATGACAATGTCAAAGATTATTTTATTGATAAAGAATATTTGTATACATATGTGTATTTCTTATAAATGATATTCTAAAAAAATTATTTCGATTTTTTAGTCATTTTTCAGACTCATAAAACATTTGCAAAAATGATTTGCCTTTAAATAATCAAACTGTTGTGACCTTGCTTTGTGAAAAAATTTAAAAAACTATTTTGGCAATTACATTTCTATCAAAAAATTTGTTTAAATTTTCTATATTGAAATAAGAGCTCTTTCAGCTAATCTTAAAGTCATTCAAGAAAATAAAAATTATTGTAATGTACTTATTCTGTTCGAAGGCAATAGAAAGTTTAAAAGCAGTTTAAAGAAAATGAAATTACAGAAAGACAACAAAAAAAAAAAATTGACTAATATGAATTTCTATCACCTTAACAATTGAAAAATGCCCACGTATTTGAAGAAAATTTATAATCTTAATGGCAAAAAATAATACTTCAGATCATCTTCATTTGATTTAAAGAATACAATTTATCCACTCTACTTTATACACTTTTTTACAAAAAATTTTTATTGTACATATATGTACACACAATCTTATGTTTCAACTGTCCCGCTAGTCTTCTTCAGTGACTTTTACTTCAATTTCTTAGAAGTAAGAAATTAAAGTAAAAGTGGCTCTGAAGAAGACTGTAGGATAGTCTAAACTTAAGATTGTGTGTACTGTACATATATGCACAATAAAGTTTTTTTGCTAAAAAGTGTTCTGAGTAGAATGGATAAAATCTTGTTCAGTTTCAATATTAATGTAGTTGATAAAGTCCAGAATATGTGACATTAATTAGTGTCTAATAAAAAGATAGCTATTTTTTCTGATGTTTTTGGAAAAGATTGCTAAAAACTAATCTGAGGACATTTGGATAGATTGTTCTTTAGCAAGTTTCTCGGTTGTAACATGTCATACACTTTGTGGCAGCTGATTTGTTGAAATTTTGTTTTCTTTTTTAAATTGCGCAAAAATTATAAGCATGAACGTCAACAGAAATCACAGCATTTGTTGCTGCTTAATTCAGTCTTTAAAATAGTGTATCACAATTTGAAATCGGATAAAATTTGGAATTTTTATTAATAGGTGCATTTAATTTTTTTTCTTTTCTGGTCAGTTTACATGAAAACGACAAAGGCAGAAAATCTTTATCAGCCAGATTAGTTAGTAAAATGGATTAAAATTACGCTGACGATTTGCATTTCAAGGCCTTCAATGAGATAAAAATGTAATTGCGGAACATCAGTCGTAAGTATTCAATTTTAATTTGAATATTTTAAATTTTTTTTTTAATTATTTGATAAATGGTATAATTTATTGTGTTTGCATTTGTATTGATGTAACTGTGTAGTATATAAATTACATATTAAATCATTTATGCTCTTTATTATACAGTATATAAATTTGTATTCAGATATAACAAAAGTGGTTTATGTACAATGTAATTTTGGGTCTCTGATCCAATTTGAGGCAACATTATTTTATAGACATAATGATTCTCAAAAGATTTAATAATTTATTAGTGTTTATATTAGTAGTGAATTTTGTTTGCACTTGCATGTTTATGTTTGTATAATAAGTAATGATTTACATATATAGAGAGCAGAACAATGTAAATTTTAAGACTGTTTATCAGATGTACAGAAAGATTGCAGTTGATAAAGCAATCACAAAATTTACTGGGCATAGTACCATATAAAAATATAAATACTTAAAACCAATAGAGATTTAAAATAGTGTGCGTGCAGTGGTAGTCACAATGATTATGTATATACCACATGGAATTGTATGTAGGCCAAAAATCAAATAAAGAGATAAAACTCATTTTATCATTGATACAGACAGTAGCCTACAATTTCTAGTTTTATAAAGACAAGAAGCCAATCGCTATGATGACAAATGCATATCCACCTTCTAGAAATTATTTGTTTTGTATCTTTTATTAGGATGAATCTTTTTCTTATAGACCCCTTTGAAGTTTGTTAACTTTTAGGGTACAAGATAAAAATGAAGAATTCTTATTCAACTAGTTTTGGATTCTGAAGCTATGGATTAAATCAGGTAAAAAGTATTATATACGGTTTGAAAGATAATTTTGTGAGAAATGCAAAAAAATTATCAGTGAAGATGTAATTTAAACTTAATTAATGATAAATTAGAAATTATGAACAAACAATAAAGTAATTATGCAGATTTGGAAATGTCCTTTTTCCTTATTTTTTAAATGGTAATCACTATTTGTCTTATCCTTATTATTTTCCTTAATTTTTCTAGTTTCTATCAATGTAAAGTTTTTGGCTCTAAACTGAAGTTATTGTGAAAATGGTGTGTCAAGTCAGTTTTTTAAAAATTCAATATAGCACCAGAATAAGCAACTAGTTACTAAAATAGAAAAGTTTACAAATTTAACAATATGATAAATAATGAATGCAAAAGATGTTAAGATAGTAATACAGTCCTAAAAAGATTCTGCATCTCTAAATAAATTGTTTTTGCCTGTTTGAATTATCATTTGGTATTAATTGACAACTTATGCTTATGAGGGCAGTTTACAAATAGAGTATTTGTGGTGTGTTAATCCATTGCAGTAATATATATTAAAACTAGTGCAAAATATTTATTTTTTGATTTTTTTAAAACGTGATTTTGTGTTCCAACCATTTTGTTTATACATACAACACTGAATAAATAAAATTAAGTCTTATTTTTCACTTATACAAATTCTTTTATTGTACTATATTATCAGAGATACGACATATGTATGCAAGGAAAGAAGAAAGGAACAAAGTAAAATAATTTATCATTTGAAATATTTGTAAAAAATGTTCCACTTTTTTTTCATTTTATTGCTTTGTTCACATTACATTTAATATATATACTAAAAATATTAATCCACTCTTTATGCCTTATTTCCATTCAATTTTTTTTTTAAAGCTTAGTTTCAATTAAGAATATTCTACAATTGAAACTTTAAACAAATAAAAATTGCATAGAAATTAATGCATAAACAATGGGTATGTTGAATATAACATAATAAATGATTTCTGGTAAATAAAAAAACACGTAAAACATGCTAGTATTATAAACACAATTTTATTAAGACAAACTTGTGATTGTCTGAAGTACAAAAAAAAAAGTGGTGTTCAAAAAATAGTCCATTTCCAAGAAATAACTTTTATAAAAGTGATTATAAAAAAGAGGGGGGAAAAAATAACCAAAAAACATGAATTAATTACAACTTACATGTATATATATATATGAAGATAATCCAAAAGTAATCATAAACGGTGCAATTATTGTAAAACATTCTCAACGTTTATGTAATGTATTAAAATATTTGGAGGGAAATGTGAATTTTGTATACAGTATTTAATTTTTAGGAAGTTGTGGAGGTAGACAATTAAATACAATTGCATTGAAATGGTTTGGAAAAATGGGGAATGTCTTGTTACACACAACCAGTTGTAAATAAAAGGTTGCACTTGCTTAATGAATAAGTATTTCAACACCACACGAAATACTCGTTTATATATGTATATGGGTACATTAAAAAAATAATAAATTCAGACTTTTAAAAAACTAAATATAAGCTTCCTTCTGTGCAGAAGCAAATAATAAATGTATCCTGTAGGTAGATGTGTGACTAATATGTATATACATAATCAAATTCTATTTTTCCCAGATGTGTGCAATTTTAGAATGGGATCAGGGAAAACATGCAAGGATATATTAATACTTATAGAAATTGAATAATTTTAAGCAAAAAAATTGTATAAACTGACGTTTCTGGGAACAAAAATAACAGCTTACTGCCTGCCAAGTATATACAAAGCTTAAAATATCAATTAAAATAAAAATTACAACATAAAAATAAAGCATACACATTCTTGGTCATTTGATACTTTCAAATATTGAATATCAATAGATAAAATTGTAAGATTGTTTTTTTGTTTTTTTCTAAAGCCAGGAATTATTTATCAACATGATTTTCTTGACTGTTTTCTTTCGTCTCTACTACAATACGAAGTTGTTCTAAGTCATTCGTTTTAATAAAGGTAGTCCATTCATTTGTTTCTGGATCTAAATATTCAATGGAATTGAGAAAAACTTTTCCTGTGAAACCTCCTACAGCAAACAGCTTTTCTCCTACAACTGTCACTCCCACATTAGCCCGACAGGTTGTCATACTGGGTCCCATACTCCACATTTGGGTTTCAGGATCATAAATTTCTACTGAACAAAGAGAATGGCTTCCATCACTACCACCAACTACATACAGCTTACCTGAAAAAAAATTAATATATTTTCAAAAAATGTAATTAACAAATTTTGATAATTTTCTCGATTTAAGAATTAAAATCAAAAAAAAAAAAAACTGATCAAAATTATTAAAAACTATTACTAATCAATTTTAACAGCTTCTAGCATCATAGAAAAAAAAAATCTCCATCAACAGTTTGCCTATTGTTTATCAGTTTGACATTGCTTCAATGGCAAGTAATTAGACTTTTTGCTTCAATAAGTATGAACATTCAGTCACCATTATAAAATGATTTCTCAATACTTGGAATGTTATTTTTTAGATCTAGTATCCCAAAGTAAATTCTATAAATCTGTGACTTGTTAATTCATTTGCAAAAGTTCATCTATTCTTGGAATCTTCTTTGTTTAAGCTTTGATGTTTTGTGTGAATATTATTACAAGATTTTAAGAATGCAATGAATGTTTTTGTTTTTTGTTGACATTATTTCTATTGATAAGTAAATTAGATTTCTGATTTTAATAAGTTATATTTCATCACAACGAAATAACTACTTCAACTAAATTAACTGCATATAAAACTGTTATTTTATCTTTATTTATTGTATGGAAGTGAAACTTGGACATCTTCAAATTAATTGTTGAATGTGATACTATATTGGAGCCCATTATTGTAAAATCACATTTTGGTTGACATGGACACATGAAAGAAATGAGCAGGACAAGATTTCTTTAAAAATGTTTTATGGTAAACATAAGCATGGTTTTCATGTATGATGCAAATCCCATTTGTGTTATAAAGATTATCTCAAAAGATATTTCTAAAGAAATGGTGTGCTAATTGCTATCAATGGTGAGATATTACAGAGAATACATTAGAGCACTACAATTAGACACAATGTTGAAATATTTCAGGAAGAAAAGTTTCCTGCCAAAGTTAAAAGGCAGCAGCATAAAATATCAAAAAAATAAAATAATTGGGCCAGTGTGTTCTATCTTTGGATGTATTTGTGGTAGCAGTTTGATAGCAAAACTTATTTTTAGTTAGTGGCTGATAGTGATGATAAATATTTACATTATTTTAATGAAGCAGTCATATGAAATAATATATTATTTCATCCCATTTTAAATTATTTTTATATTAACTGGCCTGTGTTTCTGTCAGAATGTCCACATTTAGAACTGAAATTCACATATTTATGTTTCCCAGGAAAACCTTTAACAACTGAGCCAGCAGAAATATGTTTGTAGAGTAAAATTTTGTTAATATTGACTTAACTTATACTAAATTATTTAAAAATAAATATTTTCCACTAAAATCTGAATTATTCTGAAATAAGTTATATTTCATAAATATTTTGTGAAAAAAAATAAATAAATGTATTAAAAAAAATGTTAGAGAATTAAATGTTTTCATTTCCCAAATCAAATTGAAGAAATAGAACCAATGCGATGCGGTACACTATGGCTTCTTTATCAGACTCCGGAATATCTCTGCCACTATTCCCAGAGAAACCTGTTAGCCACCTTACCCCTTTCCAATCCCCACCCTAAGTTTTTCCCGTATTCTTTTCTATTCTGTTCCATCCCATTTCCACAACATCATCTTTCTACTATATGGCCTTTATATATAAATCCCCTTTCTCTTTTTCCAAACCCAGCATAAAAATCAAGAATCCACTTTCTGTATAATCATTATATTTATTCTCCAACAACTTCATTATTCATACGCTTTCTGCTTGTAAGCATTTACATTCAATTATCAGATGCCTAATATTTTTCATGTCTTCCTTATATAACATTCCTCCATTTGTGTGTATATTCCTTTGTTGCTAACGATGCTGTCCGAGCCTTAAAACAGTAAACTACTTTCCTTACTATTATCATAAATTAACTTGCACCCAATATTGTTTACTTCTATATATATATTTAAACTCTATTCTCCATACTAATTCTCAAACTCCCTATTTTTTATTAATACATCTATTCTATCCGATTCTTTGCCACTATAACTCAACAATTCTAACACAATCATTTCACCTTTTGTACAAGTATACTCACATAGTCTTTATTCAAATCTCCTGCATAACATACTACCTTTCTTACTCATTTTACTGCATGCCCTTTACTCGTAACCCAATTAAATACTATTTTGACTATTCTCTTATTATTCATAAACTGCAATCCACTCAATATTTTTCTTTTTGCATTTCTCATATAAAAACTTGACTACCCCATTCTCTTTAAATTACCTCCTTTGCCATCAACACATCCGCATCTAATGCACTTCCTACTTCTCTATGCACTTTTTCTAAATAATCTAACACTTTTACTAACACATAATGCATCGTTACCATAAGTTAACACTGCTACTGTCATTCCCATACAATTCTTTTTACATCATATTTATTATATAGAAACACTTAATTTCTTTATCTTTACTTCATTTATCAATTTTTTCTCCAATTCATCCAAGCAATTTGTCTGATTACTTAAGACGATTCCCAAATAGTTATATCTATTTACCAAATTTAACTATATCCCCCAATAAAAATTCTTTTTCTTCTCTTTCCCCAGCATTTATCATCATTACTTTTGATTTTTCTTCACTAAATTTAATCCCCATCTCTTTACCCATCCTTGTGCATATATTCAGCTTAACTTCCATATCTTCCCTACTTTTTGTACACAAGAAAATATCATTAGAAAATAAAAGACCTGATAATATATACATTTCCTTGGCATCTATTAATAATATCTCTACCCCTTTTCTAGTCTTTCTATTGCTCTCTCTCTCTCCAGTACTCTCAAGTATAACAAAAACAAAATAAGTGACATAGAGCATCTTTGCCTTAGTCCCACCCATTTTTAACTCTGATTCTAAATTTCCTAATTGTTACGTAATTATTTTCATACAATCTCTTAATAAGATTCACTAAAGCTCCATTCATTCTGAAATTTACTAAACTTACCCGTAATCTATTTCTATTTATTCTTTCATATGCCTTCTCTATATCTATAAAGACCATAAATAACTCTACCTATAAGATGTGTAGCTACAACACCTATCCGATCTAAAATCTCCTTGTATTTCTCGGCTCTATATTATTTTCTTCCATCCATTTTGCCATTCTTCCAGCCACCATATATGCAAGAACTTTATATAACACTGTTACCACTATCTGTCTATAATTGTAACTTTCTATCGTCATTACTCTTTCTTTTAAATAATAGCCTTACTCTTGTATTATTCCAGCTATCTGAAAATCCTCTCTTCTATGTCATTTTATTAAAACATGATAATAGATTTAATTTTGCCTTTATTTCCTAAATTCATTACCATCTCTGCTGTCCCTCCATCTAAACCTCGTCTTTCCACTTTTCAATTTCTTCCCTGCCTCATTCATTTGCTGTAAAACTAATACTTCCCATTACTGTCCTTTTATGTTTGGTATCGTTCTGTCCTTCACATCTAACATCTTTTCTATATTCATTACATATTATTTAAGATTGTCTCTAATTATTCTCTGGAGCTACACTTTTTCTCATCATTTAGTAATAGTGTTTCTCCCCTACATTACTTCTTTTTAATATTTCCAAAATGTTTTACTCCCATCTCTTCCACTTTTTAAAATAGGCAAAACTCTCCATAAGAAATGGTGATCATGTGATGTTTAGTGGTTCTTCCACTTTTATTAATATCCTCCAATTATTTTTGGTGGTCATCGAATAGCCACTATATCCCACTCGATGGCACAGTTTTCACGCTTAAACTATAAATTATGATCATTCCCGGGCCGTTAATTATAATCATTTTGATGTGTTTTTTGTAATGCGAAAATAAAAACAAAAGAAAATCGTCTTTTTTAAATATTATTTAATTTTAAATATTATTTTTTATTAATGTATACAAATTAAATGATAATAATAAATGTAAAATAAAATAAACAAATTACAATTTGATTCGTCTTTTTTAGTTTGTTTTTATTAAAAAAATCAATTTTCTATTGGAAATTTTTTTACTGGGGTTACGGCTTTTTTTTGTTGTTTAAAAACTCATAATCGGAATAAAAAGTAAAAATTCTTAGTCTTCCTTTTACATTTTATTTTTACAGAGAAACAGATATTATTGTGTTATCGCTATTTTTTACTTTTTTAGTCTTTGTTTTACTTTTTTTTTTTTTACAGACAAACAGATATTACCGCTATTTTTTATTTCAAATAGAATGACAACTAAAAGTAAAAATTGTTACGGTTAGGTTTAGGGTTCTGTTGTTTGTAATGCTAAAATAAAAAATATCAAAATCGTATTTTTGTAAATATTTTTTTTACTAACATCTATAAAATAAATGATAATAAACATAAACTATATTCAACAAAGTATAACAATAGTCGGAGAAAAGAAAGAAACTAAAACTTTTTTAAACAACAACAAATATATATATAAAATGTCTTCTTTACTTATTAAACATGTTTATAATATATGCTTTTTATGACATTTAAAAAAACAGTGTACAATTGTACTTTTCTTACTGGATATATTCGCTCTTTTTTATTTCAAAAATATACACACGGTACAATCTTCTTTGTCTCGTGGAATGTTACGAACAGTACGTTACTTGACGCGTTACCTAATTCCAACTCACTTTATACATATATCTCGTCAACATTTACCACTTAAAACTTCAATACACTACGGTGTAAAAAGTCTGTTAATTATTACTTTACAAAATCTGAACATTTCAATACTTTAAAATAAAAACAAATCCAATGAAAACAACATTTCCATCCAATTAAAAAAAAAACACCCTCTCACCAAGCCGTAACCATTTTATAAACACTGCGAATTCAGAAAATGTATTTGCTACGATGCGACATACATGCTGTACTGCGACGCGACATAGTGGCCTGCAATCTGTAGCACAACAAAAAAGTTGTATTAAAGAAAACGCGGGTTCGAACGTGTCGGCCGCGGAAACGGCATTTTTATGCGTTTTAGCGCAAAAACTCATATAATGAAATTGTGATGGAATACATTAAATGATATTTAAAAAAGGGAACAGTTCAATAATGAAACGTCCTGCGCTGCAAAATTTTCAGGATAAAGGAACGAGTCTTTAGTGGATTTGCCTTTGCAAACTCAGCAATTACTGATCCTGCTAGGGGACGGATACTGGCTTTTTCCTTTGATGCTCTGGATCGCAAGCCATCTACAGGAGATGTTCTATCACTTTCTTATTTTAGAGTCTATAGGACGGTCAGAGGCCTTCCCTCTTGAGACATTGGCCGGCAAACTATCCATGGATGCCAGTTTAGCATTTGTTATTTTAGGGTCCATAGGTAGCTGTAAGTTATTATCACTATTAGGATCAGGGGATAGAATCAGTTTACCAGGATCTTTATTGGACGAGTCACAATTGGATCCCTGATCATCTGTCTTAGAATCAGGCCTACATTTTTTCCTGGTAGATGGAGGGCAGGGGTTCAGTGTCCAAAAAGCTAATACTGTGGCCATTTTGTTTGTTGGGCACTTTTTACCCACCGTTGATTTGGGACTTTTGTTCAGTTTCTTTGCCTTCCGTTTCATAGACAGACATTTGAGGAACCTCTTCCATAATACAAGACTCTGAGCCGAAGGACTCATTTAACGCACTCGCTGAGTGAGCAGGAGATAGCAAAGGGTTAGGCATATCATCATTGAAGGGAGTCGATTGAGAATAAGCGGTATTCTTAATAGCTTCAAACATCACAAGATCAGACTTAGTAATGTATGCATTCATGGCCAGTACCATCGAATCTGAGTTACAGCGATGCATTCTGGTTTTGATTCTTTTACAATTGTGACAGATCCTGGCTGGGCAATCCCTCGCCAAGTGGCTTCTCTGCCAACAGAAGAAACATTGCGGAGGAATGCCATGGAAGGTGATGGTAAGGAGGGAAGTCCGCATGATAGAGAGTAGTAATGTCAGCGGGGTTTGATTATTTATTCAAGGTGAATTCGAAGGCGGCAGTGTTAGTATATACTGGAAGATCTGCCCCCTTAATCATTAGGTACCTAAAATTTGAGACTTTACCATAAGACCTAAGTAATTGCTGCAAATCATTTTCTTTAAATCTAAGGTAACAGTTCTTGATCATGCCTGATAAGATTGCGGAATGGTTTATGTTAATGTGGCAAATAATTTTGCCATCAAGCTATTTTAACATTTTCTGGAAGAAAATTTTCTGGGTGAGGTTGTTAAATTCTATTATTATATAACGATTATTAGGATGTTGTAAAATTTTGTGAATCAGCCTCCATAATTTTTTTTTTTTGTTAACACATTATAAAAGTTCATTAATCGGGAATTTATATAAATCACATGAAAGGTTGGTAACAGCCAGGATTGAAGTATTTTCACTGTAAAGGTTAAGGAAGGATTTATGTAGTTGAGGGGGAATGAATGGTGTTATTAAATTTTATTTGTTATCAAATCAATGTCCTTTTGCTCCAAATTTAAATTAAGAAGATCGGGGTTTCTGGAATTAACAGCAAAGGAAAACGTGTTTGTGATTTTTTGAAGTTTCCCTTGTAACGTTAGGCTCACTCAGGTCTACCTGTATAACGTTAGCATAAGAAGGTTTGCTGTTAATTAGTAGCTTAGGTTGATTTTTAGAAGGGGAAGCATTTAAATTGGAAGCCACTATGTTAGTTTTCTGATTTTTATCAACTTTACCGTTAGGATTATTTGATACAGCAGAATTATGAGGAAAATTAAAAGTAAAATTACCGTTGCTATTTCCCAAGCTTGGGAAATCCAGATTTTCAATGAATGACCTCTCTAGAGGCTTCATCCTGTTCCTTATTGGCTTGAAATTTGGACTGGGGATCCTTTGGGATGAACTTTTGAAAATAAGTCACCTTTTCTTTGACTGTGGCACCTCTGGATGGTAAGTTTTGGTTGCAGGAAGCTAGATCCTGAGTTATCTTAAACTCCAAAGATGGCTTCTTTAGAACTGTTGTAAGTCTCTTTAATACTGGGTAGCTTATCCATCCTTAGCTGAGCAGCAGAATAAGGGATTAAACTTTTATCAGAAAAGGGTTTCACTTGGAAAATTTCCAGAAAACTCGAGAAATACTAAAAAATTTTAGAATCTGAAATTCAATAAAATTAACTAGATGCGCCCTCTATAGACTTTTTAATATATTCCAATAATTTACTAATTAATATTAACATCTTTTTCACTTTCTTTTTAATAGCATATTTATATTCTCTGCGTGCTTTTGCCCTCTCTTTTACACTTTTAGTAATTCTCACTTTACTGTTACTTTTATTCTTCTAAACATTCTCACCTGAACCCCTATTTGCCACATTTTCTACTTCATCATACCAGTTTTTATATTCATCCCCAACAAACTCTTCCATGATTTCTTCTACTTTTATTTTATATTCTTCTAACTTATTCTTATCATTCATTCTCCAGCCACATCTTTCATTATCCTTTCCACTTTTATTATTATTTTCCATTATATTGCTAACCATTTTTATTATAAAGAAATAATGATCACTATTACATATTCTCTCTTCATTAACAAACATTTTAATTTTCAGTAATTTATTCCCTATTTCTCTATTAATACCTAATCTATTCTGTGGAATATATTGCATATTGGTCTTCCTAACCTTATCTCAAATCATAAATGTTCTTGACACTTTACAGTATTAAATATTTTTTTGACATAACTCCTACATCACCATCCTTTTTTTATTTTCTATTGGTACCCTGCCTACCAAATCTTCCAGTGTAAGTTCTTTTTCTTCTCTTAGATGTGTATGAATTACTGCTTATACCTCAAAATTCGTTTTTAACTATTTTATTTAATCGAGCCACTTTTCTGGTCTCCTACCATCTTGTATATTCAGATATCCAATTTTAACTATTTATTCCTTTCTTACTGCTCTTTTATAAATTCTTTTGACTCCTTCTTCTCTATTAATTTGTAATTATCTTGTTTATTATCATGTTTTACAGATTTATTTCGTCTCTACATCTACATTTATATCTAAATCAGTTACTCTTTGTTTACTTCTTACATCCTGCCCATTCTCAACCTTCTTTTTGATAATACTAATTTAAAACCCTACTCTCCTTTATAAGTTTCCTGAACTATAATATTTTTCATAAATCAAAGCCCCTGTTTTGCTAAGTGCAATCCATCTTTACTATAAAAATCCCACATATCCACAAACATAACATTATTTCTCTCACATAATTTATTCAATCTCTCATTTATAGAATATGCTCTAACATATAACTTGTTGTCGAATCTTCGTAGTAATCCAACTATTTCTACTCTTTCTTTAACCTTATTCAAATTACTAATCAATTCTTTGTACTCATTCATTATTCTCTCTGATGGCTCTGCCAAATTATTTGTCCCTATCGCAACATAAGCATCTCTATGCCTTTGGTTTTTTTCCCCTTATCTTTCTAGCTGCGGGCAAATATATTCTTACATAACTATTTTTGTTTTCCCTTGCAAGTACATCTCCACATCGTCTAATTCTCTACTTGATCCGTAATATTATCTTCCATCTTCTGGACTTCCTTATCTACTTCTTCCTTATTATTTTTATTCATTAATTCCTTGATCTGCTCACACTTCATGTTTAACGCTTTTAAATACATCCTTTACCTCTTTATCTTATTTATTCCTTGCCTAACTACCTTCATTGCACTACTTATTTTATCATCCATATCTCTTGTCACTTCATTAAATATATACTCTATTCTATCTTCCTTATCTACATTTTCTTCCATTTCTGACTTTTTCTTTAAACTATCTACACTTAGAAACCCTTTTTTTTACCTCTTTTATCACATTTATACAAGATCTACACAATAAACCTTTTACATCCTTCCTAGTCTCATTTAAGCATTTCAAATGGAAAACCTTATCACATATGATACACTCTACCAAAGCACACCTAATTTTCTTCTGACCATCATACATACATTGTGGGATACAAATGCAATTCATATTTTCTTATTTTTTATAATTCCCCACTCTATATTTAATTTATGGTGGCTATTAAAACCATTTTATGCAAAAGAAAAAAAAACTTCTTTTTAAATGGCGATTGATAAACACTTGCTCTCCTAACCTTACACCTCAAACATTATCCTCTTTCTCAAATAAATCACTCTCTTACTTAAATTGAAAAATTTTTTAATAGCAATCTTCCTAAAATCCAATTAATATTATGTATGACTTAGTTTTAAAGCTTCTCTGCAGTAAATACACACACAAAAAAAAAAAAAACATTTTTTTTTCCTTTTATATTTAAAATGACACATCAAATTACTTTCCAAATGTTAGCAATATTTTCCTCGATCTTTCCAAATCCAATTAACTGTAAAAATCACTGATAGCAGGCACTCTCTTATGGAGAAAATAAGAAACAATAAGAGCCCAACAAAACATCACATGATCACCATTTCCTATGTTTACACAAGTTGTTATTACCAATAGCAAACTCCAGACCGTAGTACCCAGTGCAAGTTTACTAAATCAATGGATGCAGGAAAATTTTTGCTCAAAATCCCCGTCTAGTGCCTACTCATCCAATATCCTCAGACTAGTTTCTAGCTTGTGGCTTTCATCAGTGAGGAGCTTCGGATCTAAGAGCAGTTAGACCTAAGGATCTAATGCAACCCTCCAGCAGACACCTTTTATCTATTTTAGTTTAACTATGAGCTTAGGATGAAAACACATTAATGTTTTCAATCCAAGCTCAGTTGCTTATATAGTCATATAGATCTGAAATCCAGTTCAGCATTTTATATATTTTGGTTTCCTTGCTTTATCAAAAACCAGTCACCATCATTCCATAGCAGGAATGGTATAAAATCAACAAAACATCACATGATCACACATTTCCTATGCTCACACAAGCTGTTATTAGCAATAGCAAACTCTTCAGACTGTAACTATGGTTTTTGATAAACCAACAACAACAAAATGTATAGATGCTGAACTGGATTCAAATCTATAAAACATTAATGTGTTTTTATCTTGAGCTCCTAACTTTATAGTTAACTAAATAGGTAAAAGGTGCAGTGCTCTCAGATCCAAAGCTCCTCACTGATGAAAGCCACAAGCTAGAAACTAGTCCGGGGATGTTGGACGAGTAGGCACTAGATGGGGATTTTATGTAAAAACCTTCCTGCATTCATTGATTACTAAAGCTTGCCTTGGGCAGCACTAACTGTCTGGAGAGTTTACTATTGCTAATAAAAAAGAGACTGATGAAAATTATTTTATTTAAATTAAAATTATGTTTTATTTATAACTAATAAGTAAAAAAATAAAATTTTAAAAAATATTTTTTTGAAATAAATACTTTTATGCAAATAGCCACATAAAAAGTAGTAAAATAACTAAGTAATTAGACTAAAAACATGTATCATTTTATAAAAGCATTTGAGGCCAAAATCAAAAAGAATTCAAATGCTTTTATAAAATGACACAATATGTTTTTTTTGTCAATTACTTTGTTAATTTACTACTTTTTAATCAGCTATTTATATAAAAGCATTATTTAACACAAAAAAATCTTTAAAATTGACATATAGATACAAATATATGTACAAGAAAAATTATTGAAGACAATTTATTTTGAAAATAACTTAGAAAAATGTTAAAATTAATTGTTTTTGATAAACAAAAATAATATGGTAATTTTGTTATATTCAAAAAGAAAACTTGTTTAATTTTAGCATCAATTTTCAACATTAGTATTTGAAAATAATTGAAACAATCACAAATTCTCTATATAGTAATGCCATCCATTGCAAGTCATAATAATCAATGGTTGCAAGGTTTGTGCATAAAATCCCTATCTAGTACCCCCTCATCCAATATCCCCAGACTAGCTATTAGATTGTGGCTTTCATCGGCGAGGAGTCTTCGATCTGAGAGTACTGATCATGTGATAAAAATAATTGGCTATAACATTTTTAATTTTCCATTACACCGATCTATTGAAAAATAAAAGAAATGAAAAACCAAAAGAATAACCTTTTTTGCATGTATGAACACCTCTAATATTAAATGAATTTAATTTAAATAAATTTTTAACCCACAGAAGAAAACAAGGATATAAAAGTATGTCTTTATAATGCAAAAGCATTATAAAGATATTTTTATATTAACAAATATTTAATATGGATATAAAACTTACAAAATATGAAAATGAAAGTAGATTTCAACTTCTATTGTAAACCACATATATAGTTTACAATATTTATGCAGAAATAATATATATATAATGGATTTTATTAAGAAGCTATTATTTATTTTGACTTGACATTTTATGTAAATATCAGAAATACAAAAAAAGTGTCATTCATAACATTACATTTCCAAATATTAAATCTAAAAAAATCTATTATTATTTTCAATCTTATGATTCACTAAATATGACAATTTTTCTGATAAGAAAAACATTCAAACAGTTGCAGAGAGGTATTTGAACTTTAAGTTTTTAATAATTAAAATTTCCTAAATCTGATTTCATAAATTATTTTCAATCATTATTGATACATTGCTTATGGAGACTTAAATTATAGTTTTCTTTAACTACAACTTCTCTTTATATGTTTACAGTTAAATTCCTCATCCATCTTATATTTCAATTTTATTTTATTTAGACAATCATTATTTATATGCTGAATTATGTAATTACATAAATTTTATTTTAAATAGAAATAATTTTGTATTTTTTTTGTTTCTTTCTGAAATGTCTTGGGTGGGGTGGGCAAACATAAATGATTAACTTACCTTTATATTCCGCAACTCCAGCTCCCCTTCTACACGAATTCATATGAGGCAAAAACGTCCACACATTGGTTTCAGGGTTATACATTTCTGCAGAACTGAAACAATTCCATTGATCACTTCCACCAGCAGCATAAATACAGCCGCTAATAACACCTATCCCTGCCTGAGAGCGACCTACAACGAAATAGTTGCATTATGTTTCTGTATTATGATAAAAAATTGTTAAAAGATAAATAATTACTATATCATTATATCTTCTTTCCCTTTTTAATTATTGGGGGGGGGGGGCAATCACATCCTCAATTGTATTCTAAACAATTTTTAAACTTTACATAATAAAAAGCCGTTATTTTCACTCTATTCTAAAACCATCTACTCTAAGTTTGACTATAATCAATAGACACCAGATAATATAGTTCTATACTATCCTTTGACTGGTTTCTGGATTTTTCCATCACTGAGGATTCAAAACTGGAATTAATGCAACTTATACATTTAATAACAGACTTTTATTCCTTTGAACTATTCAAGCTAGCAACCTGAAATTATGAAGATAGGACATTTATAGCATAAAATCATCTGGCATCCATTGACTACTCAAGCCTACAGTAGATATAGCTCTGGAATTGGGTTAAGATAACTACTTTAGAAAGCATATGATATTGTTATTAGTATTAACCTTCCTAGCTAAAGAATAGAAGATGCTTACAGTTGTGATAAAAATGAGATCTTTAAAATATACAGAAAGTTACCTGGTATCAGATCTATATAATTATGTAATCTAGCCTTTTTTTTTTTTAAATTTTAAGGTGTTAACCTGAATAGTATAAGGAATAAAATGTGGTATCAAAATGTGTGTGTTAATTCCAGCCTTCAATTCTAGTTTAATTCTAGAATAAAGGAAAGACAATTGCTCAACTTGTGGTACTGTTGTTGGTACTTCAGATTATAAAGTTGACTCTTCATGTCATTTCCTTATTAATTTTTACTATCTAGTAAAGAAAATTTTCAAGCAATTCTTAATAGCCAACAAATACTGCAATAAATTCCTCCCAGGTACTAAACAAAGTTAAGCATTTATTGAAATCTAAAAATTCTATTTACTACATTAGTTGTTTAACACAGCAATAGTATGAGGATATAAAACATAAAGTTTGACAAAATATTTTCATTACGTAGCATTTAGGAGTAGAATTTTGACTGATTCTGGTGTTCGAATGTCATATGATCTCAATTAACTAATTACTTCATTATTAATATTAGGGATTGATATGATTGTATGTCTTACTTTTTTTTTAAAATTAATTTTTTTTGGAACTCAAAAAAAATTGTAATTAAAAAAAACATGTATAATTAAATTAATACATTAAACATCCGTGAAAGATAATAAAGATGTAATGTCAATAACACAGAAAAAAAATCAAATCTAAACCATTTATCAGATCTCACATATTTTGTCACTATGTTTTCTAGAGGCAAAACTCAATGGATGCAAGAAAGTTTGTGCATAAAATCCCTACCTAGTGCCTACTCATCCAATATCCCCAAACTACTTTCTAGCTTGTGGTTTTCATCAGTGAGGAGCTTTAGATTTGAGAGCACTGCATCTAGATGTTAGGATCCAATGCCACAATGAGTGGTGTTACTATATGGAAAGTTTTATTATCTCTGTTTCAACAGCTTGTGTAAGCATAAGAAACAGACATCATGTGATATTTAATGATTATATTTTCTACATAAATTCAATGATGAAAACTTTCCCCAACAAAATATATATATATTTTGAAACAAATATTCCAATTAAATATGAATACAGATGACAGGAAGCTGGTTAATAGTTTTAAGTAATTAAAAATGTTACAAAGCAAACCAATAAAATGTTTAGAATTAAATCAGAAACAATTGCAAAATTAATGACAAACAAGAATGAACATACAGATATTGATTTTCAACTTCCTTTATGAATAACATATAATGATACAATTACAGAATATAATCTACAGTAACTTTCCCATTTATCCACTAGATGACATTATAAAAAAGCACTAAGAACAATTAAGCCATAAGAAATAAAATGTACAGTTGTCTTAAAAAAAAAAAAAAAAACTTTGGAAAATAATAAATAAAAAAAAAGTAATCCATACTGAATGATGATAATAAGCGTGGAAAGTATAATTATATTAAACAATAAAATTAACAAATATTATTTATTATAGTTTTTATTGCATTTATTTAACATGATTATTACAATCAATTATTTCCTCATGAAATACTTTTTGTATAGATTTGTTTGCTAAAATACTATTTTTGTAAATTCAACAATAAATACGTGTTTTATTTCTTATAAATTAATTTCTTGTTTTTTCTCTGTAGTTTTTATCTGGTGGGTACATCATAAAACTTAAAGTAGATCACAAACCATAACAGTACCCTTATAAACCAACATAAACTAAAGTAAAAGGAGCACTATTTGAAATTCTTTGTTGCACTTATATAAAATTGTTTAATTTTCCATACAAGGCATTGAATTCAATTCTAAGACTGGTTGCTTTAT
Organism: Epiperipatus broadwayi; assembly: GCA_028023455.1. NCBI lineage: Eukaryota > Metazoa > Onychophora > Udeonychophora > Euonychophora > Peripatidae > Epiperipatus > Epiperipatus broadwayi. The sequence goes on along the minus strand of JAQFVV010006308.1, from coordinate 1,526,236 downwards.
CGCAAGTTATGATCTCGATAAGTAAAATAGCATACTTCTCATGTGGACTTAAAAGAATATAATTTGCTGTTAAAATTAAAAGATCTTATGGGAAAAAAATGAGCAATTAAATTGTACAATAACTGGCTGGTACAAATTCTGGAATACGTTTCACATAATTTTATTAACATATCTATTATTCAATTAATACGATTACCTGCAGCAGAATAAAAAAAAAAAACCAAGGAAATAAATTCTGGAATTATATTTTGCAAAAAAATTATCAGAAATTTTGACTTTATAAAGTCAAAAGTGAACAGAAAATAAATAAGCATTGCAAAAGTTTGATAATCTCATTATCTGACATACAATAAAATCTCTTGAACCAAATTACTTCAAATAGCAAATCTACCTTTATTGCCTAAATGAGCTCAATAAAAATGCTGACAAAGATATCAAAAATATTTAGCACAAACAATAGATCATGTCTCTTGAATTAAAAGAATCTCTGACATGTTTAGATGACATAATGAATTCTTCAAGGATCTGAGGTCTTTTTCTTCCAAATCTTGACTGCCTCATTTGAATACCAGGCATTTATTGACGAATGTAAATGCTACTTTTCAGAATATTTTCAACCCTCGATTCTATAAAGATCCTTCTCTATAAATTCCAGATCACAAAATTTGTTCATGCAATCAAGTAAATCTGCCATTTCTTGAAGTTTTTTTTTTTCCATTACACATATTTAAAGTTAAAATAAGCAAAGCTTTCAACAGAGTTGCAATTGATAAAATAGAGAAAAAAAGTTAAGAGCTCTATTCACATTGTCTTTATCAAATGACTTATGCTAGAATCTTAAACATTATAATCATAATCACAGTCACTATGCTTCTTGGAAAACATCACAGCCGAGAAAATTAATAAGATTGTAAAAATAAATGTAAACAATCCTTCCATTTTCATTCCTTAATTGCTCCCAATCTACATTTGAAATATGGTTGTTGATGTGTCCTAAAATATTTTACTTCATCTTCAAAGTGAAAACTTCTACAACTTCAGTTCAGAGTGCCACGTCAGTACTAGAAAGACATTTCATAACAACAAAAAACTCAAACCCGAGGTCGTCTGTCCCATGTGAATTTTCGATAAAGAATTGCTATGATAAAATAAATATTAATCCTTTGGCAAAAAAGATGTCAAGCTCAAATATGATAATGCCTAGGAATGGCCAAAGGTTTTTCTCCCACCCTCTTAAATTATTGAAGATATATTTCCAATATTTAAAATTTGTATGCAACCTATTACTTAGAACTGTCCCAGTCAAAGTGTTCTTCATACTTGACCTTCCTTTTCAAATTCTAACCAAAGTAGAGAACCATAAAGTTTTCAATAAAATATGAAAATAAGTCTAAAACTCATTTACCCATACAACACTTGTTTTAATATGCATTGTAATTAAAATTATCTCCTTTGTTTTAAGCAATAATAAATATACTGCTAACTCTGCATATGAATTAAAAGAAAAAATTTAATATCTAACAGTAAAGATTATGTGTGATATATATAATACTTTAAGTTTGTAAAATAGGCTAATAGAATCCTCTCCTCTCTCCCAAATATTGTCCATAAGATATCCTCATACTTGAAAATTCTAATTACCCCTTTTTTTTTATTTCTGTGTTTCTCTACATATATATGAGCATTTTACTTCTATTTATAAATAATGTTTAAAATGTAAATATCAATGACTGACAAACAAAAAAAACTCTGCAGTACTTCTCACAATCAAAATTAAATATTCAAAACAATAAATAAATTTTGTCATTACCTATAGAAAAAAAATTGACATAAACTTTATAACAAACATTTGGAATGCAAACAATCCATTCCAAAAACATCAAGAATGTAATTGCTGTAAAGTTTTCACCACAAAGACATGAATTTTTTGTTGCAAATAAATTTCATGTGAATATTTTATTGCTTTGAGATTTAATAAGAAATTCAAACACTGAAATAACAGAGCTGGGTCATGATCCATGAAACTTGAACTACAGGAAACATCCATCTGTCTTTACACTAAAAATATCCTATGTATTTGTCACTGCATTTGTGTTTTATTTCATTCTTTATTATGCAACTGCCTAATACAAGCAACTAAAATTCATAAATTAAAAATAACTACTTGAATCCTCCTGAATTAACTACCAAATGTTAGATCATGTTAATATTTTTTTAGAATGAAGATTACGTAAAAAAAAAAATTGAAATACATGGCAAATCAGAAAAATTCTGAATTTATATTTGAAATCGAATTTTTTTTAAATAAGTCTGTCTGCTTTGTTTTTTCTATAACTAAGATTATTATCAATATGCAATGGAATATGGACATATAAAATAGGCCATATTTATAGTTATTAGTCTATAGACTTTATAAAAGTGGAAGACATAGATGCTTATATTTCTTTTATGTCTTCATAGGATTTTTCATAATATATATTCCAAACCAATCACTGAAGCTGGAAGGGTAATATGAGAAATAATAGAAATGAAGAGATTAGATTCTAATACTCATTGCAATAATAGCCAAAATTCTATCATGAGCAGGAAGTATCTTTTCAAAATAGTAAAAGACTTCACTATATTGTAAATTATTTTTCTAAAAAAAAACTTAATGGCATAAAAGTTAGCTCATCTATCTGCCATGCCCTGGGATCTGAATCTGGATCAAGTGAACTTTCAAATTTCTTTTAGACCATAAATAATTATAGAATTTTTCTTTCAGATAGGCAATCCATAACCAATTCAGCCACACAAGAATGACCAGAAAATAAAGAGTAATGGTTGCAGGTTATTATGAACTGGTGAGGTAAATGTTAATACAATGACAAAAAAAAAAAATTGATTCAACCTTCAGTATACTAGCGGGAGAATGTTCACTCCTAAGGACAACAAGCTTGTGATTAACTTTAAAAATTTTTTACCAATGTGCTTCTTAAAAATGTTTATGTTTCTCATCCATTTCATTAAATAAATAAAAAAATAGTAGATAGTGCATTTTTGACAGAATTTCTGAAATATATAAAGGATAAAATCCTAAATCACATTTCCACCACAAAACAATTTCATTAATAAAAAAAGAAATTCCTGTTGTGAACACGGACCTATGATTTCAATATCTCCCTTCCTCAGAAACGTGAGAGCTCAAATCTGAAATATTGAAGATATTTTCTCAATAATTATTTATCCATTTATATTTCATAAAATATAAAAACTGGAAGTGGCACAACTCAGGACTGATTTGGAGTGTTTCTTATATAAGCAAAAAATAAATGATTGAGACTATGAGATAAAAGTGTATTACATTCCCTTCCTGAATATTGGTTAATTAACTGTAGACAAAAAAGTACTAAGTAATAATGCATGAACATTGTTTGCAGGAATATGTCATTGCATTACATGATTTATCTAGCAACTCAAATTTTTGAACTGCATTATGGAATTTTCATGAAGCAAAATAAGATTTGGGTATGTTTCTGATGAATCATGCACTAGACTAATATCTATATCACAATCATCTTGGATTTAATTTATGATTATCACAACTATTATTATTATCATAATTGTTGCTATTCTTGAAAAAAAATTATGTTTACTGATATTTATAACTTTTATAAGCACTTTCAACTTAAAGAGAATAATCATGATTGATCATCGTATCTAGAAATAGGAGTAAAAAAAATAAAAAATATTAACATATTAGTTAATAGCTTTAATTAATTTATACAAGAAATGACTAAGTCTAGTTGGATTGCAAATGAAAGCTATATATGAATATTTGGAACTAGAGGGGTTTTTTTTTTTTTAGTATTTTTATATAGTGCTAATTACAATGGTAATAAGCAAGATGATTTTAAAATAGATAGACATCTTAAAGAAAATAAGATGTATATAATTAAGTCTATATAATAATCTACCATTAATAGAGAAGCATACTTTTTGTTGTCTTAAAGACAATTTCGTAAATCAAACCATATACCATTTGTTACAATTCTAGCACTGACTTACCGACTTGCAGTGATGCAATCTTAATCCAGGATGCTGTAGTTGGGTCAAAAACATCACATTGCTTAAGACCAGATTGTCCATTCCAGCCTCCAATGCAATAAAGTTTATCATTCAACGTGCAAACACCTATATAAAATAAATAGTGTTAGTCTAATAAACTATGGTGTTTCTGCTTATTACTTGACTAAAAACGGTAGAACAGAATTACTTGGACAGCTAGCATGTAAAAAAAAAATGTAAATAAATGAAATAAAATAAATGGGCATGCAGGATTGGCAGTGGTTTCTACGCAAAGTAAACATCACTTCCTTGCCTTCGCTGTTGCTTCCAGATATTTTTCAGGCCTCTGGTTGTTGATCCACCAGCCTTTCCTAGCACCACCTCAATTTTAATTTTCATGGCATATTTTTTTTTTACCTGATGACTGGAGGACGGATTTTCTTCCCTAATATTAATAACTGAAGACTCAAAGATTTTTAGGATGTGAAAGAAAGGAACGCTGGTTGGATGCAAAACCTGCAAGATTATGAATCACAAACAGCTACCATCGACCAGATTATTTACTCAAATAGAATAGTTGTCGTAACATCACGAGATGACATTCGGCCTAAATTAAGGATAGTACAGGAAAGAGAAAAAAAAAAATTTTAGTGAAGTTCTCAAATATACAAAAATAAAAACCCCAAGTTCTGTAAAATAAATATGGCAAGTCATAAATAAAACAAAAAATAAACAAACAACTGAAAACATGCACTCAAAGACAAACTACAATAAACTACCCAGATATTTTCACTCTAATTCACAATATATATACACAAATAGATTAGATTTTAAATTAATTTTTAACTTCCACAAAAAAATAAAGTAATAAAAATATATAAACTTGCGCCTGCAACTATCACATAAAGTTATTATGCATATAATATACTATGTATATATGTATGTATGCATTCAGCATATATATGTGTCTACACATCATATATTTACATGTAAGCATAAACAACCAGTAATCAGTCATTTATTTCATAATTGGCCATTTTTGGCTATCACATACTAATCATTTTACCACTATCAAAATAATATTTTATAATAAAAAAAAATAGTACTGAAATTATTTTACAAATAAGAAAAATATTTCCTTTAAAATATTACGAAAAACAAATTAAAGATGAATCCTAATTTTATTGCAAACCGTTAAATTCCATCAATTTTAAATTTATATCACATGAACATTCATTACTTTCAACAGTAAAGTTGTAAAAGCTAAATATTTCTCAAGGTATCTGTATTCAAATATGAAAATGTTCATAATTTTCCAGCACAAAAATGATTTTTTTTTTTTTTTGTATAATAACAAATGATTCAAATATGGATGAATTTTTATATAAGCATAAGTAATTGTTTTAAATTCTATTTGTGTGTATGACTTTGTCATAACAAAAGCTAATTTATAAAAAAATTTTGGAATAAGTTAGTGGTGAATTTGAAGATTCCTTTTTTTTTCTTCCTGCAATTAAATAAAATGACTTGTGGAATATACTCATTTCTTTATTTATTCTTCTAGATCATCTCTTTAAAATTGCATTTTGAATACAGAAGCAAAAGCCTTTTCTCAATTGAAGACTTAAGATCTTTAATTGTGGAAAATTACATTAGAGTTATTACTTTTCAATTGATGCACTAAATCTAGTAGACTTTGTATTTCTAAAAACTTGTCCTTTCCTAAAGTATAATACCTTGAAATGCTCTATAAATAACTAATGGATACTTAATATAGATATTTTTCACAGCACCATAGACAAATATAAATTCATATAATGAAAATTAGCATATGATTCAAAATGAATGAAAAACTGCAAAACTCAACACCTCTTATCAAAATAAGACATTTAAATTTGGTAGAAGTCTGGCTGGATTGTCCATTTAATGTCTATTGGTTTAAAATATATTATAGCTTTGAAGTTGAAATAAAGATATCATTAACATCAATATTGTTTGTGAGTATATAGTAGCCAAACAATTATTAAATTTATTGTCCAAATTTTACACCAATGAGAAAATCTAAAAAAAATCAATTCTTATAGCAGTGTGTTGCTGTTAAAAGTATTTTGTAAAACAATCAGCCATATTTCTCAACAAAATAAGAATTAGAAATAGTAGCTAATCAATTATCGATTAGATGACATGTTAATTTTATCACGTTTTAGAATTTTTGTTTTCATAGGTTGAAATGTACCTGAAACAATGATTTCATTTAAAAATTTTCCTAAGTGTAAGATAATAAGTAAATAGGACAATTTATCTGTAACCTATGCAATCCAACAATTTTGTTAAAATATTGCTAACAATGAACAGCAGTCATTTCATGGATCAAATATCAATCTTTTTGATTATATTATCATTAATATCCCACAATTTTTGTATGCTAATACTGTTTCCAAAATGGGCTGCATTTTAGTGGAAGACTCAAAGCTATTGTATTAGTCTTTTTCAAATTATGAATTATCCCCCCCCCCTTTATATTATTTTTTTTTTAAAATTAAACTTTCTAAGTTGATTCCAGTATATTATTTGACAATTTTCATGTTTTAGATTTACTCTAAAATGTTTTAACCTGTAAACTCTTTAGTTTTAGTAATTTTCCAGACCAAATTATCAATTTTTTATTTTTAATATCAAATAAAATTTGGAAGAAAAAAAATGAAAATATTTCCATCAGATTCAGTTATCATAAAATTCTCACAACATCATTATTACATTTACTCATAGCTTCTCATCTAAATATAAGACCCTGATGATATTGATTATACTATGAGAATAATGAGCCAGCTCAATGATTTATATGTAAAAAACCAATAATCTGCCAATTATTTACTTGTGAGTGAAGAACAAATGGATGTGAGGAGTCTTTTTTTTTTTTGTGCATGTGTGTGTGTGTATATATATATAGCATATATGTGTTGTGCACTGATTTTTACTGTTAAAGGATGAATTTAGAAAAGATCTTGAAGAAATACCACATACAAGTCCTGCAGTCAAGAATCTGTAAAAAGACTGATCTACAGATGTAGAAAAATTCTCCAAAAAAATGAATAGGTTTTTTTGATTAAGTCTTACGCATCTTCCTCAGGACTAAACATATCCATAAGATGTTGATATTACCATAACTGCTCTCGTGGATATATTACTATTGAAAGATAAATCAGCATTGAAAAATAGTGGTGCTCATTTTATGGAGAATTTTTCTGACAGTTGTTTCTTAACATGAAAAATTCTCTTTAATATTGAGAACTTCTATAAAAATTTTCCCCAAAGTCTTTTTTAATTTCAAAAATGTATTTGTGTGAGAGAACATATATTTCTATTAAATAAATAATGTATGGATAAAACGTATTTTAGTATTTGCAAATAAATAGAGACCATTTGCTTAGCACTCATAAAAAAAACTTTACATATTTATCACTAGTTCACACATACATAAAGAATCACCTCCATTTCATTTATATATAATGTAATTATGCCACATTTTTTTGAAAGTGATAAATATTTAATATATGCATGAGGCAAACAAACATACACAAGAATAAAAACAATGATCATATTTACTATACTTGGTCACAGCGAATAAAGTACTGGTAATCAATGGATTACATTATAGATCAATTACATATTATTTATTAATCATACAACTATATACTAGCAGGTTCAAGTAAAATTCAAAAACTCATGCACAAACTGAATCCAAACTTTCCATTTAAATTAAGACTTACTTTTACTTTTCTCAGACAAATACTAACAGGAACCTTCTTCTCTCAAGACCACCATTCTCACTACCATTGCTCATGGCATGCCATTAATCTTTTTTTTTTAAAGTATAACAATCAAATGAACTTCTCTAATATTAACTTTATAAATATGTATGACATTTAACAGACATTAATAAAACATGTTAAACACGTTTTGACAGTTCCAAATCAAGTGTCTCTTTATACAGAGTATATTGTTTTATACATTTCATTATATTATCTATGAAAATAACCACCATCATAATTAACTGTGAAAAAATAAAATCTGCTCTTTCTTGATATCAAAAATAATTTACGCATATAAATTCTCCAAACTATATTCTATATGGCGCTAGTTAACAAATTGCTTTATTTATACTACAATTCAGTATAAGCTTTTATGGATATTCAAAGTCAACCAATCATCTAACCTATTAAAGACTTCCCACAGTAATAGTTTTCATATAATTCAATGTGCATTAATCTCAAAATCTGCAACTAATTTGAATATCTTAAAAACAAAGATTGTTGTCAATGAAGTGGCTGCTGTATGAATAAATTATTTCTCTTTACATAGAGAAACAAATTGTTAAACAATCATATTCAATATTGGTCCAGTCAAAATCACATGAATTTTGTATTAAAATAACAAATATTCTCATTATAATATACACCCGAAAATTTAAAACACATTTCAAAGAAAACAGCTATGCTAAATAAATTATAATACGAGGGTGGCGAGCAATAACAAATTACCACAGATAATCATATATCATCAGAGCCATATTACCAATTATTCTACTAAATAAATAACCAAATGGTTTTATTGCTGAGGAGTTTATAAAAAGTTTGAGCTCCAGGAATACCTCAATTGGAATCGACCAGAGAACTTTATACTCCTGAGATTGCTCTCTCCCACCGTATTAATCTATGCAAGGCATCACTACAATCTATCAAGCAAGGAATTTAATGTATTTTTTAAATCAATTACAATCCAAATACAGATTAAATATATCGCTTTTATGCTTATAGATTACTTGTCATTATTATACTTTATAATTTCAGTTTTGAATTTTAATTTATAAAATACTAAGTAAGTCACTCAGTAGAAAATGAATATTTCCTATCATTTGGCAGAACAAAATTAAAAATTAGTCACAACTTCCTACCTAAGCAGATTTAACTGTGCTAAATATGTGTATTGTCACTGTTCACAGAGCTCTGTATAATATCCAGAATATCAGATGATATTGATGTACGTTCGTGTGCTTCTAGTTTTTAAAGATGTTCTCTCATTCTATACAAAAAAAAAGAAAAAATAAATACTATCATTATGAAAATGCATGTTGAAAATCAATGAAGTATTTTGTGTTTCCATGTTTAAAAATCACATTACAAGCATTTTGCACTCAATATAATATTTCATATGACCCATGAATCGCTGTCTATTGTAATATATACTTCTATTAGCTAGAAAGCAAATACATGTTATAAGTTTTCTTCATGCAAATGTTATGCTCCAAGCCGGTACAATATTAAGATCAAGATTAATCTGTTATCAAGCAATTCAATATGCTAAATAGATGCAATATTATTTTATTACTAGGCAACAAGGTAAATCAATATTCAAATTGTAATTCGCTTCATTGTTTAAAAAAAAAAAAAAGTTTGATCACATGACGAGTGTCCGACAAAGCACTTAAAAAGTGTGCAATGTGGGGGGGAAGGTCCAAAATTTTATAAGTGATATAAAAATTTAATCAAGTCTGCTGTATACATAATGTGTGTATATATACCTCTAAACCTACAAATTAAAAATTTTGATGTAATATATATATATAATTACAACTAATTATTGTAAATGGTTTGTTATTTATAAATTTTCTGAGTTTTCAGTAACGGTATATAAAAGAGATATTAAATGAAATTAAAAAAAAATCACTTTTTATAGTCTATATGAAAAATTTTAAACTGGTGCTATATTATATTATTATATGTCTCTGGTAAAATTTAAAATATTAGATATTAAGAATTAAGTCAATAACGAACTAGCACTTTTATAAAACTCATTGGTTTTTTTTTTTTTAAAAAAAAAAAGCTAAGAAATTATTTCTAGACTAAATGTGAATAATAAAAAATTTTCTCTTCTATTTTTTTTTTTAGCTTATGAAATCCATTTTCTAAGTAAATGTAAAAGGAAACAAGAAAAGACAATGTAATTAAGAATTCCTTTTTACTGTAGTATTATAATAAAAATTGAAATAAGCTAAAAAATATCAGAAAAATAATTAAAAAAAAAAAAATGTCTATTTATTTTTGTACTTTAAAAAACAATAGAGTTCATTATCCAAGGAGTACATCAGATTTTTGCTGACAGTATGGCAATATCTGCAAATAATGTAGATGGAATTAAATGGTAAGTGTAAATGATGAAATGTCTAAACAATGTGAAATGATAATAAATGAGAATATAACTAACTCAAGTGTTAAGTAAGAATTGAAAAAAATTACATATATTAGTTTCAATGAAAATATTAGAAGTATTTAATACTTTTAAATGTTTGGGAAGATAGTTAAATACAAACGAATAAGAAAGAGAGATACTAATGGCAATTGTTAAACAGACTTGATAAAAGATCTGAAATAACGTTGTGGTCTAATGGTAATAAATTAATCTAGTCACTATACAGATATTAAAAAGAGATGGAAAATGATTAAAAGCGTACAAGATGTGGGAGAAGTTGGTAGACAGAAGCAAATGTTTTGCTCCTAGCATAATCTTTTATTTATCAAAAGTTTAAGACAATAAAACAAATCTCATTCATTTATTTTAGTGCTTCGCTATTATTTATTGAACAAAAAATTATTGATTTTACAAGACATCCATGGCACATCTAAGTCAATAGAAAGACCTAATTTCTAGATTCTAAAAAAAAAAAATTATTCTAGCAAAAATAAGGCATCCTCTGAAAAATCAAATAAAATTAAAACATTTATTTCTACAAAAGCAAATACTATTAATGAAAACATAAAAATGTGATTAACTAGTTAACTGCTAGAAAGAATCCTGAATCCTGTTAGATTGGATAGTTAAAGCCAATACCATGAAAATAAAACTAATATTAGTATTTTATCACTTCCACTAAAAATAAACTTATTTTATATCCAAGTAATAATAAAATATAATTAATAAAAACTAGTATTCTATAATCTATGAACTTAGATTTCTACAAATAAATATAAAAAAATATTAAAGTAACTCGGAAGTTCCAATTTGAATCACATACTTTAATGTGTGTATACACATAAGTGCAATTTAAATGCATAGACACACAGACATTAACGATTTCTAATAATCTACATTCTTTAAAATTTATTAATAATCTAAAGAATAAAGGTCTAATTACATATTTCTTTACTATCTTGTGCAGCTAATGTTAGAAGGCTATGTACATTTCCTTAACAATCTCTGTTCCATCTCTTCTGAGACTCTTCCCCCCTATTTTCACATAACTGTCTTCAATCACTTGGATGGATAAAGCACCTGATCACCATAAGCTTTTCATGACTTTTTATACTAAATGTGACAATCAAATGATGTGCTTAGGCAATATTTCTGACTCCAATTTTTTTTATATATAATTTTTGTAAAGAATATACATCTGGGTTTCATTTTATGCGGATTATTTTAATGCAATTTTGAAGTTATGCGATTCATGTTTCTTCTTAATATCTTTCATATTTCACTATATTTGTTAGATATCAAAAAATTTAAATTATTAATAACTAATTTTCACTTGAAATACTTTTTTTTTTTTTTTTCCAAAAATATAACGTTATATTAGCAGCTAACGTGAATATGGCCTGAAGCTGTATTTAGAATTTTAGCTTCTATGTAAATAACCTATTTATACTAATGAGTAAATAATAATAATAGATTTATATTTACATATAAAAATTTCGCAATAAATATTCAAAAAAATTAAACTTTTAAAACGTATTTTGTTATATATAACATAAATAAATAATCTTTTAGATTTTTAAAATAAAAAACAAAGATTTTATAAACTGAAAATAATCTTTCTAATGATACTTTTTGTTTTGATTGCGATTTCATTTTTTTAATATAGAAACAGAAAACCATTAACACAGCATAAGACTGAAAGTGGCGCTAGTTGTACATCACATCACAAATAAAAATAAAGTGGCTAACAGGTTTCTCTGGGCATAATTGCTGAGAGATTCTTGACTTCGTTTAAGGAGAAGCTACAATACATCACATCGAGTCTGATTTCTTTCCAGTTTACAAACGAACGCTAGCGGTAATGATTAAAATATGTATGAAAAATGTAAAATTAAATATTGTAGTTAATAAAAAAAGTAAAAAAAGTTTGTCTTGTATTAATTTTTTTCAAATATTTGAAATTTTTTATTAGTCATACTTTATTTGCTTATTTTTTTAATGTGAATTTTAAAGTAATTTTTCTTTGTTGCTTTGCTTTTATGCGAATTCTGAAAATTACAGACCCTATCCCCCATTTTTCAAGGTAAGTTAAGTCTATTTTTGTGCGATTTTTTTTAATGCGGGTTTTCTGTGGAACCTATCTACCGCATAAAACGAGACCCAGGTGTATATAAATCTTTTAAATGGACGTTCAGTAACTCCTTTTTTATATAGATATAATTCATTAAAAATAGAAAATAGTTTTTACTTTCAAAAGTTTCTCAGTATATCATTTTTCCCAATTACAAACTATCGTGTGATAATTTTTCTTATTAAAAAATCACATACTGCAAATTAAAATTTTTCACTTTCAGTAAAATTAAAATAAACTGTTTATTTTCAGAAATTAATTTCTTCCATAACCAAGTCCTAGTGAAAATCACATAATTAATTTCCTTTTCTGATATCAAAAACATAATGCAAACAAAATTAATAATTTTTTTTTATATTCTTCAAAATATCATAGTATTACACATACTTATGAAACAAAATATATATAAAGAAGTAAAATTTGAATCCAACAATCACTGCATTAAAATAGAAAAATTTAATGATTGCAAAACAATACTAAGGTTTAAAAAAAAATATCAATACATACATAAAGCAAATAAATGTATTTAATGCACGTTATTAAGAAATAATAATGGATGTTGTAGTCACAAAAATAATATCTTAAATTCAATTATTTTACATAAATGCAATTTATCAACTGTACTTTAAACACTTTTTAGCAAAACCTTTTATTGAATACTTTTAAAAAATTAAAGTAAAAGTGGCTCTGAAAAAGACTACAGGACAGTCAAAACATAAGATTGTGTATGCATATACGTACAATAAAAGATTTTGCTAAAAAGTATTTAAAGTATAGTTGATAAATTGCAGTAATACAAGATATTGCAGCAAAATAAAGGAAGTGGTGAATTTGGTAATATTTCTGCAGTTACTTTACTAATTTTTTTTAAAATTTAAATTAGTGTTTTTTTTTATTTACTTGATTTATAATAGATAGACACAATATAAAATGGCTTTTTCTAAAATTTAAATTTTTGACCGACTGATCATATACTCAAAAGGCTCTGTCAGCCAAATTAAACGTTGCCTACTTATGAAACTGTAGTAGACTACAATAAACTTATTTATTTCTTATTCCTTATTAACATATCATTCTTTATGCATTGATTCTTTTTTTTTACCTTCTCCTATCTCATTTTTAAAAATGTATTTTCATTAATTCCACTTTCTTATCCTTCTCATCCCCACTATTGTTATCAAAACCTAAACAAAACAAAACAAAAAAAAAAAATCTCTTGTCACTTTTTTTTCCTCTTTACAGTTTAAATTTCTCCCATTTACTAGAATTTATCATTATCTCTTTTCAATATTTGATATTCCAAAAATAAATCATTAATATTTTCTCTTTCAACTCCACATAAACCACATTTACAGTCCAAATACTTATTCCATTTGGCTTTCATAAAGTTCTTGTCCTTGCATTGAGTAATAAGAAACTTACTCAAGTGTTATCATATCTTCTTCCATATTTCACATTTTTTAATTATCCGCAAAAAAAAAAAAAAAAAACCCTCTAACTGTTAAGTTATAAATATTGTTTTCAGAATTGCAAAGTCATTATTCAATTCAAATAAAAAGTTAAATGATTTTTAATTTGATGATTTTACATTTCTATTAAACAAATGAATATAATCCATTTATTTATTATCACCCCCATCACTAACTGAACTCATCACTAATTGAACTTTTATTCTGATCTCTTATTTTAGTCTGCTAACATTTATTACATTATTATACCTATCCTAATATCAGTCAATTTCTTAGATTCCTAGCTCTTTTTATCAAAATCACATTACCCCAGAAACATTATTATCAGAAATAATATATATGTATATACTTCCACAAAGCAAGTATTATGACATTAAATCCTATAGAGTCATGATTCATCTTCACAAATATAATTGCATCTACCATTAACTTTCATATCCACAGAAACCAATCTAGTAAAAGATTTGAATGCCATACACTCTCAACTAAAAAAAATTATTAGGTAATTCTTTCTATCTCATGCACAACAAATTCTAGTTAACTACCTCTCAATGAAAAAAATAAAAATTTTCTTAGTAAATAATCGTAATTGGTCTAAGGCTTACATACAATAAGCTCCTAGCTATAAGACAATGCTTTCAAACTAAACAGCACTTCTGACAAACTCATGCTGGACTTCATGCAACTAAAATGATTAATAGCTCACCTTAGCTACTTTACTATTCAATTGTCCATAGTTAAACATATTTACAATATTCCTGGATTTTATCCTGTAACAATAATACCCTTTCTTTAAAAAAACATTCTTCTCCCTCCTCTGGATAACCAGAGACCTATATTCATGACCTCTCTTAATCAAAAATCATAGAGTCTGCTATTAAAGATAAAATCCAACATCTCATTGTTTTCTCCATTTCACAATTTCACTTCACAAAGAAAGGTACTTCAATTACTGCAGCAATTACCTTATTCAAAATGATAATGAACCAAATCAAAAAATAAAGACCCTCTGCAATTAGATATCACAGCAGCATTAGATACCATCCCTATGCTAAAACTACTATACACCCTGCAAAAATACAATATACCAAACTCTATTTTGTATACACAAGGCAATCTGCTAATGAATAGGGAATTACACATCACTCTCAATAGCAAAATCTCACCTGGATTATATCCTTTGTAATTTCCATATCACAAGTCTCTCCCCTCAGCACCTTATTCTTTTATCGTGTACATTAAGCCTATTCTCTTAGAATTACAAAACTAATTACCGGAAATCTATATCATTGACTTAAAAAACCAATAATCCACATTACCTATATGGATGATCTGATTAGTCTTCTCTCAAAGAAATATCTTCCTATGAAACTACAATGAATAATTCTACCTTAAATTTAACAAAATCGTCCTAGAAAAATTCTTGTGGCAAGATTATACTATCCTCATGGTTCCTAGTTTTCCGTCATGTAATGATACGAAAACAATAATTAAACATAATTCATTCTCTAAAGCAGCAGCGTGCAACCTTTTTACATTTGTGACGTCCATATTCAAACTGAAATTTATGTAACCCATTATATGTTGTTAACATTCTACTATAAGCATATAAGGATAGTAATAATAAGTCATTTTACCATATACAAATATATATCTTTGTTTTATATTTCAGTACATACCATTTGATATAAGACCTTTGAAAAAACTGCATGTTAACAAAAAATGTATAATAATACTTAGTTCTTAGTAGATCTGTTGATTTGTAGCAATGACAGCTTTTTTAGTCTGTTTTAAAAAATGTGTACATTCAAGAACATAGTATCACATATCAATATTAAGAGAATACTAGCACAAAAAACAAAACTCTGAGAGTGAACAAGAGAAATGAGAACAATATAAGCAAAGTGCAGTTACGATGTGCTGTTTATACAATGTGGAATGGAGTATAAAGGAGGTGTTTAAACACAGAAGTGTAGACACGCAATAAATGAGTTAAGATTTTCATGTATTTTTTAATAGTGTTTAGGTGTTTGTTTTTTCAATTAAAATTTTATTATACACAAGCATAAGAGGTGGTGGTCATGTGATGTTTATTGGCTTAAAATTTTATTATCTAATATTAGAACTTCTCAAAATTTTCAAGATCCCTAACAATTTTTCTGTGAGGTTGCACACCACTGCTCTAAAGCCTATCTTTCATTACATGCAAGTCTCCTTAATTAAAACCTAATTTTCCCCAAAATAGTCTATTACATACTCACCACTAAGTTTATCACCTCTTTCAAAAAAAAAAATCTAAACACCAAATTCATTTGGGATAAAAACAATAGCACTGATCATTAAAAATATGCAAAAAAGAAAAATACAAAGCACAATGGCTTCTCACTGTGCTATATTTCCAACTTCTGTTTCAAAGAGCATCAAATGAATTCATCAGACTTTATAACACTTACCAGAGATCTGCAAGATCATGTCAAACACTAATAACTACAATAAATCTCCATACATACCCTACCCACAATCTTTTCCTTACCCAAAATTAAATATTGGGGGCTTATGACTTTGAAAACAAAGGTGAAATCACAAATATAATTCAAACAGTACTCTTCTTCAAAAATTCAATCATGGTAGCTGAAGATTAAATATCTAAACCTTTTGATAAAGATCAGCATTAAAATCCTTAGCCATATATTCTTTCCTTCCTCACAGATTTACAAATAATAATATCTGCAATCTTAGCATCAAGCAAAAGACTCTACAACACTTACTCATAAAATGCACCACTCTTAAAGTTTTTTGCACATTGCACCATCACATTACAAACTTATGGAGAGTATGCAGAAGACTATTTTGTAATATAATAATAATCATTTTCATTCTATTCACCCTGTGGTTTATGAGATGCTATATGGTTTTTAGATGCACATCACTCAAATCACAATCTCTATTTCTAAACAAATTAGAGAAAGTTAAATTTAAAAGGCCAAACTCGAGCACTCCCAGATATCTTTGCTGCTAACAGGAGCTTAATCTTCTCTCATCACCCTACAGCGATTTAATAAACCTTAAGTAAAATTACAGATCTATTACTAAAATATTATATTAATATAGTATAATTAGACAAATCAATTTTTTTTTTGTTACTTTTCACTGATTTTTATTATATAACTCATATCACCCCAAATCATTTTCCTACATATTGTAACGAAAATTTCATGTAACTTATCAAACTAAATAAAAATTTGTTTTAAGTAAAAAAAAACCCAACATAACTATGTTGGGTTAAAATTGCTTCTAACCAAAAGTAAATCTGCACTATAATCCAATATAAAATATGTATTGAACAGGGTAGGAGAAGATCACTCTGATTATATAAACAAAATTAAAAAAATTATTAAATCTCTACCAACTCCAGTTGCACTTTTATTTTCGCAGCACACCAGGCCTCCAAGTGGAGAAATCAAATACAGAAGGTTGATAAGACCAGCGGCATCTATAACCAGACCGAGGCTATACAAAGTATAACCTGCGGCCACATTTTCAGGCCATAGAACTTCTCGGCTGCTAAATTCAAACCCCTGCCATCCAAAGCACTTTTATTTGTTGAGAGGTAAAACCTCAGGTGCCAGCTAATCACAAATTATAATCAGCATGCTTAGATAACAGGTAAATAATTTAGCACTTGGTTAATCTTTAGCTAGCCCTTTTATTTATGTCTAGGAAGTCAAAAACATACATATTACCTAAGGTTTGCATTTACTATAGACTATCTATTAGTGGCATAACTATAAAAGAGAATCAACCAAACAATAACTAGCAAACAAACAATTTATTTTAAAACACTTCTAATTAAAAAACATGATGTTAAAGAATAGGTTTGCATTTACTATAGACTATCTATTAGTGGCATAATTATAAAAGAGAATCGACCAAACAATAACTAGCAAACGAACAATTTATTTTAAAACACTTCTAATTAAAAAACATGATATTAAAGAATATTATAAAAAAAAAAATTATAACTTTGTTTAGGTACACTTTTAGTAAAATACATAATAAAGAATACAATTAAAACATTATATACTTGCATACGCACACACACCTAGAAATATAAATTTACTTACCAAAGGAAAGCTTTGCACATATTAATATATTATGAGAAGATTAAATATGCACGCACATACTAGGGTTTATTATGTATAATAATTATGGGAGGCATTTAAAGATTGCTATGGCTATCAAAGTCTTTTATTTGAACACGATCAGTTCATGAATGGGAATAAAAAAATTTATAATTACCTAGGATTTTGCACTTTATACTTCTGGGAATACGACTCTTCTCTTTCTTCTATTGGATTGGTCACCAACCGGTTGGATTTTTGAACTTCACTAATGTTTTTGTTCTCCTGGCTAACTTTCTGCGCTTTTGAGATAGATATTCCTTGGCTGTTCAGATTATTAAGTGGGCATAACTTCTAGATGGAGGATTTCTGATGTTCTGGAGAACCAGGACTGGAGACTGGCTGCATACTCCGGAGACTGTCTAGCACTGCATGGTATTATATGGTTCTTCAGTAAATGTGAAAACACCTAATCGCATTCTGGGGACACTAATGGCTGTTCCCGTCTTCTCTTCTCTGGAGTTCCATGGTAGTAATATGAGTACAATCTTAATCTTAATAATTTCTATGAATAAAGCTGAAGAATAATCAAGAATCAAAAATAATGATGAATGAATTTTCAGTTCTTTTATATGATTCCTCTTTATTGTCTCTCTGCTTATCACTCTGAACTAGTTTAATTAATTTATAACTTTTATTAATTAAATTCCCATTGTGTTTTAATCTGCATACTTGTGTAGATTAATCTAACATTTGGATAAGATATTGCCTTGAATTATTTTCCATTGTTTCCATTTACTGCAATTTATAGTTATTATTCCCTTTCTTCTGTTTATCGGCCGAGCAATCTTTAAGTGGATTTAAATTTTATACACTTTCCTTTCACATTTTAATTCTATTTTCATTTTTACATACACACATTTTTTTTCTTTTCTTTACGTAAATGAAAAGAAATAACTATCTTTTATTTCGTTAAATTTATTCCCCTTTCCCTAATCACTCTTTAACTACTAGATTTTTCTCTTTTTTTTTTAAAAAAAAATAAATAAAATGACGCAGCGCTTTGTATTTTGGCAACCTGCATTTCAAAAGAGAGAAGAAAAAATCTTTAAATTCTTTCTAAATTACATTTCTTTCTTAAACCTTTTCTACGTCATATTTCTATTTCTTATAACTTTTACTTACTTCTTTTAATAACATTTACTCCATTTATTGATAAATGGTTCCACAATATTTTATTTCATTTAAAATTTCTTTTTTAAAATCTTTAACTTAATTATATGTTTTCTGTATAAATATTACAAATTATGTGATGCTATTCAATAGTGGTACAGTATATTAAACAAAGATGAAAAAAATAATCAAATGACTTCATTGCTAAGAAATTCGTAAGTTTTGAATGTTGACGTGCCAGAACTGGAATCGATACAAAAACTTTGTTCCAGAATCAAGCATTCAACCAATGCATTAAACAATGCAAGACCAATATTTATAACAAGTAATTGAATGGTTTCATAGTCTCCGGAATTGACAGAGTTAAAAAAGGATGAAAAGATATTAATTTTACACATAAATCATCAAAGTGAATTATATAAAAAGGTTAGGATTATTCTGGCAATAACAAATTAGAAAAAACTGTTCAGAAATAAATGATTTAACTTCAATATTTTCTCTTCATAACAAAAGCTAAATATAAAATAAAGAAATCAGATTTCCATATAGTACACATGGATCTCTTTTTATGCAGTAGATAGATTCCACAGAAAATCCACATTTAAAAAATCACACAAAAATAGACTTAACTTACTTTGAAAAATGTGGGATACATTCCATAATTTTTCAAAAATCACATAAAAGCAAAGCAACAATGTAAAATTACTTTAAAATTTGCATAAAAAAAAATAAGAAAATAAAGTATGACTAATAGAAAATTTCAAATATTTGGAAAAAATTGATACAAGACAAACTTTTTTTATTAACTATTTAATTTTATTCAAAACAATATGTTTTTATGTGTAATTTATTTTATATTTTTTCATATATATTTTAATCATTATCACTATTTGACAATATGCGGGTTCGTTTGTGAGCTGGTAAGAAATTAGATTCGTCACAAGCAGAAATAAAGTTAGTGCCAACTTCAGTCTCGTGCTGTGTTAATGGTTTTCTGCCGACAATGTAATCAGTGGTTAAACTTTGAGACGATGACTTTACTAATTGTTTACGAAGCTCAATATCCAAACTGTTATGACTAGCTGTTAGAGATTGCACTTCCACAAGTGCTACTATATATATATAACACGCTTCCACAAGTGTGTTAATAATGACTATGAGACGATGATTTTACTAATTGTTTACGAAGCTCAATATCCAAACTGTTATGACCAGCTGTTAGAGAATGCACTTCCACGAGTGCAACTATATATATATAACACGCTTCCACAAGTGTGTTAATAATGACTAACAGTTAAATTTTCTTTTATACACATATATACATGCAGAAATATTTAGACAGAAAAAAATATTTAAGAACTTTTAAAGATACATTCTTTTTAAGTAGAAATTAAAAGTTCTTAAATATTTTTACTTGTAACTTTTTTCTGTCTAAAAGTTTATCCACATATATATATATATGTATAAAAGAAAATATAAATATACACATTTTAAAGATGCATTCTTTTTAAGTAGAAATTAAAGTTCTTAAATATTTTTATTTGTAACTTTTTTCTGTCTAAAGCTTTCTCCATATATAAATGTGTATAAATATATATATAAACATACACATTTTACAGATACATTCTTTTTAAGTAGAAATTAAAAGTTCTTAAATATTTTTACTTGTAACTTTTTTCTGTCTAAAAGTTTCTCCATGTATATATGAGTATAAAAGAAAATATAAACAAACACATATATAATACCGACATACAACTATTTAACTTTCGTTGGAATTTAACAGCTCGTTCATAATTCGTGTCATTAAAAAAGAAAATGATTTTCCAATTGATTAGAAAGTTGAAGACTTTGTCGAATCATTTTTGCTGTGAAACGAACAGGTTCCACTTCTGTTTTATTATCTTTTTCTAAATCTTCTACGGTATCTAAATTTATTGCCAAACCTTTTTCCAACAGGCATTTAAAGTATGTAAAATTTAATGTATGTATATAAAACGGGGAAATCCCGATTTTAAATGAAATATTAACTTCTTTATCGCATAAAAGAAAACCGCATAAAAAGATATTAAGAAACATGAATCGCATAACTTCAAAATTGCATTAAAAAAATCTGCACAAAAAAAGACCCAGATATATATGTGATAATATTATGAACTATTTCCATCATCTATCAGTAAATGGGGAATGTATAGAAAATTTTAAATTTAATTTAAACTTCAAAAACAAACAACTTGTTAGTAATAACACACAAATAGACAACACACGTTAGTAATTACACAACATTTTGAGTAGTATTATTCTCCACTCTTCTTCAGATGTTGCTGGGCTTACCAGTGACAGTATTCACATAGGAGTCGAACTCGCACCTTTAGATTCTCGAATATCGAATTTAAAGTAAATTGCTCTAACCGAGTTATCTTGTCAAATGATATTGGAGAATCTAAAGGCGTGAGTTCGACTCCTATCCAAATACTGTCACTGGTCATGTCAGCAACACTGAGGAAGAGTGGAGAATATTACTACTACTCGAAATACTGTATAATTACTAATCTGTTTTGTCTATTTGTGTATCATTATTAACATAAGTTGTTTGTATTTAAAAAGTTTAAATAAGGTTTAAAATTTTCTATACATTCAACATTTACTGATAGATCATGAAAATAGTTTAACATATTATCACATCTAATCTACCATCATCACATACCTTCAGGCAAATTCCATATAGTATGGTTGTTGATTTAGCCAAAACAGCAAATAGACAATTATAATTTAGAAATGCAATTGTAACAATTACAATACACTTGCATTCCAATATGTTTAACAAAGAAATTCCTTTTTTTTTTTTAAATATAGAGCATACAATTAATATATGCTTTTACTTATATATATATATACAGAGTGAGGTAAAAGCAGGTGGACAGTTAGATCACATCTTTATATTTAATTATACTGGATTCTATTAATACAAAAATAATAACTTATAACTTATATTTTGATATTGATAAATTACTTTAAAAAAATAGGATAAGTTTAATTCAGATTAAAAATAACAATATATAATAATTAGTATGTAATCAATTCCTCTGCATGTTTAATATACAAATTCTAGCATTAATATCTATGCTTCTATTATAAGAGAATACAAATTTTCAATTTTTAATAACTAGCTTAATACATTTTCAAGTGTGCATCATATTCGTAGCACTGATTCAAAATGCATTGGGTTAGGTATTAATAATTGAAAATTTAATTACTCCATAGTAAAAGCATAGTCATTAGTAGAGAATTTAGATGTAATAACTACAAAAAAACAGCAACTATCTCACTCTACATTCACAAGATAAGCTTTCAGACATCTATAATCAAGTTTATATACTTTGCGACACAATGACTTCTATAAGAAATCGATAGCTTTGAAATTATTAGTTCAGCCAAAAATGTCTAGTCTGAGAAACAATTAATTATTTTGGTAAAAATAGAAGTTAGCCTCTGCAGTGATTCATGCTACTATAGTTTTGGGGGTTTTAGCAATTGAATTAGAGGCTGAAAATTTATTTAACTCCATAGTAGAAGCATAAACATTAATGTGTAGAATTTGAATATAATAACAAAAAAAAAAAACAGCAACTCTCTCATTCCACATCCACAAGACAGGTTTTCAGACATCCATAATCAAATTCATATTCTTGTGTCACCATGGCTTCCATATAAAAGCATCCATATTAGAAATCAACAGCTTTGAAATTGCTAGTTCAGCCAAAAATGTTTCGTTTGAAAAACAATTAATTAATTATTTTGATAAAAATGGGAACGTTAACTGCTACTGTAATTCATTCTACTGTGGTTTTATGTTTTCTTCTTTTGACTAAAATCCTTCATAATGTTCGTTTATCTCTCTTTAAAAAACATAGACTTCTAACTACTTCTAGCAGATTTCATTCTATCTTTAGAGAAAACATTCATTATCCATGAAACTGTTGATGCTGAAACACTATACAATACAGTTCAACAACTTTAAAGAATGATGCTCCAAGAGCAACCATTTGGTTTTTTTTAACGTCAAAATGATTCAACAATTCTTTCTAATGAACTTATGCAAATCAGTTTTAAGAATTACCTTATTATCTTCTTAAGAGTTTTATTTATGTTTTGCATATGCTTCCATTTCTGAACTACATGTTATCAAAAATATAGGTGCGCTTTTGCATATATTTTGTTTTTTATGTAAAAATATTGTTTACAAAAATTTTTATCAAATAATTCTTTATGCTTACGACAACTTAGGACAGATTTAAATTTGTTCCATCTTTAATTTCGTTTTTTATATAAGCTTTGTTGTTTTTGACTAATATTTTATCATAATGCTGTTTTTTTAAAAAATTGGACAACTACCTGTAAAATTTATTTTTAACAGCACAATAAAGGAAGTAATTAAAGATTATACTGTGAAATTCTTTAAAGTTTTTACAAATCACAACCAAACTTAAACAAAAGTTGACTAACATCGAGTAATATAATAATAAAACATTTTGGCCTGTTTTTTCTATCTAATAACTTTTTACATATGTTTAATGCAAAAATTATATTACAATAACTACAATACAAGGACAAATTATATCTTTTGGGGCTCAATTAACAATTCAATATAAAAATCTCCTATATATACATCAACCATTCTGAAAGACACTTGGTGATCAATGATCATCTATGCCATTATAAAAACAAAAAAAGAATTATTCAAGAAGTTATTTCACTTCAGTAGGGAGAGTTCTTAACTAAAAAAATCACAGCTATTCAAATGAGATAAATGGCAATTAAACTGATGTTAAAAGCACTCAAAAGTCGTAAGCTAAATGGGAAAAACCAAACAACACACTATAAAAATTTTGATTCAGACATTAATTTTTGTTGTAACAGCAAAAATATTCCTGACATCCATTGAGCTTATCACTTACTTTAAAATGCTTGAAATGGTTATACAGTTTATGGTAATATTTGCTTTTATTACATTGTTCTATCTTAATCAGAATCATGATCACATAAAGAATAATGAATAGTGATGATAGTCAGCATTATACTTTTAACATAACAAAACAGTCATTTTGCAGTAAAAATGTTCATCATATATTCAGAACAATTCAAAATTTTTCAATATATTTTCATCAAATGTTTAGCTAAATTAATAAGTTTAAAACTTTAATAATAAATAAATGAATGTGAGCTTATTAGCTACAAATATACACATGTATATAATAAACAATTTATCAGCACTCCATTTCCTTCTTGCTACATTTATAACATTGGTTCAAATTTGAGCTCAGTAAAATCAATTTTTTTTCCCAACAAGAGA
This sequence comes from Epiperipatus broadwayi, assembly GCA_028023455.1. Classification (NCBI taxonomy): domain Eukaryota; kingdom Metazoa; phylum Onychophora; class Udeonychophora; order Euonychophora; family Peripatidae; genus Epiperipatus; species Epiperipatus broadwayi. The sequence goes on along the minus strand of JAQFVV010006308.1, from coordinate 1,501,696 downwards.
ATTCTTCTTCTGTGTCACCAGCTCAGAATCAAATTAACTACTAGCCATCCAATATTGATTGGTAAATTGGTATTTTGATATTTTTAATTACAAGAGAAAACATGGATGACTTCTAAATCTACATATGAATTTTACTTAAGAAATATTTAATTGTAAATAACTTATTTGTAATTAAGTTTAGAAATAATTTACGGAAAAAAAAAGTGATAGTTTATTTGTATTATATTTTACACATGCATTATTTTAGTTTTCGGTCATTGAAATATAATTCTTGTTATTTCTCAATTTATTTACAAAGGATTTTTATTATGTTGGATTTATCCTGAATAAATTGTTTGCTTTATAAAAAAATTTTTATTCTCATATATGATTTATCTATTTCTCAATCTTTTTTTAATATATTTTATTCAAGTCTAAGAGATAGAATACCCAAAGTTCTTGAAAAAAATTATTTTTTTCCCATGCTGTTAACAGAACAATTGTTTAATATGTTTATTTAATCAAATGTATGTATACGAGTGCATCTTAAAGAAGCAAAAAGGTTAGTTAAACATAATAACATAACTCTAAATACTAAGATGTAGTGTAAATTATGTTGAAGAATTGTCAGCTACTAGTAATGATGTCCAGGTATTATTGCTTAATTATAGTATGTAATTGTTCTGTTGTTTAGATTCATATTTGGGTTGAAAAGTTAATATACATATAATATAAAAAAATTAATCAACAGATACAATAAGTGTTTCTTCAAAAAGACATTCATAGATTTATACAATAGGTGCTACTATTTGCTTAATGTTAGTTTAAGTTGTAAAAACTTTTCTACTTTCAATATTTAAAAAATAATGTTAGCTAAAAGATTTATTGAAATCACAGTATCATTTTGTAATAGTTGATATTTGATTGTAAAAAAATTTAAAACAGAAACAAACGATTGAAGAAAAAATATAGTCCTGGATACAATGTAAAAGTTGGAAAAATAATCAGGTTGGTGGAAATAGTTGCCTTCCAAAAATTGACAAACTGACTTATTGCACTGAAAAAAAATATGATACCTACAGCGTTGACAAAATTATTGTTAAGTGGCAATCAACAAATAGACCATTTATAGAATTGTTACTGTTCTTAATTAGCATTTCAGATAAAGTATCTCAAACATTTTTAATGAAAGATTAATGATTCAGACAAATAAATTTTCATGGTCTCTTAGGCCTATCAAATTTTTTTCTTTAATAAATTATATATTCTACAACTCCTTTGCAATTCCTTTTTTAATGATGAAAAACATATTTAACCTTTTTCTATTTTTTTAAAAAAAATTCTGCAATATCCTTTTGTTCATTCGTTATTTTTTAGCTCAACCATCTTCATAATTAATACAAACAACTTTTTCATTTGTATCCATATTCACTTCTTAAAAGCTTCATTTTTCTGTCTCTGTAGTCAATTAGTATTTCTAACTGTCACATACTGTATTCCAAACAAAATAGACAATAACCATTTTTTTCATTCTAGATTCTTATCAATTTCTCAAAACAACCCATTTTTTTATTAAAGATCTAAATGGTTTCATAAAAAAAAAAACATCACATGGTTTAACAACTTTTGAAATTAAGGTAATTCACTAATCATTTCACACGCATTATTTTCAACTTTACAAATACCAAACTTATTCATTTTTAAAATACTGGTAGTCTTTATGAATAACTTCCCACTACAACTTTTTTTTTCTAATCAGAAGAGCTATAAATATCCTAAAAGACCTATTCTGCTCCCATCTTCGCTCTTACTACTTTTCAACAAAGACTTAGGTTTAAGTGGCATTTACTACATTCTAAGCTTTGTATAAATTTTCCAGGAGGACTTGCACTTGATTAAATATATCAATATATTCTTGGAAGATCCATTTATAATTGTTTTGAATAATTGTCTTGCAAAAAAAAAAAAGTTATCATTAAATTTAGAATTAAATATCTTTTAAAATGACTGTGATCTCTATTATATACAACATATGCTTAAACAACAATCAAATTTTCATAAAGATTTCAGTAAAGTGAATTTTGTAGATAGATATTAATAATATTGATAGGTTAATTAGTAATTAGTAATAAACTAAACTATTTTAAAGTAAAATATATATATCAATATTAATGCCCATCAAATTATTATCCGTAATTTAAATGAAAGTACAAATTAAATCAAGTAAATACAAGTTTGAATGCCAGAAATGACAGAGCTGTGCTCAATCCATGAACTTTGAGCTTCAGTCTGCTCTTTTTATCACTGAAACCCAAACAATGCAAGACAATTGAAGATGCATAACTCAAATATAAACATGATGCCTTATTGGATTGAACTTCGTAGAAAACTTATTAGTGCATTATTCAACCATATATGACTTCACTTTAAATAAACAAGACTAAAATCTTAAAAACATAGTACAATTAATTCACTAAGACAATGATTTAAAAAAAAAAAAAGGGGGGGGGGTGGATTTCTTATTATGGAACTCTTTCATAAATCCTAATAAGATTCTATTCTAACAATGAAAAATAAAATTTTATGTTAAAAAATTGCCATTTCATTATTCTTCACATCAAACAAGTTTTTAACGATCTACTGCAGTGAATTGCCAAAATTTTTTAATTATTAGTATTACTATTTCTGTCTATCATTCATTAATCATTAATTTATTTTGTATAGATTTTATCTTTTAAAATATAAATTTCAAAATATATATTTATATCTCATTGTATTTCATGTTGTAGAAAAAAATTTGCTGTTAACTGAAAGAACTTTTGATTTCTCTTGAATGCCTTAATGGAACCAAGCAGGACAAATTCCTAACATCTACTTCATATGTTCTTGTTGTTGCAACTGTTATTACTACATAATTATTCATATAATATACCAACATGGATGAGCTGCTCTCCAAAACGCATTAGCCAGCATAGTGAGTTTATTGGCTTTTTACCACACGGCCTTTCTTTTCAGTTGCCTAATAGTTCTTATCTAAAATATCAGTTTAATTTTCTTGAAGGCAGAATGAATGTGTGCACGAATGATTTTTTTTTTTTTTCTAATAGATATTTATAATTATGACAGACAAAAATAAATCATGGTCCTTATTCCCAGGAAATTGTAAAGTTGCCAGACAAGACAGCGGTTGGTGGCCGAAGGTGGGGTGTGTTAAGAATCTTCTGATTGCAGACCAGGCTGCCATTTCATGATGACTTTTTATTTAAGTACTTACAACTGCAGATCAGATCATTTTCAAGTGAAAGAAGATTGCAAGAATTGTCTAATATTAAATGAGACATTATTGGACTTTATGAAGTTAGAAGAAAAGGTGAAGAGACAATTGTTTTTAAAATGAACTTGTATTACAAAGGGCACAAGTGAGTAAAATTCATTATAAATAAAAAGTGGGAAAATAACATTGTGGAAATTGAAAGTATATCAGACAGATTGGCAAGATTAGTTATTCAACTTAATAGATATCAAATGCAGACATTTCATATTTATACCCCAACAAATTCTCATTATGATGAAGTATAGAATTTTTATGTGGATGTCCAAAAGGCTTTTGATTAGACCAAACCATATCTTAAAATAGTCATGGGAGACTTTAATACCAGAATTGGTAAACATTTGAAAGATCAAAGTACTGTAGGTAAATTTCGTTATGGCAATAGAAATGAAAGAGGACATAGACTTTTGGAGTATGCAGAGAAAGAAAAACTTTATATTATGGATTTTTTCTTCGAAAAAATGTTTAATGGAAATGGGTATGGATGCATCCAAATGAAGGTACAGCAAATATTATGTTTTGACTAACTGAAAATATGTATTTCAAGATTGTAATGTTCTTAATACCCTCAACACAGACAATGAACATCAATTACTGAGAAGCAAGATACATGTTAATGCAAAACTAAAGACAAAAATTATTAATAAGATAATATTCACTGTCAATACTTCACAAACATTCCAATGAATTTAAACTAAAACTTACTAATCATTTTCAAATATTAACAGATTTTTGAACATGATTCAGATTTGAATGAAATCAATAGAAAAATAACTGATACACTTTTAAAACCTGCAACAAAGATAGCTGGTACAAAAAGCAGCAATCGACCAGTAAAATTTCTAGAGACAAGGCAATTTATGAAGAAAAGAAGGAATATGAAAATATATAAAAATGATGCATTAAGAATGAGTGAGAACTCAAATTTTGTAAAATGATGCATAAAAAGGCTGATAATAATATAACGAAGTATAATTGTGAACTAGCAAAGAAAGCTATACAAGAGAATGTCTCAAAAGTGTAAAACAACATCTTGACATTAGTAGAAAACTTATTTCTCCAATAAGAAATAAGATGAAACTATTACCAAAAAGAGAAATGATTTCATAAAATGGATATTAGAGTTCTAACAAGAATTATATAGTAATAAAGAACAAGTACCTCCAACAACTATTTTAATTGCCCAGAACTTTAAATGAAGAAGTGAGACTTGCAATTAAATTTATAAAAAAGGCAAAAGCTTCAGCTAATGATGAAATTATAATCAATATATCAAAAGAAGCAGCTGAAGAAATAGAAAAAATTTTTGGCAAAGTTATATACCAAATATCTAAATGATAAAGATGTACCAGATGATTGGAAGAATGCAATATTAATATTTTAAGAAAATGATAAAGATCTTAGAAATTACAGACCTAACAGGCTTTTATCAGTTTTATACAAAATTTTTACCAAAATAATTACAATTTGCCTACAGAGAACACTGGATTTTCAACAAATCAAAAGAACAAACTGGATTTAAAAGTGGTTTTAGTAAGTGGATCATATCCAAGTATTGAGAAAAGTTATGAAAAGGACCAATGAATACGAATTGCCATTATGCTTTGGATTTATAGATTATGAAAAGGCATATAATTGTACAAGCATTTTTTCAGTGTTTAGGTATAGACCCAGCCTATTATCATATTCTGAAGCATGTTTATAAATATAACAGCAATTAATTACATAATGATACTAGAAAGATTAGCATTGAGATAGGTGTACAACAGGGTGTCTCTATATCTCCAAAACTTTTTACCCCAATATGGTGGATTAAAATGAGAAGCTAAGGAATTAAAAGTAAATGGAGATTATTCAAGTCATCTAGATTTTGAAGATGATGTAGTTGTTTTTGTAAATAATGCTTTAACGCTTCCGGAAATGGTGCAAGAATTATCAGATAAAAAAAAAGATTAAAAGTAAATGTTAAAAAGATTAAAGCAATGTTCAATACACTTTCTCAGAAGAAGAAAATAGAGATTGATTATGACGAGCTAGAAGAAGTTAACAATTAAGAATACCTTGGTCAGATTATTAATAGAGATGGAAACATAATGGGTTAAATTAATCACAGAATTAAACTTGTTTGTAGCGCTTTGTTAGAATTAAAAGAAAATAGGCCTACATGTTTAAAAAGAAAGATATTTACTAAATGTATTTTATCAGTTTTTACTTATGGATCTGAGACTTGGATGGTTAATAGAAGAGCAATATAGAGACTTCAATCCACTAAATGAAATATAGAGAAATGCATGTTAGGAGCAACAAGAAGAGATCGAAAACAAAATACATGGTGAGAGAACAAACAGGTGTTATTGACATCATTGAAAGAATTAAGAGATTGAAGTGGAATTGAGTTGGACATATTGCTAGAAGAGATGATAATAGGTGAACAGCTGAAATCTTAAACTGGATTTCTAAAGAATGTCAAAGATGTAGACTCAGATGCAATAAGGAAGTGTGCTGGGTGAAGTGAAGAAGAGAGGCTAGAGATTAGAGATGGATTGAACTTGGAAAGACCTTCATCCTACAGTGGATTAATAATATTTGAAAATATTTTATTTTTAATTAAATAATAAATTTACTTTTTCTTCGTCCCTTTTAAATTCATTTGTTCAATATACGTTTTCCATGTATCAATATCCAAAATGCATCAGAATCTTTAAATATTCACGTGAGCAATAAAATATTGGTTTACAAAAAATTTCCGTGTATAAATTTTGAATAAAATTCTCTTCACTGCTCTTCAAATTACTTAATTTACCCTTTCTTGGTAGTATTTATTATTTATTCTCTTTTATGTTTTTTTCTTCAATATGAGATATAAAGACATGCTTAAGAGATTCAATTTTTTTCCACCTATAGTAAGGTGATATTTATACTGTACATTTAAAGCTGTTTTTTTTAATACGATTTGTAGATAAAATATATTATTTATACATATAGTTTTATAATTTTAGAAATATAAAAAACTTAAGATTTATCTCTTATAAGCTTTTCTTTATACAGAAAGTACTTTGTATTATTTGTTTGAATGTATGACTGTGTATCTTCTATATTTAAAAACATAAATGATTATTGTGTAATTTGCATTAAGGTTAGGCTATTCCAAAAAAAAAATAGTAATTTTATTTTAATCTGTTATGCTAATTTAAAATTTACATATATAATTATCATTTCTTATAGTCATTTTCCAGTAACTTATATGATCATAATGTTGTCAAAAACTTGTAAACACTTAATGAATCGAATTACACATAATTCAAAATATAGACAACTGGTTTGTATGCAATTTAATTTAATATCAAACTGCATACAAACCAGTTGTCTATTATTTTGAGTTATGTATAATTTGATTAAGTATATGTAATTATGTAAATTGTTCAAACTTTTTCTTACAATAATATATAATCTTTGAAAAACAAGAACCATGTATATTGTTTTAAATGAGATTTAGTATAACTTTGCATTTTAATAGCAATATACACTTAAGATGATGTTAATATTTAATAAAACCAAATTGAACTTCCATTATTATTTAAAATAAATAATTTTTTGAAATATCAAAAACATTTCTTAAAAAAATGTCATGAGTATTAACAAAACTAATATTTCTTTTAACATGGACAATCTTAATGCAAATTATATTATAAAATAAAAATCAGATCATTTTATTTATTTATATTTGATTAAAACACATATAAAATAAATAATTATCCATCACACATTCCTAAAAAAAGATAAGAAGGTTCATCTTTACAATTGTTTTTATTTTGACATTTATTATAAGTTTCAATACCTGGTACATTTTTTGAAAACCTTTACTTCTTTATAATCCCGAAGCTTCTTTGTCTTAAGCATAATTCTTTCAACATCATTCAATAAATTCGTTTTCTTTTGATCTTACTACCAAAAAACTTTTCAGCAGTGTCTGTCAGTCATCAGATTATGCAATTTTAATCAGAATAATTTGGGCCTATCTATATGTTGAGTATTTTATTTCTGTTCTAAATATGTATAAGTATCGATGATACTATATATGTGCTAGAAAAATTTGCTTTCAAAAAAGAACAAAATATCCTTTTTTAAATACTGCTTCATTTCCTAAGATAGCATGAGGAATTAATCTTTCATGAATTTTTATTTTAGCCTATTGTTTATTTAATTAAATATTTCAATAAAAATTTAAAAATGATCTTTTTTTATATTAATCTGATTTCTTTGAAATAATATTTTCTATTACATTTTAATTATTAAGAATCATCTTAAGAATTTAACTTCTAAAAAAAAAAAACATATTTGTTATCAGAAAAAAAGGGAAAAAAAGACTAAACTTAAATATACATTTTCATATATGCTTGCAAGATTAAAAACTAGAGTCAAAATGTCTACATATGTAATTAAAGAATAAAAAAGTGATTGCACAAAACCACAATCCCACAACCACAATTGGCACCGAGAGGTGATCAATAGCATGAGAAGCTCATAATGATTGGGCTTATATTAATCTGAGTGACTGAAGCTTTTAAGATAAAGAGAGAAAAAAGAGTGCAGATACAAAAGGGAAAAGTAACACTACAATAGCAGGATAGTGGTAAGAAAAAATAAGTTAATTCAAAATAAGAATGAATAAAACATTATCTTGATATAAAGAATATATATGTAATTGCATATAATTATAAAACTGTATATTTTTGGAAATCCTGGCTTGCTACAAACACTACATAAAGCAATTATTCTAATGTAAATAGTTTTAACATTCCTTTTATTTTTTTGCTTTGTTACAAAAAATTATTATATATAATTTAAATACTCCTTTTTTTTGCATATATATAATATGTAGTAATAGTTATATAATGAAATTAAACAGTTCTTGATTAAAAATATCACGATATAATTTATTCTGTTTATGCATAAAATATATACAATTTGCTAAAAATATATTTTATTAGAATTTGACTTTTTTAATTCTGAAATGTTCAAAAAAAGAAAATATTTAGTAATAATTTTTAAAATATTAAAAGTGCCAACTATAAATAATACATTGACCTTAACACACTTAAGATTTTAAGAACTTTTTTTTAGTAATGCACTGCTTCTAAACTCAATTTCACAAAGACATCATTTTATATTTTTTGAGAGAAAAAATTATGAAAAATTTCATGGAATATACTAAAACTTGTTAAACAAAACAGCATTATTTTAAAATGATATACACTATATGCTTTTTCTTTAAAAAATATTCCATTTTTTTTTTACATATATTTCTTGCTTCTTTAACACCATCATCAAAAAGCAGATCTCACATAGCAGCTAGATCACCATCTTCCAAGTCTTTCTCCGTTCCTTGCTCTACTCTTCAAATACTCATAACTTTTCCTTTATTAAGATCATCAACTTCTTTCTTCACTAACTTTTTGTTTATTACCTAATCATCTAATCCTTTTTTTTGTTGTTGTTGTTGTCGGTGTTGATAATTTGTTAATATTTCATAATTATGTTGAAAATTAAGGTCATTAAAAATTTACAAAATGTATTTATAAAGATGGAGTTGAAAAGATAGCTAAAATAGCTTAAAAAAATTAATTAAAAATTATTCCAATGAAAATAATCCTTGAAATAAATATATTAATCCACTTATGACTGTTTTCTTATTTAAAAAGAAAGTTCATTTTCAATATTCATTCTTTTTTTTTCTTCCAGTACAAAATTAAATAAGCTCAGATTCTTACTAATAATTTGTGTTTCATATACTCATATACAGTAATCTGCAATATTCCTTGGCAAATTTATTATTTCTTAAGTTCCAACATTCCACAAATCATGAACTACCATTAGTTCTAAATCATCCTCACACAATTTAAATAAATAATTATTAGAAAAACATTTTTATACTATAGTGGCAACAAAAAACAGAATAAGTCTTGAGGTCATATTTCCAATCATAATTTTTATTAGATTCTTTAGATCTCTATAATACTCCTTCCATCAATTTTCAAAAAATTATTATAAGTATAGATCTAAATCTATTTTGGATTCTACAATTATTGTAAATTAAAATGACTTAAAATATTATTTTAGGGAAATGAAGGGAATATGTCTATATTTTATGAAACTGCAGATAATGATCTTGTGTCAAAAGAATAACTTGAGATGCAGTACAAATTATATTCATAATTAGTTAACAATAGTCATAAATAGTAATTCATCGTGACTTAAGATTCACTTGTTAAAATAGAAATCATTACATATTCATAACATAGGCATATCTTACTATACTCATTATGTAATTATGACTGTTTTTTCACCCTTTTGATAGTTTATTGACGATGGCACATTAGAGACTAAACATTTTGTAATGATAGAAATAAAAATTAAAATATAGAATGGATTTAGTTTATTTGTAAAAACTAAAAATTATTTAAAAATTATTGAAAGCATATCAAATCTGAAAAATTGACAATGTCATATATTTGAAAAGATTTTTTTTTTTTTAATGCAAGTATATCTTCTTGCTTTTTTGTATAATTAAGATTGGTTCCAATATATAGTACAATATTTATTCTTTTGTGCATATGTGTATATAAGATGTAAAATAAAACTAGCAGATTTATATACATTACAGCATTTGTAACTGAGGTTCTGGAAGAAAAACTTCCAACAAACCAAAACTGAACAATCAAAGCCATGCAAAAACTTTTGTGATTACTATTCCTTACCGTATTTTTTAAACAATGCTTTGCTATAAGAATTAGTATTTAAAAATTAACAAATACACACCAATATATTTCCTAAAAACATAGGCAATTCAAATCCACAATTTTGCCCTCTCTCCATAAAATAATCAATTGTTCTCCAAAATTAGCCCTTTCAAAACTGAAGTATTTCGGATTTTTATCTATCAATTTTTTATATCCATTTTAATTCCAAAACTTCTGAATACTTTTCTCTTAATCAAGTCTCCTTCCTTTGATATAATTTCCAAACACATCATTTTATTAGTTTTTTTTTCTTAATTTTCTTTCTATTAGACCAGAAAATACTGTCACTTAAGTTTTAAAATATAATTAGACAAATGACAAAATTCATTTTTATAAAATTTCCTTAAATCTTCCTTGTGTCACTATATCTACAGAAAAAATACACTCAGTACCTATACATACATAAATTAACAAAACTAATAAAGAACTAATAAAGGATAAAATATCATTGAGCTTCTGCTTTTTTCCAAGTATGTACGCATCACAATATATATATATATTTTACTTTTTATTCATTAATATTCATTTTTCTCTCCTTCATTAATCAAGTTCTCTGTAAACTATCTTTATATAATAATTTCATATCATTCTTTTTAGTCTATTTTTCACACAAATATTTATATATGAACATCATTACAATACTCCTTTTTCAAAACCAATTTTTCAGAAAGAAATTCATACTGCTCAGAATGTTAATGAAGCAATGCTTTTGACTATCGCAATACTCTCTACAAGTCTCATATGCACAAATCCACATAATTTTATGCTATCATTTGGATGCATACATAAAAACAACTTAACAGATTTATGAAATATTTATAAACCATGTTTACTAATTCTTTCTTACCAGTATGAGATCGAGGAGATGGAAGAAAAGGCAATTTAGTCCACTTCTGAGTAGAAGGATCATAACATTCAACAGAAGATAAATCAGTAACTCCACTAGAACCACCTACAGCATAAACCTTCCCATTCAACACAGAAATATCAAACCGTCCTCTAGGTTGCAGCATGGAATTCAGCACGGTCCACATATTGGTCTTTGGATCATACATCTGTACATTGTTCAGGCATTCTCCTCGATCATAGCCACCTTCAAAATAAAATTGGCTGTAAATTATTGTAAAAAAAAGTAGTCTAATCACAATGAAAACAAAAATTACCACAAACTAGTAATTTTCCATCGAGAGATGCTGTGCCAACTGAACATCTGGCAGATGACATGTTTGGAATAGAAGAATATTGGTCGAAAACCCCAAAACTTGGTGGTCTTGAAGATGGGCTACTATTAGGTGTTGCTACACGCTGATGAATAGTGATACTACATAACTTTCCATTTAAAGTAGCAATAACCATAAATCGGAAATCTAAATAACAAAAATAGAATTGAATTTTTTGAACATTATTCTTTTAAAGAAAATCACTTATTGTAAACTAATTTACTATTGTCAAATAAATAATGATGATAAGAATTTAAATCTAATTTCATTCCATAATTTTTGGCCTAAAGCCCCTTCCTCCTGCTGCCATTAGTTATTTGCCTAAGACAGATTAGGCACACCAAACCGGATAATATCTAAGCTCTTCTATTTCTTACTTTATTTTTTAAAAATTCGTCTGTTGTGTTATTCCCCCAATTTATTCATGAAAAAATTGCCTTTATGTTATTCCTCTTTTTCAAATTGGCCAGACAAAATAATTTCCAAATTTTCTAGCCCGATATATTCATAAATCAAAATTGTTTCAAAGTTATTTAAAATCATATTTATTGATTAAATAACTTTTTTTTTACACATTTCAAAATCTGTTTATGCCTTTTCAATCAAATTATAATAAAAAATTTATAATAAATTTTCCATTATTTTCAAGGCCAGATTTATTTTATTGATAACCCTGGGCAGAAAATTTTATTAACTCTCCCCTCTACATTAAAGTACAACACCCAAATTATTAATAGCAAATATAAAATAAATTATTTATAAAAAATAACATGAGATAGATTATTTGCATTAATACAAACTATACATTAATCTACAATACAAAAATGGATATAAAATTAATTTGCATCTCAATTGTCCCCCTCACCCTCACATCTTCAGCAAAAGCATTTATTAAATCACTATACTAATATTTAATATAAAACTCGTTTCAATAAATCAAGATTAGTCAATCTTTTTTGAATATTAGAGATGCTTTTTTTAATACAGTGGCCTGGCGATCTATTCATATATCTACAGAAAAAATGTAATATCAATCTGATTTCAACAATTATTAAACATATCAAAACGTGATCATGTACAATGAAATAGAGACAAAATTAAAAAACATAATTATTAATGAAATTATTACATTTATCAATTAACCAATTCTTGTAAATCAGGATTATTAAATATATATATATAAAAACCAATAATCATAAATATTGTTCAAAGTTGTTCATCTATTGAAGAATTTCTAACCTGAAAATGCTCATTTAAATGAAGCAAAATATTACTTTATGAACAATATTTCTGTACAATAGATCTCAATCAATTGATTGAACACTCCTACGATAATTAGTATGGCACATACCTATTGCTAAATAATACCATCTAGCAGCCAGTAGCAAAGTGATTTCAATATTGTTCATCTGTAAACATCCTTCTCTTCATTCCACATTATTTAATTCCTTGCATTCTTCTAATTTTAGGGTAAAAATATGCTCACAAATTGAGCAATGCAGTCACCTTTATTAACTTTAAATTCTTTTTTTCCAAAATTGAAAAGGATTACATCAACATTTCCATGATAATTCTGATTGATAATTCCCGCTCTGACATCAATAAAGAACTTGTGCACTAAATCAGATCATGGAACTACTCATTCATAGAAACTATCTGGAAATTCAATTTGAATATCATCTTTACTAAAACTTATATAATAAACATAATTTTTGTGATTTATGAAACTTTTGAGCACTCCATAGGTTTCTTTCTGGACGTATACATTCACTCATTCTTTTTATTTTTAAAATTATAGCAATATTTCTGTTTCTGAAAACGTTCCTTACCCAAATGAAATGTTTTTTTTAATATTTGTAATGTTTAATAACATTCTTTAAAAAAAAAAAAAATATTAATAAACCCCTCTTTAAATGTTTTCCCGTTTTTTTTCTTTCCTTTAGGAAAAAAAACACATTCACAAACTATCAAGACTAGGTATAAACCTGAATAATACAATTATTTTATTATAAATATAATAAAACTAATATTGATGCTCTGTTTCATTATCATCAATAACACCTTCACACACCCTTCCAATTAAGTGATCTGATTTAAAAATTTGTCTTTTATTTAAATTGGAAATTGTATGTGCACTCGGCATGTCATTTGAAAAATTTTTTACCTATCTCTCCAAAGACACAAGACATTTTGTAATATTTACTTCTTTTTTTTTAAAAAAAAAACACATTTTTAAAACTAAATAAGAAAAAAAATGTGTGGATATTCGTAAAAAATCAATAACTACAATTACAATAAATATTAATAATTTTCTATTATTCCTAAAAGTAATTTTTCAGTAATAAATTATGAACATTTATAAATTCTCCAATGAATTGTGACTTTAAAATTATTTTCTAGAAGACTAACATATTACTATTATCATCTAAAAAAAAGTAAAAGTTAGAAGATAGATTGTGAAGTAATTGCCTATAAACACATGTAATATATATGTAAGCAAGTGGGTGTATATATTGTCTACACGTGCACTTAATAATATTTATTTGCATCCAAATGGTAAATTATCAATGTTTTTTATTAATAAATATTTGAAAACAAATTATTGCATGGCCTAATAAAAGGAAACAATATACCTCTCACATGTCTTTCAATATATAATGGATCCTCAATTGAAACAGACACATCAAGATATTTTCATTTTTAGAATACTTTAATCATAATTTTATGAGGAATGTAAAAAATAATTAAATAAAATATTTATTTTAAAATTTATCTATATTCAATCTATGAATAAACTTTATTTTTATTTTACGACAATAACTATATTTTCTCACTTCATAACATTTTATATGCTGACTTTATGGCAATATATAATATTTTATCTTTGCACTATGTAAATTGAAATTATTATTGTTAAAATTGTTATTTTCAATTAAATAAATAAAAATTCAATTTGGAAGTGAGCTAAACAAAATAAACAAATTTTATTTGTGTAAATATTATACCTTTAGTACGATTAACAGCAATCACTTTCCAGTCTTGTTCAACTTGCCTATCCGGAAATACGGAATCAGAAATAGAAAAAAGCAACTGTCGAGGTTTCGTGGGAGTATGATTTTTGTTTTTGTTTTTATTAGGAGTAATCATCAACTTTTTACTCATCTGCTTATAGTCTTGAACAATTTCAGAACTATTAATCTCTTTGTCTTCTACTTCACTGCAATCTAATAGCAAGCTGTTCTCACTTAAATATAGCAAATGTTTCTACAAATTAAAAAAAAAAAGTTTTTTGATCTAACAAAAGCAAATAATATATTTAAGAAAATATAAAGTAAAAAAATTATATAAATTACAATAAAAATAAGAAGAAGAAAAAATTAGAAATCATTAAAGGTTCAACTCCTATATTCCAAACATATGAAATAATAATATAGAAATAATTAATATCTTTATGCCGCTAACACCAAATGTTTACATTATTAAATATGTTTTGGCATTATTTCTTTGTGACAAACCTCTCTTCCCTTTATTCTTTTTGTCTTCATTAATTATTAATGTCGAACGGCTTGATCTTTTTTAACAAACTTCATTACAATAGTCAAGCATTGGTGGTCGAGAGGTCAGCGACAGTTGCTTTACAAGCATTGTCCCGGGTTAGCGGGTTCGCTTCCCGGCTGATGCTACGACACGAGGAAAAAAAAAAAAAACTTCATTACAATAAAAAAAAATTGAAACATTATATAATTAAATGATTTAATTTTTGACAATGTAAAAACATATATAACTTAATATTTTAATTTGGTGTCAAAATTTTTTTTACATAATTAAAATAGTAATGTGTTTGTGTGCGTGTTTATTTATTATAAAGTAATGATGATTTAATAAAAACTTTTCTTATCAATAATAAATTAACTTGAATAAATGAAAAGATACAATTAAAAAAAAAATGGCAATTATTAAAATAATGAAATGGCAGTTTACAATCTAAGTTTATTCTTTCCATTTCATGTTTAATTCAACATTCAGAAATAAATGGTTTAAAATGATCAACGGTTGGCCAATGGGTCTACCGCTTAGCAGCATAATCTCTAACATTGTACTGAACCACCACGAAAAGCTCACATTACCAAGATTCTTCAGTTCAACCCCACATCTCATATACTTAAGATATGTGGATGATATATTCATTGCAGCCCCTGACCACATTATTTCTGAACTACATACCATTAATCGAAGAGAAGCCTATTTTGACCTGTCCCGAAAATGGCAGTTATAACTAATTTGCATTATTTTGCATAAATTTTCCTTCTAACAACGCAGTTTTTAGCAAGACAGTAGCTATGAATATGAGAGCAAGAAGTCTCTTGAAAGCGCTCAGCTAAATAGTATTTTATATTCGCTTTCGATTACATATACTAGCTTCATTATCTGTGCGTACAGCACATATATATATTTAAACTATAGAAAAATTCCAATAATCTATACATTCTTCAAGTATGATTAATGTCCTTTTGAAATATATTTATGCTCAAAATGTAACTAAATAAAACAAACTAAAACACTGAAAGAATTTTCAAGTTGCTAATGGCGTGAATGCATGTTGCTGGTTACTTTTGACTATTTTAGAGTAATTTAATATTACAAGAAAGCAAAGGGAATTCAACAAACATTTAGAGAAAATATAAACTGCTTATAATTGTCAGAAAAGATTATCACAAAATGACAGATGTGGGAACCTTTTGAACTACAACTTTTGACATTTAGTAGATGAAAAATGTACATTTTTTTTAAACAATAAGATCAAATATTAATAGATATAAGACAAGTTGACATTATGCAGATTAGTTATTGTACAGCACAAATAAATATATTTAAAAACCTGTGTTAGAGCAACAAATATTAAAGCTCAAAATCGATAAATCATGTGTAGTTGTTATTTGAAATACTCAATTTTTTAATAAATTCCAAAACAATAAACCATTCAATTATATATATCTAAAGCAAACAACAAGGTTCATACTTATTATAAAAACTGCAATGTTTGATTTAGATTCAAGAGATAAAGATCTACAAATTATGATTCAATCTGTCATTTCCAATGCGTGAAAATCTTATAACCTCCTTTTCCCTGAATGGTAAATATTTGACTTCTTTTTTTATCACATAAAAATAATGCCTTATTTCTGAAGATATAAAAGCAAATAGCAAAGTAAAAAATAAGTCTAAATTTTCTAAATCTTCACATTTTCTTAAAATGTAGTAAAATAAACTGAAAGTAGAACATAATTATAAAATCAGTAATAAAAAAAAATTTAATATATATTAATAATAAAAATAATTTTAAATATATTCAAGCTTTCAACAAAATGCATTCATAAAAAAGATGTTACCAATTATTATAACCACTACCATGAATTTGTTGAGATATATTTTATTTACATACCTTGCATCTCAGTTATATTCTGGGTTCTTGTCAAATAGATAGTTTAATAGATTTATTACATTTTTATAATGACTTTCATATCTCGATCATCACACTACAGTTTGCCTCTGAACATCAATATCACATGACTTTGGGCACGATTCCTACTCCATATACCACTATGGTTTACAAGGCTTTTCATGACATTCTTGTTCAGTTAACAGCTTTTTTAAATTATAAATTAAAATTCAATGCTATTCTAAATTGACCTGTATAGATGATATACACACCTGGGTCTCGTTTTACGCGATAGATAGGTTCCTCAGAAAACACACGCAAACGAAATCGCGCAAAAATAGACGTAGCTTACATTGAAAAGGGGGGGATGCAGTCTGTGATTTTTCAAAATTCGCGTAAAAGCAAAGCACCAACGTAAAATTACTTTAAAATTCGTGCAAAAAAAAAAAATAAGGAAATAAAATATGACTAATAAAAAATTTCAAATTTGAAAAAAATTGATACAAGACAAACTTTTTTTAACTATAATATTTAATTTTATTCAAAATAATATATTTTTATGCATAATTTACAGTACAGAAATTTACATTTTTTTTATACACATTTTAATTATTATTGCTATTTGCTGAAAAATACGTATGTTTGTAAACTGGTAAAAAATCAAATTTTTCACAAGAGGAAATACAACTAACGCCAACTTCACACTCATGTTGTATCACTGGTTTTCTGGTGACAACGTAATTAGTAATTAATCTTTGAGACAATGATTTTATTAATTGTTTATGAAGCTTGCGATATCCAGACATACAACCATTTAGCTCTCGTTGGAATTTAAGAGCACGTTAATGATTAGTATCATTAATAAGAAAATAATAATTGATTACGTTCTTTTTTAAAAAGCAAAAACAGAATGTGATTTAAAATGCAAAATTAACACGGACAATGTTTGAACAAATTGACATTATAATCTTGTAAAATTTAATATGTGTATACATAAAATGTGGAAATCATGATTTTAATTTCATTATTGCATAAAATCTTACTATTATAAAGTACTGAAAATATTGAAATTACTAAGATGAAAGTCGAATTCCTATAATGTGCTATTACTTTCAATATAACATAAGTGCGCGAAATTTATTATTTAAAGTAATAGCGCATTATCGGAAATCGACTTCCGGTGAAACATGAATCGCGTAACTTCAAAATCGTGTTAAATAAGACCACGTAAAAAGAGACCCAGGTATACACAAAATTGATGAGACTTAAAACTGATACAGCTCCTTTTAGTGAACTTGTCTTTCAGGCAGAAAGAAATTTAAAGATAGATAAAAACTATATGGTATAGGCTTTGCAGTGAGATTTCATTTGTTCTATTTTTGGAATTCTTAGATGTGTACCAATGAAAAACTAATATTAAAAATTTTTGCAGCAATGGATCTCATAGCACTTATACTCTAATGTTAGATTCAGAATTCAAAAAAAGTTTTTCTTTCTTGTTGTTGGATAGTGTTACCATTATAATCGATACCTATTAAGAAGGGATTTTCTTCTTAAAGATTTTAAGGCACATTTGATTTCCAGTAAAAAATAAGAAAAATGAAGGATTATTAAATCAATTTTTACTTCCTTTGTCATTGAAATAAAGAAAATCAACAGCCTGGATGATAAATAATACTGTTTTATATATACATCATATGTGACAAATTTTGTTAATATCATATGTGCATAAACTAACATTTATTTTTTTCTATTATAGTATTTAATATAAATCTAGTTTAGTCTGAAAATGTATTATATGTTTATTTGTTCAGAATAATATTATCTACGTAATAAACAATTTTAATTAATTAGAAACCTTTTTTATGTGAATCATTAAAACATCAATCAGGCATGGAAGATGAAAGAAATATTTTAGTTTACATTAATAAAGATTGTAATGGAAGTTATCAAAAGCATTACATTTTAGAAATCATCATAAAGCCTTATTGATGGTCGCTCTCCATTTTTGGCAAATCTATTATTTGAGGTACAGTATTGATTATTGTTACTACATTGAATAAAATGTTGTTAAATTATAAAATTTAACCTGTGTGTAATTTCTCATTCATGCATTTTGTCAATTTAATCAGCTGATCAGACTAAACTGTTAAGCAATACAATATCGTGATTGAGTTTCTGGTACCCCAAGCTATTGGCTCGATGTTGATGGAATAACCTATGCAGGGATGGATATTTGAACCTTGGTTACTGTTAGTGCCATGATAGGATTTGTTAATGATTCCAGCTCAAACATATAAAAATGTTCGGCAAGCTCTGATCTAGACCATAATTTCTTATTATATTATTAGGTTGCTTTGCATATAGTAGAGGCATAACTAAATCAATGAATTATGATGAGCTGAAAATATTACTGTTGTTTGGCTAACATTACCAAAAGCAATAGATTTAGACTGGTAATGCCCTTCTTTTAGTATGTTCATCACCAATCTTTGGTCATATCCTGGAGCCAAATATAAAAAAAAAAAAAGAACAAGAATATTGGTGACAAGCTTAAATTTCAGAAAAAGATTTTTAAAAATTTTGTTTTGAAATAGAATACAAAGAAAAATTATCAAAAAAACAACAACAGGAAACTTTTCAAAATGAGGATTTAAAATTTAAAAAAATTGGAAAAATATGAGTGACTACAATTGAGGAGTAAACTAACAAAGATTGATTTGCTAATAAAATTATTAAGCAGAGAAAGAAATAGATTTGTCATATACAAATAGAAATAGAAACTACTTGGCTGTAAAGAATTTATATAATGTTAAAAAAAAAATAGAAAGAAGAAAAAAGTTGATTGAAAAATTCAAATAAAAAAGAAAGCAGCTATGAATGTTTAAAAGCAAAACAAAGTAAAAAGGACAGAAACATGGGAGAAAACAGGTCAAATTGCTGTGGAAAACTTGCCTATTGGCAGATTGATTAATGATGATGATAACGTAAATTAAAAAATGCGACAAAGATCACTAGTTCATAGAAATTAGAAATGTAAGTTGAAAGAATGGAAAAGTTATAATTAAATATATTAAGTTAATACAAAAAAATAAATGGATTTTTTTCATTTTTATATAAATTAATATACAAAATAGATTTTTCATCGACTTCAGGTAACTTAATTATGACTACATAAGATTGATCAAAATGTATTTATATAAATGCAATAAAACAAGTTTGTAAAAATATATATATATATAGGCTATGAAGGATTTGGATTATTTAAAAATAACATGTAACCGTATGTTTGGGCTCGATGTTTGTCAAACATTATTTAAGTGATTAAGTGTGAAAAAATTTTAATTTTAATTAACAATAATTGTAATATATTAAAATCAATGTATCATCTTAGTGTTATGTAATAGTAGATGCCAAATTGTACTTTAAAATTAAATAAATTTTATCAGTAAATCTTCTGAGAGTGATAAAGACACAGACTGTTCAAGATCTGATAAGCCCTCTGGCAGGATATGTATGAGATTTCATATGCAGTTTGTCAGGTGGACTAATTTTCAATAATATTAAAATGATAATTTATTAGTGTAATTATTAAGTATGTTTTGATACTTTATTATTATTAAATAATAATAGTTAGAAAGATTTAAATTTATACCTCTTCTAAATTAACATTTGTAACCAATTCCTATATATATTTTTATATAATAATACTGAACAGTCTGATTAATTATTACTAATGAATATAGGGGGAGAAGTATTAATTATATGCACACACCATGCTGTCATTGGTCTATTTTTAATTGTACCACAATTCAATATAATAAAAGGGATAAATAACTTAATATAAGTAGTAGAGAGGGGACTATTAATAAAAAGAACAAGAGGAAAGATATTAACACCTGAAACAACAAAATTTAAGATACCAAGGAGCTAAAAAAATAATAACACTGGATTTGAATTGACCAAAACTAAAATATATTGTAATACTTAAATTATGGAATAGAAAATTTTAATTCCTTGCATGCCTCTGACCTCCTTAACCATCGATCAACATTTGCCAAGATTTTACACTGGGAGAGAAATGGAAACCATTTTGAAAAACAGATATTTCACCAAAAACCTTGAATTTGAAACCGGACAAAAAATCATAAGCATGAAATTTTATTCCACATATCATTATAATTTTTAGCATTATAATCATTATGTATATTTAAAAATCACGTGTCAGTTGATTAAAATGACAAAAAAAAAAAAACAAGAGATATTCTGTGCCTTCATTTATAAAGTAAAAATAAAATAAGTTTGTTTTTTATGTCAAATAGTAATAAAAATCTGATTTACAAAAAAATAATTTGGACAAAACTTTTAAAATTCAAATTGACCAAAGTAAAATTTATTTCAAATGAATAATAAAGTTTACTGATTTTATAGGATGTGTGAGTTTAGTTTTTTTTTTTTAAAAAAAAAAAAAAAATATTGTTCTGATAAATCCTTTGGAATGCTAACTTGCTTCATTATTAAAAATGAAAATTGAAATACATTTACTGTACTGATAAATGAAAAAGAAAATGTTTAACTCACATTTATTAAAGATCTTTAATGGAAATCCTGATAAGAGAAAAAAAACAATAACCATTCATTATATTATTAAGGAAAATATTTAATAATATTGATATAAAAACATAAGTGAATAAATATCTGCTTCTTAATAACTGAGGTGGAACATTGGAATTAATATTAGTTTTAAGTATTAACAAACGATTTCAAAATGATTTGAAATGCTGAAGTCATCGCCAATTATTTAAAATGTATTACCGCGGATAAAATAAAATAAAAAAATGCTTTTGTGAAAGTTTTCTCTTGTTATCAAACTTGAAGCTATTATTAAAACTATAATTTAGTCAAATAAGATGGATGCAAAATTCTGCAGAAAATAATTATAAGCCTATTAGATCGTTATTTTATTGTAATAAAATTTTGATTTGATTTTACTGCATTGGGATAAATGTAAAAAAAATATTGATGCGTCATTTGTAAAATGTTTTGCCCATAATGGCACCATTTCCCTCATCAGTCAGCTCATAGTGAAGGAACTTAGATTATGAACTAAGGGAATAAAGTAAAATATGATAATAATGTTGTTTTTTCATGTTTATTATTATATTATATTAGTTCTGGGTAGGTTATTAAGGTATATATATATATATTTTTTAATGATATAAATTGGTAATGAGTCTGAAAACAGACAAAGATAAAATTATATACATTTATTTATTTATTTTTTTGTCTTTACTGGTTGGTCTAAAATTTAACTTTAAATTAAATGTTTAGATAGAGAGATATGCCAATCTGTTACATTTATAAGAATAATTTATTGATATTCTATTTATGGGTAAACAGACAAAATAACTTGCCAGAAGAATAATAGTATTTACTCATAATAACACAAATATCTTATTATATGGAGTTTTCCATATAAGCAGGAATACATTTATTTTATATATTTATTATATTGTGTCTATAATTTAACATGACCACTTTTGTTTATAGAATTTATCTATTTTTCATTGACTGTGTTTTATCTTATTAATGCAAACTTTATTATGCTTTTAAACATGTTTTAGTCATTTGAATATCTTTAGTGGTTCCATATACTATTTAGTATATATTGTGAAGTAGGATTTTTAGCTTTTACTGTGAAAATTATTTTATCTTGCCATGGTTTTGATGAGAATTTCTGCTAGTTTCCATTTTATATGTGAGAAACATATAATTTCATCAAATATTGTATCATTGATAGTGTGCATGGATAGACGGAGTATACTCTCCCATTGCTTATTCCATGAGAGGATTATATTATTGTTGAGGCTGATAATTAATGTTTAATAAGCATAGTTTAATCCCTAGAGAGGATTATTTTCATGGCATGCATTGTTTCCCGGTGTTGAGACGATGTCCGCACACTTTATCCCTTAGAGGCCTGAATGGCCATTTTGAATTCTCAGAAAAAATTACAGGACATACAATTTTAAATGAAATGTCTAATTTATTACAATAAATAAAAAAATATATATACATTTTTATAAAGTGCAAATATGAAAGAATGTAATAAAGCTGATAAAGTAGTCATTACCACAAAAAAATAATAAAAAAAAAGGATATTTTTCACATTTTAAAAATTTTTATTTTTATATTGGTTCACAAACTCTCAATTTTGAAATGTATAACCTAAAATTACAATTTCATAGACAGCTTCATCACATTCGTCATAAAATGCAGAAAAAAAAAATATATAACATGACCTACCTGAGTTACAGTTTGTTGGAGTAATGTGGCAAAAGGTGACAATTTCAGTTTCGCTTTTTTACTAACCAGCCTATATGTTCAATTTTTGCAAGCAGTTGTTTTTCTAGGCCCTCTATGCAGGATATCTATTAGAAATGCAAGGTTTTAGTGTGGATCAAAAAAAAAATAACAGTAATAACTTTAGTAAAGTGTAAGTTATGGGGGTAAAAAATACTTACTATATTATTGGAATATCATGGGAGAAAGGGCGAGCTAAATTATGCATTATTTCATAGGAGACCATAATAGCAAAGTATGCTTCAAAGTAATTAAAAACTTATCTACAATGAAATGAATAAAAACATAGTAAATTCTAAGTTATGAGTGTAAAAAATACTTACTATATTATTGGAATATCATGGGAGAAAGGGCGAGCTAAATTATGCATTATTTCATAGGAGACCATAATAGCAAAGTATGCTTCAAAGTAATTAAAAACTTATCTACAATGAAATGAATAAAAACATAGTATGTGATGAAATAAATTAAAAATTTGTTTCTAAAATAAAATGAATAAAAACATAGTAAATTCTAAGTTATGGGTGTAAAAAATAATTACTATATTATTGAAATATCATGAGGGTGAGCTAAATTATGCATTATTTCACAGGAGACCATAATAGCAAAGTATGTTTCAAAGTAATTAAAAACTTATCTACAATGAAATGAATAAAAACAGTAAATAAAATAAAATAAATAACCCAAAGGAATTACAAGCAATTATTATATATCAGTGGGAGATGATGATGATGACTGTTGATTCAGCATTGGGAGGCATTGTAAATTATTTAGAATACCAAAAAATCGATCTCGGGTCATAACTCTAGCAAGTTAGCAAGTACCGGTTGATGCAAATATTCATTTTTAGACCAAATAAATTTTAGTTTTGGTATGCGTGATATAGTACAAACATGAATAATCATACCAAAAAATGCATTCAACTCAGCGGGTGACAGACCAACCCACTTCGGTAATGCCTTCCACTCTGAAACATACCTATTGCTTTCAGTGCAAATATATAATTTTGTATAAAAAATAAATGAAATAGATCAGCTGCAAATATATAATTTTGTATAAAAAATAAATAAAATAGATCAGGAATTGAATACTCACGGCTAATGGTGAAATATGACGAAACCTCAGAATCAAACACAAACAAAAAAGTCTTCGTCAGAATCAATCAAAATTACGTTCAGCGGCGAAAGAAGCCATTTGTGCGGTTATTTTGTTTATACGTTGATAAAATCTAGAAAGATAAAAAAATTTATAAAATTTTAATAACGTACTTTACAAAAATTGCTATAAAAAATCTAATTTTCATCGCACAGAAAAAATGTTTAGACGTACAAAAAGATAGAAAAATGGCGGAGAGAAAGAAAAAAAACGTAACTGTGATGTATACGGTTTGCATGCTATTGCGGTCGAAATTGCAAACTTTTTTTAATGCGGAAAAATGCGGTTTTCGGTTCTAAAGGGTTATACTTAGGAAAAAGGCATTGGAATCTGCCATATTATTATACAACTATATAATGTTGTTTTGAAGAGCCTTTCTTTATTGTTTGATCCCTCATGATGATGTCTAGTTACTTTCCACCATGTATGGTGAAGTTCTTGATGTTCTAAAATTATATGGCAACGATAAGGTAGAGTTAGATTCAGGGACACTTGTTTATCTATAGTGTTTAGCTAAATAGAATAGTGTATGCATTGTGCCGTTGTACTTTGTTAACAGTTTACAAGCAAACCAACAAAACTTACTAGTAATTTTAGAACTTATTTTATGTATAGCATAATAAAAGATACACATGTGCAATGTCATTTTATTTCCATCAAGCAGTAGTTCGCCAATGGATCAGTAAGATATTTCAATAGTTAGAATGATTATTTTATGGATAAAGGCAGAGTTTAGTATCCTGTATACATTTGACTTCTGGTATCTGTTTCCATATTTATGTAATAAATTTTTTCATGCTAAATAGTAATAATTGTCATTTGTGCTTAATATGATAATTGCCATTATCAAATTATAGATTAATAAAGTTTAGTTATATTTTAATGCTTTCAATAGCATACTATAAATGGACATTGTTACTAAACATATCAGTGCATCAAAACTGACATATCAGTACTCAAAAGAAATATATTTTGCTTTATATTGTTTCTAAAATAGATGTATGTTTTTCAATTGTTTATTATTTTTTAAAAAAAGTTGTAAATAATGTAAATAAATCCTATTGTTTTAAAAATATATTTAGTTGTCTGTGGTCTTATTGCTAATCATCATCCATATTATTATTGTTATTGCTATCAACACATTATTTTATTGTCTTAAAGTCATCATCAATTAATACGATATATTTTATTATGCATTAATATATCGTGATAATTTTGGTAACTATTACATTTAAAGTACGTTTACAATTTATGGCTTATTGATTAGAATACTATAGATCTTAAGGTCATATCTTATTTTAAATAATATTTTAATGGTCTATTGGTTTAAGAATAACCTGTTTATTGAGTCATTAGATACATCATTCACTGATCTTGATCATATTTCCCACAATTATTTAATAAAAGAGAGTTTAACACATTATACAGGCTTTAAACCTGCATTAATATATGTAATATATGCGGGACTCAAACTCAAACTTTCACACGACCCACAACTCTCAGTGCCATCTCATATTGCTGACTCACCTGATCACACACCATGAGATGGCACTGAGTGTAGTGGGTTGTGTGAAAGTCTGAGTTGAATGCCGTATATAAAAGGGTTTGTAAATTATTGTGCTTACTTTATTAGGAACTTATTTGTACTTCATAAAGCTTAAAGTTCATGTCACTGTTGGTATTGGGATTGCCAAATATTGTTTATTAATTCTATTTTGTTCTATGAGCTGTTTTGTTTATTATATTTGGGTAGTGGCAAAATCCCTCTCACTGAACCAAGTATATCTTGAAATATGAATATTTAAGTTATTTGAACCCTGAGAAAGTAAATTATTAATTCACAATTGTAATTTTGAATTTACGGTAATTTTTATGTCTTAAGTTATTTGTTATGCTTTGGTTGGAGTTATGTTTATCTTCACAGTTTTATTAATTCAATGTAATTTTAAGATGTAAATCTCTTCTTTAGTTTTAAAACATAGTCTATCTTAATTTCGTGATTAAATATTCTGGTTTAGTCAAGCTTAGAATCCATACTTTGTTCCATTTTGCCTTAATATTATTTAATACAATAATAGTTTATAGCCCAGGATCTAATTCTCCATCACCGACATTGTTTTCATATTTCATCTTGATTTTTCTTTCTTTTATTTTATCTTCATTTTATTTTAATTCATCATCATAATTAAATCATCCTTCATTGGCTCCTATTCTATTATCATCTCAATCATTCATTATCCTAATACATTTTCTTTTTCTTAAGCTCGTTCGTTTTCATTATTTAATTATTTATATCATCTATTTATCATTTAATTCATAATTCGAATTCTATATTTATCTCATAGACCTGGTTATTAATTATATATTGGTTTACAAATATTAAAATTATCCAATAGTATTTTGCTTTGGATTTTAAAATTAGTTTAACCGATATCGATACTAGAAGTTATTATTTTCATGGACACTTTGTGACTTTCCTTAGATTTATTGTTTCATGCCAATTTAGTTGTTTTTAAGAAAATAATATCTTTATTTTAACCTTTCTTTTTACGCATATATATTATTTGTGTAGAGACAGAGGTGGTTACAATAGGCTATGAAGGATTTGGATTATTTAAAAATAACATGTAAAAAGTTATATACTATAGATACAAATAATAAATCATATACACTAATGGCAATTAACGTAATAAATTAATTAATTCCAATATTGTTTCATACCTTTTTCTTTCCAAATTTCAAATGTAAACTTCAGTTTATGGAGAAATAAAAAATCTTTAACATTTTTTGGTTCAGTAATACAAAAAGTTTTGAAAAAAACTTAGAAAGAGGATATTATATATTAAATAAATAGATTAATTATAAAATTAATTAGCACAGTTAGTGATATTTGAAGCAAAAAAGAAATGAATACTTAATAAATAAAAAAATAGATCAATAGAATATTTTATAGTAAATAGTGATAGTACATAAATAAACTATATAAATAGTAAAATATAAAGATAATAATAATAAAATAATTGCTAATAAAAAAAAAAAATTTATTTCATAAAAAACTTTTTTTTGTATACCTATTCTATCAAACCATGCATAATAAGCACCGGTTTTTAATTCATTAGTAATCAAAAAATAAAGTGAATATTATGATCTTACCTTTTCAGTGAGAATGTCCATGCTTACAGCTTCATCTTGCATGCATTTTTTGAACCAATCAATAACCATCTCACAAAGATTTTTCTCATTAATAGCAGTGATTTCCTGTTCGTTCCTTTGTAAAACATCAACCTGGAGGCGTGGAAGTTTAATAAATTCCTTGCCTGTTGTAATAATATTCATATTAGATTGAATAAAATTATCCATTACAGCTAAGACTTCAGGATCGCAACTTATATGAGCGATAGCACGAACACCTAAAAAAATATAATTTTCATTAGTAATTGTTATCACCATCATTAATAGTCACTGATAAAAAACTACAAAAAAAAAAAATATCTATCTATAAAAAATTAGAAACAAATAAGATTATAGTCAGTATAATTAAGAATAATGAGAGGCTAATAACTAAGCTTATACTAATTTAAATGACGGTAAAAGTAAATGGAAGGGGGAGAAGGATTAACTTAATTATAAACAAAAATAACAACAATCAATTTAAAATAGTAACTCTCATTCATCTTTCATTCAATCATCATTCAATTGGTCATTTTCACCTAACACATAAAAAATCTCACAACTAATAATTAACATTCAAGAAAATAACAAGAACTTAAAAACAAATCAACTTAATCAACAAATCAAATTTAATTCAAAATAAAATAATAATTTGATAAAATTCAAAAATATATATTTTCAAACCAAAATCTCATATATGGAAAGAAAATCCTTGAACATTTTTGTTTCATTACTTAACATATTCAGAAAATGATTCACAATCTATATTAAGTTGTTCATTCTGCATTTATTTCGAATTTTTCCTTCAAGTACACATTTACTATTAACTATATCCAAAATGTGAAAATATTTTTTGACAAGTAATAATAAGCACTATAATATATTATGAGATATGTCGCACAAGAATAAACTTACGAATAAAGGCTGTGTTGATTTAAGAATCATATTTTCAATGTTTTTGCATTTAATGTATATCAGAATTTTTTTTTACATAAATACCAACTTATATATGTCTCATTATGCATGCATAGAACTATCTGCATATGCATAAATATCAATAAAACATTTTGTTTTCAAAAAAATTATATGTATATAATAAAATTATATTAAATATAATGAATTATAACAATAATAATATATTTTATAAAGAAGTATAAATAAACCAATTTTATATCAATAATTAATACATAATAGTACACAAGCATGCTTTCAATTATTTTAACAATCATTACTAAGTGTATATTACATTACAGTAATATTTGACTAATAGAAATTAAAAGTCAATATCATGGTATCACATGAAGTGAAAGAACTATATTGTACCTAACTGAAGTGTCACTTAGTTCCAAAAGGTAATCAAGGTTATCTTAGCTTAACCTTTTGTTTAAAATTTTGGATTTAAAAAAAATAATGATGATAAAAATGGAAATTAAACTAGTTAATTATTAAAATAGGATAATCTAAATATTTTTAATAATATTAGTTGGTTTGATAAGGGATAATAGGTAATAATTTAACATAAGCAAATGTTAAAAAAAAAAATAATGGTGAATAGATAAATAGTAAATATATTCGAAAATAACTACTGTATAATCTAATCTAATGTTTAAAGAATAATAATAAGATATTATTATTAAATTGGAATAAGTAAGTAATAAATTTTAAAAAAAAAATGATATGTAAGTTTTTATTAAAAGGAAATAAGAATATTTGTTATTAGTTTTGTAGTTTAGCATTCTAGTTATAAAAGTTAGTTAGATTAAATAACTGTTAACATATTATTGTTGTAATTCTAAAAATAATTTTAAACAATTAATGTATGTGAGAATATGTGCATGCATAGACATGGAAACATAAGAATAAAAAAATAATTTAACTCCCATATTGTTTAAAATAAGAAAATAAAGCAAATGTGTGGATAAAATTATTTTTAATGTAATATTTAAGGGTTTAATAAAGGGTATAACTTTAAATTTTATATTTCTTACTATTGTGTTGTATAAAATATCATTAAAAAAAACAATTGTTGCATAATATTTGTAATATTAAAATTTTGACTTTGCAGCTGAAGGTCACGTGGTATGAAAAAATTATATTGATTATGTCAGTAGATTGATTCCACAGCTGGTTTGTCAGAATATTAAAATTTAATAAAAAATAATTTTTATTGGTTTTTAAATGAATTGTAGGTGGATGAAAAATTGTGAGATAAAACGGAAATCGAGGGACCATCCAGGGGCTGATCTTGTTTTGATTCAACTGGTGCTGGATCTTAAAATTTTGTTATAAAAGTAATTTTTTTTAAAAAAAAAAAAAACTTGATATTTTTAAGAAAATACAAGTATGTTTAAAATATTTAAAATCGTCCTGTAGTGATGGAGGGCTAAAAGAAAGGTAATTCGTTTTTCTGACAATTTGAATTTCAGTCGAGGCATAGAAATTATAATTAAAAAAATGTCTAGAATAAATGAAGCGTCTCACATATTATATGACTTTAACTTGTTTAATTTTCTTTACTTGGAAATAAGGTTAAGGAACAAACTATTAATCATTTCCATAGATAAGCGTTCGGCTGTATTAAACTATTTTGAAAATAAAATGCTAATTATTTTTCCTGTTAGATTAAAAGTATATGTAAAAAAAAAAAAAAAATTTTTTTTTAAAGTTTAAAAAGAACATTATAAAGAAGCTGCTACGTTCGATTAGTGAAACTATAAAGGATGGGGTTTTTTTTAAAAAAAAAGGAAAAGTTATTATTTATATCTTGACATATATGAAAATGATTTGTTTAGCTAAATGCAAACAGATTATATATACATTTTAAAGGATAATTCTTATTTACACAGTAAGAAAGGACACGTATTTGGAAATAAAACTCTAAAGCAATTTGTAAGGATTAATAATGAATTTATAGTTATTGGATACATTATAAAGGGTCATACTTGCCAGTATTTAAAAATAACTTTATAGCATTAATTATAGCATATAAACGGAGAAATGTCTTGAACAGTAAAAAAATTTCTACTCTCATATTTAAAAGTAAGCAAAAGAAATTAATTTTAAAAATAAATACGTCTTGGAATATTATTAGGAAAAGTACTTAAGAAAAACTATATTTCAAAAGAAGCATTTTTCCCAAAAGAGGATAAAGAAATTCAGATAGAAAGATATTCTTATTATTATTATATGCAATTTTGAACTCGGGATCCTATAAATAAATTAAAGTGTGTTCAGCTGAAGAATTTATTTTGTTTCATGCCGGCTTAATCTTATTATTTAATTTTTTTTTTAAATTGTTTAAAAAAAATATTATTAATGAACTATTGAACATTTTCGTTTGGAAATGATTGTCATGTGTATAAATGTATTAATTGAAGCTTCGAATTCGGATAGATATCTTAACCTGGATAAATTGTCTATACATTATGAAATGGAAAAATCATTACGGAGCCGAAATATGAACTTGAGTTAAATGTTAGTTTTTTTTTTATGGTCTGCTTTATTGGTTAAAAAATATATATTTATGCTCTTAAAAAAAAATTATTTTTTTTTTTAATACTTTTGCATAAATATACAGGTAAACTAAGGTTATAATTTTAAAATGAAATAGGTTTATTTAATGAGCAAACTTTCTTTGCCATTCTTAAGTAGATTTAGTTGATTTATTAAGCATTACATTAGCTAGTTTCTATTTAATAATTTTATTATAGAGATTTAAATATCATAGTCTTATTTCCATATAAATGGGATGTTTTACTCAATTTTTATTTTAAATTTACTAAGAAAGTTTATCAGAGAATATCCATTCATTTGTTTTATGAATGTTATATTAATAATAACTACAAATATTTTATATTCATCGAGAAGTAAATATTCTTGCATTTAATTTACAATTTTAAAAATCCACTAGTTACTATATTTTAGCATTTAATATTTTATTATGTGTGCATTGTGCCTTGTCTAGAATTTTATATGCATTTAATTTCAAAGTATTTTCTACAGTAGTCAGTTGACCATAGTTTGCTTTGTTGGTTCAAACATTGGATATACGTTTTTGTATTTTTAGACTTCTTAGGAATAACTTAATTAATTAAGGTGAAGTATATATATATCTTGCTATTAGTTAGAATTTATTAGCCTCAAGAATTAGGCTTAGTTCATAATTTTTGAATATGCTTTATGGAGTAGAGAAAATCCTCCATCCTTATTGTATTGTATTTCCATGATTTGATAGTGCTTGTCCCCAAAAAAGAGGGGATTGTATTTTTCAGTGATGATAATCATATTTATAAGCATTGGAAATCCCATGAGAGGATTGTGCTTTTCTGGTGTGTGTTCTTGTTCCCGGATGTACTGAAGATGAATTCCAGACATCTTAGTTTTGCCTCGTAGTTAGGTATTTTTGGAAACCACCACATTCTTTTCCAGCTCTGAGGAGCCTAGTATTTTTATATTTTTTGCCTATCATTCATGATGATTTAATGCTAATTCCACCACAATAGGTGATGTTGCATTTGTTTTAAATTTGAGATGACAAGATATGCATGTTTGAGGAAATGTATTTCTTCAGGTAGTTGTAGCTAATTTAAGGCTCATAGGTGTATCAATGTTTGAATTGTGTTGCTATGATAGTTTTATCACGCACAAGATAACCAACAATAAGTTATATTTATTTTAAAGTATGTTACATATGCATATGGTATAAGTGGCAATTCACACATACTAATTTAATATTTTCATCCAGAATTTCGCCGCTAGATTTGTAAGTCTGTTACATCATTTTCTTTAAAACATTGAGGGAATAATTTTATGTGGACTAAAGTTATTTAAAAAAAAAAAGTATAACTGATCTCTGATGAATGATTGCCCCATACACTTAATTTAGTTTAATTTTAATATTAGCTTAATCTGATTTAAACATATATCTAGCTATGATATTATTTATATCCGTGAAACTAGTGATGATATTTTTCAAAAGTATTGCTGAATATGCTTATTCCAACTTAGCGTTTGTTAGGTTTAGGAGTATAAAATTAAGCTTAGGGTTTCAATATAAATCTAGTTCTGCGTGTTATTCTGATTATTAGATGACACAATAACGGTATAAATTAGTCTAATAAAGAAGAATAGCAGTGTGCTTATTAAGTACATATGATAATTAAAGTTTAA
This sequence comes from Epiperipatus broadwayi, assembly GCA_028023455.1. NCBI lineage: Eukaryota > Metazoa > Onychophora > Udeonychophora > Euonychophora > Peripatidae > Epiperipatus > Epiperipatus broadwayi. The sequence continues at coordinate 1,469,068 of JAQFVV010006308.1, read as the reverse complement.
GGTATTTTTGATAAAAATCTAATTATTAAAAAAAAGTAATATTGAATAACCTTTGTCGGTTATTAAGTGTATTAATGTAAGTTAAATAAAACTGTTAAGAGTCCAAATAATTATATTAAATCTTAGTGCGGTATTGGCACTGTTTGTATTCTACTATATTTGTAAACATTTCTTCTCATTATTAATAAATTATTATTATTATTTCAAACGTTTTGTTTTGTTTGTTTTGCTTTTATATGAGAATATATTATTGTCTTGGGTTCCAAGTTCACAAAATCTTAAAATGTAAAAGTTATTGAATCTTTAATTCAGAAATTTACAAGTATATTCTAAGTTAATTAAATATAGTTAATATTGTCTTGAAAATTAAAAAAAAAAAGCTATGTTAAAGTAAATGATTCTCATATTGAATTATAAATACAGATAATTGCATTATAGCAGATACCTAATTAAATACTTAGTTAAAAGTTTATTTTTTTAAAAAATTATCGGTATATCTTTCAGACTAAAGATTATGCCATATCAGATTAACAATATTAGTACTTCAGAAGAATATTTTAATTAATATTATTTTAAAAGCTGCACCTTATCTTATATTCACTGCACAGCATCTATCATCATCTTAAATCTGATATATTTAAAGAATTCTAATTCATTTGCATTTGAGGTCTTTAGTGGTTGTCTGTGAATATGGAAAGGCATTAAAAGTACCCTTGCTCTTTTCTCTGCTCAAGTAATATCTTAGATAATAGGCCATTATTAGTTAAATTTAAATTAATTCATTAAATTTTGTGAATTAATATTTTTGTTTATTATTTTAAGATTGAACATATTATAATTATTTTATGGTCAGCTAAGATGTCATTTATTTATTAATCACAGTAATTCTTTATTAGGCAACTTAAACTTTAATTTTACACAAGAGTGTTAGTTTTAAAATCCCTGAGGTTATTTACTCTTGTTGTTTAGTAAATATAATTCTGTAATATAATATTTTAAAGCAAAGCATCATAGGTCTTATTCAGAGAGTGTATAATCTATTGGTAGGACTAATATGGTAAGCACTGATTAGTGATTTTAGATAATCTTTTGTATGGTTTATTGAAATATTAATATGCTATAGTAGTTATAGTTCATCAATATTGGATTTGACCTTTACTTGATTATACATCTCTAGATCATCATCTCTTTTCTTTAAATTTATTGTAACCCCACTGAGCCGAGTCGTTTAGAGTCTCTCATTTATATTTTATTTCAGTTCATTTCAATTTTATTCCATTTCTTTTCATGTCATTTCTCATATCTTTCTATCATCTCAGCCATTTAGAACATTCGTTAAGAGTTTCTTCTATCATCTCATTTCATTTCTCTCTCCTTTATTCCATCTTCTTCTTATATATCTCTTTCATATCTTTCCATCATCTCATTTCTTTTCTCTCTCCATTACATATATCATTTCTATTACTTTTCCCCATTTCTTTTCCTCCTCAATTCTTTTCTTTTCCATCATTTATCCTTACCATTATCATTATCTCCATTTCATTATTAGCATTTTCTCTTTTTCTCTCTCTTTTCTCTTTCTCACACCCCTCTTTCATTCTAGTAGGTTACAATTGGCGCCCAAATGCGTAGGCCTCGATTAAGCATGTAGGTCTCGATTTATGTTGTGAAAACCTGTATTAGATGTTGATAGATTTTTTGTAGATTTTATTGACTTCGTTTGGAGTCATTATTTTGTTAATGCCTAACTGTATAGGTCTCAGTTGAATGGCTTAGGCCTGTGTTCGAGGTTGAAAGGTATTGGTTGGATTTAGCTGACTTGGCTTGGATTCATTTTGCTACTAATTCTGATTTTATGCAAATTTTTCAATTTACTAGATAAAATCGGATTAAATAAGCTAGTTACTTAGTCTAGTTGGTTGTCGTCGATGAGCAACCATATCCCACTGGATCGCGCAGTTATCACGCTAAAACTATAAAATATGATCATTCACGGGCCGTTAATTATAATCATTTTGATGTGTTTTTTGTAATGCGAAAATAAAAACAAAAGAAAATCGTCTTTTTTAAATATTATTTAATTTTAAACATTATTTTTTTTATTAACATATACAAATTAAATGATAATAATAAATGTAAAATAAAATAAACAAATTACAATTTGATTCGTCTTTTTTAGTTTTCTTTTTATTAGAAAAATCAATTTTCTATCGGAGATTTTTTTACTGGGGTTACGGCTTTTTTTTTTTTGTTGTTGTTTACCGCTATTTTTTATTTCAAATAGAATGACAACTAAAAGTAAAAGTTATTACGGTTAGGTTTAGGGTTAGTGTTCTGTTGTTTGTAACATCTATAAAGTAAATGATAACAATAAACGTAAACTATATTCAACAAAGTATAACAGTAGTCGGAGAAAAGAAAGAAACTAAAACTTTTTTAAACGACAAATATATATATAAAATGTTTATAATATATGCTTTTTATGACATTTAAAAAAACTGTACAATTGTACTTTTCTTACTGAATATTTTTGTGTTAACGCTCTTTTTTATTTCAAAAATATACACACGGTACAATCTTAAAATGTCTCGTGGAAATGTTACGAACAGTACGTTACTTGACGCGTTACCTAATTCCAATTCACATTATACATATATCTCGTCAACATTTACTACTTAAAACTTCAATACCCTACGGTGTAAAAAGTCTGTTAATTATTACTTTACAAAATCTGAACATTTCAATACTTTAAAATAAATAAAAAAATCCAATGAAAATAACATTTCCATCCAATTAAAAAAAACACACCCTCTCCCCATGCCGTAACCATTTTATAAACTGTGCGAATTGGGAAAATGTATTTGCTGCGTAAACATACATGCTGTACTGCGACGCGACATAGCGGCCTGCAATCTGTAGTACTACAAAAAAGTTGTATTATAGAAAACACGGGTTCGAACGTGTCGGCCGCGAAAATGGCATTTTTATGTGTTTTAGCATGAAAACAGCACCATCCAGTGGGATATGGTGGCTCATCAACGACAACCGTCTAGTTAAAGCTAGTTAGAATTAACATGTCTAAATTAATAGACAAGTTTTGAAGATATCAATATATTATCATTGATAAGTGCAGTTTATGAATTATCATCGTACAAATAAATAATTGACTCTGTATTGCATTTACAGATACTATATTATTAGGATATCTGAGTTATCTGTTATTTGATACTTGTTGTTTTGTTAATCAAGTGTATTAATAAATCATTATTTTTATTTATTAATATATGTTGAACAATGGTGAACCAAGACTCATATAAAAGTGAACGAAACATATAATGATGGGAGTCGTAAGAATAAAATATTCTTTATTGTAGCATTGTTGCTATAGTTTTAATTGTTTTGATTGCTAGGAGATGTCAGGAAACGGATACCTTATTATTATTGCAATTTAAAAAGAGTATCATTAAAGTCTTAAAGAAATAAAATATTATGGATAGCCACGTAGAAACCATTGAGATGTTTGATAGTTTAGGGGAGTTCTCAGATTATTCCACACCAGACCTTCTAGCCCTTAATTTAGAGGATGAGTTATTAAATGAAAATATAAATACAAGTGTTACTAGTTCAGGAATTATTGGAGTTGATAGTAATCTGATACAAAATATAATGGCAAATTTTGAAAGAATGTTTCATGGTTTTAGTGAGAAATTAAATTTAAAACTAAATTACCAGAAAGAAGATTTTATGAGAATTAGAGAAGAAGATAAAAAGGAATTGTTTTTAAAATTAGATAAGATTAGTGAAAAATTAATTTTAAAAATTGATCAGCATAGAGAAGATCTTCTGAAAAGTAGAGAAGATAGGGCAGCATGCTCAGACATTATTAAAGTAGGTGATAAAAATGTAGATGAAGAAAAACCAGATATTAAGTTGATAGATGTTCAGGAGGAAAGCAAAATAGTGATAAATGTTCCTAGTGTAAATCCTCATTTGATAATTGAACAGGCTACTAAAGAAAATGGATTAGTTTGTGGAGAAGATGAAGATCAACAAGAAACTGAAGGAATGGTTAATCAAAATATTGAAGTAGTTAATATGGAGGTAGAAAATAAAGAAGTTACACAGTTGGTAAAAAACATTAGTGTAGATGTGCAAATGGATAAAGTACCAGAGAAATTAATCGATATTAAGACAGAAGACAAAGAAGTTATACAGTTTGTAGAAGAAGTTAGGATAGATGTAGAAATAATTAAAGAACATATGGTATTAAGTAATAAGGAAGGAAGTAAAATTAATGTAAAATTTAAAGATAAATTAAGAGAGATATTTCATGAAAATATTCTTAAGGAAAAGATTGATCCTAAGAGAGATTTAGGAAAAGCTAGTGTTAAACTTAAGAGAGCAAAAGAAATGTTGACCAATGTTGTTTATTTTAAAAAGACTGAAGAACATGTGGAATTAGTAAATAAAGAAGTGGGTGAAATTAACGTAAAATTTAAGGACAAGTTCAGAGACATATTTAATTTGAATATTCATAAGAAAGAGATAAACCCAAAAAGATATTTGGAAAAAGTTAAAAGCAAATTCAAGAAAGAAAACAAAAAGTTGATTAGTATTATTAGTCACAAGATAACTAGAGATAAAATGCTGGAGAAGATAAAAGCCAAAGTTAGACTAAAGAAGAGTGAGATAAAGTCTTTTAAAGAAAGGTTAGTTAGGAGAAAAGAGGTGAAAAATGCAAAGGCAAAATTTAAATGTGATAGTATGCTGGATTTTAGGGAAATTTTTGGTAAGGAGTATTGCTTTAATGCAATGAAAAGTAGGAATAAAGAGTTGAAGGAACGAGAGGTACCTACAATGCCAGAAGTTTAATACCTTATCCCAAGAAAATTTTAATTTTGTAAGGCTAGTATATTAGTTAATAATGCAAGTTAGAGACAATGTTCATCAAACGCAGCTATTAATTATTAATTGGTAATAAAAGGAGCATATATGTTTCTAAATTATAATTAGTGTTATTTTTATATTTTTTTTTCTTTAATGGGGAGAAAATTGTACCTAACTGAAGTTTCACTTAGTTCCAAGAGGCAATCAAGGTTATCTTAGCTTAACCTTTTGTTTAAAATTTTGGATTTAAAAAAAATAATGATGATAAAAATGGAAATTAAACTAGTTAATTATTAAAATAGGATAATCTAAATATTTTTAATAATATTAGTTGGTTTGATAAGGGATATTAGGTAATAATTTAACATAAGCAAATGTTAAAAAAATAATAATAATAATGGTGAATTTTTTTTAATTATTTTTTTTTACAATTTAAATTAATATAATTGGGTTTAATTTTCAACATGCCAAATTTTTCAATATTATTTAATAACAAAACTAAATAATTAAATCCAAGTTATGTACTTTTTTTTTAAGCATAACTGAAATTAAGTTGATTGCTTTTATATAAAAGAAAACTGTAATATATTGATAGAAATAACTCTAATATTAACATTACATTCTATAGATACTTTGGTATTATTCCTGTTATGACGTATTACTTCGGTGATGTATTATTTTCAGTTTGCGATGTTTAAAATAGTGCCGCCATGGAATGTGCAAACTTATAAAATTTGTCCGCAAATCTCATGGAGGCATTGTTTTAAACATATTGCAAACTTAGAAAAATATGTCACCGGAAGTAATACATCATATTACATATAATATGAAAGTTCAACCTAAAAAAAAATAATGGGAATATATATTCATTATGCAAAAGGGAAAAATGACATTATGATACTAAATAAAACAGATGCTTGTGAGTTATGCATTTTTAGTATGTTTGTATCATCAAAGCCATCCTTCCCCCTTCTAGCAAACTACAGCACTTTTTGCTATCACAAAGACCCTCACGGGTAATACCAAATTTCAAATCTTAAAAAAAAAAAATCTTATTTCCAATGATGGAGAGATATATTCATTATGAAAAAAGAAAAATTATGAAAAAGAATTCTGAAACATTTTTTAATTGGCTAGCTGTAACAAAATTTTAGATGTAAGTTTAATGTTATATTTTAATTTCTAAAAAAAAAAAAAAAAACCTGAAAAACACAAATATATAAAGTTTTAGATGTAAATATATTTTTAAATATAAACCATATTACTTACAAATGATGCAAGAGATATATTATATTGTGGAGTAAAAAAAAAAAAAAGTTGTCATAAAACAAAGTTTTAGTATTACCTAAAAATGGTGAACTGTAAGTTTAACATTATATTTTAATTTTTTTTTTTTTTTTTAAAGCAAAAAAAGCATATATAAAGTTTTAGCCAAAAAACAACACAAATATATAAACTTCTAGCTGAATTTTTAAATATAAAACCGTATTACTCACTAATTGATGCGAGAGATGTATTATATTGTGTGTGGGAGGGTCAATTTATTTGACAAGGATTAGTCATGCCACGATTCTTGGTTGCCATATCATAAATTGAAACTGAATATATATTATCAGACACAAACATCACTGGAATAATACATCATAGCAGGAATAATATATCATAGCGGGAATAATCCCATAGTACCATTCTATATTGTACTGTATTTGTTTTAGTACAAGTCGCATTGGCAATTTAGAAGTTGAAATTACCAAATTCCCAAAAAGAAAATATTTTTCTTTTTAATTATCTGATTGTATTTTTTTTTTTTTTTTGACAAGATAAGTTATACATTTTCTTTTTTAAGGTAAAGAGATTAAAAAGAAGAAAAAAAAGAAGATATAAAGAAAAGAAGTATGTAGTATCCAATGTAAAACAGAGAGGGCTCAAGCAGAGATATGGAGCAAGGGAATCAGATAAAGAGGGATGGGAAAAGGCATTGAAAATTTTTTTGGATAGGCTAGAGATAATTATGGGGTATGAACACAGAATTAAGATTATCGATGGCACACCGTATCAGGCACGATCTTAGAAAATACTTCCCCAATATAGTACAGAGATTGAAAAACAGATGTCACAAATGGAGGAATGGGGGATTATAATGAAGGAATTGTCACAATATAACAACCCATTAGTGATAGTAAAAAAAAAAAAAAGATGGGTCAGTAGACAGGTAAATAGGATTACCTGGCCCGATCAGATTGTTCCTCCGCCTATAAACGAATTATTGAACAGGTTCCATGATAAAAGAAATTTTTTTGATGTTAGACCTGTCGGCCAGTTATTGGTAGATTAAATTACACCCAGCAGATCGAAAGTATATGGCTTTCAGATATAATTGCATATCTTAGTAGTTTAACGTAGTATCTCCGGAAATAACGTATTTGGTTACTATATGGATGATGCCCAAGAGAGCATTTAAGACATCTCCAAATGATTTTAAAAGAATGCGAGAACAAGGGTATTCACATTAATTTACAAAAAAAATTGTATAGCTGAGGCGAAAGTAAGTTTTTTAGGACATATGATTAGCAGAACAGGAATTAAGCACCATCCCAATAAAATTCAAGCTATTATGAAATTCCCTGCCCCTAGGGAGCCTTAGCTGCAGCTATTACAAAAATATATGCCGTGAGAATGAACAAACAAACATGAAGCAGTATTTAAAGACATAAAGGAGAAATTTTTGAGCCAGGTGATGTTGGTCTACCCTGACTTTAAAAAAAAAAACTTTCATAGTACAGGGTGGACAGCAGCAGATAAGGATTGGGTGCAGCACTGATGCAAACTCAAGGAAGATGGTAGCCAAGGCGTAATATATTTCATTAGCAGACCCTTAACGGGGTCAGAATTAAGAGAAGGAGGTGTTAGTCGTAGTATAGGCATTCCAGAGATTTCGGCAATTTCTGAGGAGTCAGAAGTGATAGTCCAAACCAATCACAAAAGTCTGGAATTCCTTAACCACAGCTATCTATCCAATAGTAGATTAATTCATTGGAATCTTTTTCTTCAAGAATTCAACTACTCTATAGAATATTGTAAGGGATCCGAGAGTGTGATAGCAGATGCTTTAAGTCGCAATCCGGGTCCAAAGTCTGCTAGCCATTTTGCAGATGGAAAACCTAAGTCTGGCAGTGGTAGGCATAGAAATAGAAGATGAACTTGGACATTCAGGTGATAAACAGAAACAATACCGCAAGTACCAGACAATTATAAAGTCTACAGAGAGAAGAAAGTGAAGATGGGCCGTGGGAAAGTTACTCTGAAAAAAATGGGAGAAGGTATCGTTTGAGAAAGGGAGTATGTTGTGGTACTTAACAGATATAAAGGAGGAAATGTGGAGAATGATAGTGCCTAAGAGCTTACAAGATGAGTAACTGTGTATACTCACTGTTTACAAGACCACTATGGGGTTCACAAAGTAGAAATACTGTTGAAAATATGGTTTTGCTGACCGGGTATGCAGTATCAGATAGCCAAAATGTTAAAAATGAGTGTGAAGTATGCCAGAAGACGAAGCATGCCAACAGATCATACATGGGTATATTGAACCCCATAATTCCTGATAAACCAAAGAACCTGGTAGCTATTGATTTTTGTGGGCCTCTACCTAGGTTCCAAAGGATGAGATACATATTAGTAGTTTTATGTTTTTCAAAATGGCTGTCTGCATATCCCAATGTCACAAGCTAATGCAAGAAACACCATATGAATATTAGACATTTCCCTAAAGTAGGTAAACCGAGGGTGGTTTTATCTGAGCTTGGGACCGGAGTGGATAGAGGGAAATGGAAATATAGCACGTCATCTATTTGTAACCCTCAGTCAAACCCATGCAAAGGAATGATGAAAAAATTGGGGCTGCTTTTTAGAGTATACACATCATTGAACCAAAAGGAGTGAAACAGTTGCCACAGATGGCTAATTACATTAACTGGACGGAAAAAGAATCCACAAGTTTTGCATCTATTTGAATACAGTTCCAACAACTGGTGCCAAGACTGTACAAAGCCAAGTTACCAATCATCGCCAAATATATCAATAGACAGATCAGAAGGCAACATTGAGGATAAGGCATGCGGCTGGCATAAAACATACGGGAAAGGTCCAAAAGCTGACAGTTTCAAAAAATGAAACAGGTATGGGTTAGGCTCCAGAATTTGTATGAGACACGTTATCAGATAGTTAGAGAGAATGGCCCAAATGCATTTACTATCACGAGCGAAAGGGGAGAGAAGGTAACATACAATGCAAGGGCATTAAGGCCTTATAGAACAAGTTATTCAAACAGATAGCCTTGTAGAATAAACTGGTCAGATTTAAACTCTGAAAACCTTGGATGTGTACTATGATTAACCGAGATTAAAGAATAAAAGTAAGGTTAAATACTCTATTTTATTCTTGTCGTTGACTGCGGAGGTATTGTACTGTATTTGTTTTAGTACAAGTTGCATTGGCAATTTAGAAGTTCAAATTACCAAAAATATTTTTCTATTTAAATATCTGATTGAATTTCTTTTAATAATGTAAGTTATATATTTTCTTTTTCTAAGTTAAAGGGATTAGGAAAAAAAAAGATATAAAGAGAACAAAAAGTTACTTTGATTTTTGCTAAGATAAGAAAACAACTTCTTATCGCAAAGCAAATAGCAGTACTTAAAGTTAAAATCGCAGCAGTTCTTCTGTAATTGAAGATGACAACCAAAGAGGAAAAGGGATGGCTGTGAGGACACAATTACTTTAAATTTTGTCAAAGTTAGCACAGGTGTCAACAGAATGTGTGCGGCTGACTAAAAATTAAGAGGACTATAAAAAGCAAACACTTTTTGTGCGTTGGACATCTTGGATCTTCGTTTCTAAAGAAAAGAGTTTAATATAAACTTGATTTTCCATGAAGTCATAAAGATAGCGCTAAACTAATCTCACCAGCATGTTGAATCATCGTAAAATGTGTGAATAGAAAAAGTTCATTTGCCGATGTTTAATAATGCCATGAGTGAAGCCATCGTCTACCTGAATCTTGAATCCTGGACTACCTACAAGATATAAGAAGATTGCACAGCAGATCCCTACCAGGACAAATCCATGCATGGTAAACTACCCAGCACTATATGTGAACAATTAAGAAGGAAAAAGCTCCAGGAAATGATGGAATTATAATTGATATCTTAAAAAAAAAACAAGGGAAAAAATATAAAAAAAAAAAATATAAAATTTTTTGGCAAAGTTATATGCCAAATGTCTAAATGATAAAAATGTACCAGATAATTGGAATGAAATATTAATATTTAAAAAAGGTGATAAACATATTAGAAATTAGAGACCTATCAATCTTTTATCAGTTTTATACACACTTTTTACCAAGATAATTACAACTTAACCAACCAAAAAAACAAGCAGAATTTAAAAGTGGATAGTGAATCACATCCAAGTATTGAGAGAAGTTATAGGAAGGACCAATGGATATGAGTTGCCGTTATGCTTTGTATTTGTTGATTATGAAAAGGCATTCGATTCTTTAAGCATAGTTTCAGTGATTAAAGCATTAGATCATCAAGGTATAGACCCAGAATAGTCATATTTTGAAGAAATTTTTATAAAAATGCAACAGCAACAATTAGATTAGATAATGATACTGGGAAAGTCAACATTGAAAAGAGTGTAAGACAGGGTAACTCCATATCTCCAAAACTCTTTACAGCAATTTTTGCAAGAAGTACTTTGTGGATTAAAATGGGAAGCTAAGAGAGTAAAGGTAAATGGGGATTGTTTAAGTCATCTAGATTTTGCAGATGAAGTAGTTGTTTTTGCAAATAATGCTTTAGAGCTTCAAGAAATGTTGCATGAGTTATCAGATAAGAGTAAAAAATTAGTATTAAAAATGAATGTTAAAAAGAATAAAGTAATGTTCAATGCATTTTCTCAAAAGATGAAAATAGATTGATAATGATGAGTTAAAAGAAGTTAATAACAAATAGCTTGGTCAAATTATTACTACAGATGGAAGCATAATGAATAAAATTAATCATAGAATTAAACTTGTTTGAGAGCTTTTGGTAGAAATAACTTAATATTAAAAGAAAATATGCCTATGTGTTTGAAAAAAAAGGTTTTTAATAAATGTGTTTTATCAGTTCTTACTTATTAACAAAAGAGCAATAAAAGACTTCAGACCACTCAACAAAGCATGGGGAAATGTATGCTCAGAATAGAAGAGATAGAAAATGCAATACATGGGTGAGAGAACAAACAGGTGTTATTAACATCATTGAAAGAATTAAGGGACAAGTGGAGTTTGGACTAGACATATTGCTAGAAGAGATGATAATAGATGAACAGTTGAAATCTTAAAACTGGATTCCAAAAGATTGTAAAAAAATTAGAAAAAGACCACATGTGAGATGGATGGATGAAATAAGGAAGTGTGATGTGATGATGTAGAGAAGAGGCTAGAGATTTGTGAAGAAGAATTGGAGAGACCTTCATCTTGTAATGGATCACTAATTGTTGAAAATGATGGTAAATTGCTTTAGTTAAAAACTTAGAGATTAATGACAAAGATTAAATAAAGCAAACAAATAGCTAAATGAGTAATTTTTCTCACCAAATTAATTTTTTTTATTTATTTATTTAGCAGATATATATATTTTACTTGTAAAATAAAATCATGATAAATAAAATGCATATCACTTTTATTGAATGTGGTATAGAAAAGTATAATAAAATCTAAAATTTTTTATATAACAAATGGAAATACATATAATGTACAGTAGGATATCAGACATCTTTGTAAAATATACTTAATCAATTTAGTTTGTTTATCTATTTCTAGTGATAAAAATGTAGTACTTTCTTTTTAAAAAAATAGTATTCTCCTTTATATATGATGTACTAATTTTAGCCATAGACCATAAAAGCAGAAACTAATTAATGCTGATGTCAAAAAGGAAATAATTTTGAAGCAAAATTTATGATAAAATTATGAATTTAATTGCTAAATTGCCAAAAATCATCACTGAAATAGTAAATATCACAATGAGCAGGCTCTTGGAATAACACCTACATATTAAAACTTTTCACAGCATTATAATTTTAAGTAAAGCGCCAGACATATTTATGTTTTTTCAACTTGTGTTCAGTTTTCCTTCTATAATTTGTTCATCTTTACTGTTTTGTTCTGTTTGTTTTTTTTAATTTCTTCATACAGGTACAAAAAATAATAATTTTGAAGCAAAAATCATGGTAAAAATGGTGAGGAATTAGTGTTAAATATGGGATCACTAAATCAATGAATGCCATTGACTGAAATAACAAATGATATGAGTGCTAATGGTTTAATGTGTCTTATAAAATACCAGATGTCTTTATCATAATTTGTGAGTTTATTTCCATTTAGTTTTTCTTCTACTATTTGCTTATCTTTCAGTTTGTTTTTTCTAAAAAAAAAATTTGTTATGGTATAAATATTAATTTTAATCATGAACTAGAAAATTAGAATCAAAAATTAATTGATACTCAAGTGTAAAAAGAAAAAAATCAGCTCTAAAAAAACACAAATAATGAATGAAATTTCCAGATTGAGCAGTTTATATTATTACATCATGAAACAAATAAAAAATCTTTTATATGTGGACTAATCAAAAAAGGGCTAAGCCTTTTTTTAAAAAAAAATTTTTTGCTAAGACTCTGTACAAGTACTACTTTCATAAAGAAGCTTATTGCCACTGAAGTATGTACGATTCATCAGATTCAGGGAAAAAATAAAATTTCACAGCATTACAAGACATAGTAAAAAAATAGGTTATATAGATAGATTTGCTGCTGAACGATTCCTAAAAAGTAAATTTTTTCAAAGTCAACAATGGTATCAGGATATGTAAGTTTATGATTTAAACTTTTAAAAATTGAATTTTAGTAAAATTTAACAATACAATCTGTAAAAGTATTAATTTTACATGTAATTTTATATTTCTGATTTTTCCTGTTTAAATCTTTGTTTTAAATAGTAATTTTGGTCTAGGCCAAGATGATACTCTTAAATACATAAATATTTTAAAGATACAATATTATTAATTTTAACACCAGGTAAATAACTTTTATTATTACTTAAATTTGTAACCTTTAAGATTATAATCATGTCACAAAAGAGTCTTGTTCAAATACATTAATCAGAATTATTTGTAAGCAGACTCATAATGAGCCATTTTAATAAACTTGCAAATACAATTTTATTCTTTATTTATCAATATCCATTCATTCATTCTGATAAAAGGAAAATTCCTCTTTCATCTGACCTCCAACCATATATATCATAAATAAATCAATATTGATATCTGAAAAGGTGAAACTGATTATTAGTGGTGATCTTAGTTCACAAATCAATGAGATAATGTTGATTTATTTACAATATATATGATTGGAGGTCAGATGAAAGAGAGATTCTCTTTTTATCAGACTAAATGAATGAGCATCAATAAATGAAAAATAAAATTGCATTTTCAAATTTGTTAAAATGATTCGTTATCAGCCTGCTTATAAATAATTCTGAGTAACATACAAGAATGTTCTGGGATATGATTTAAAATACAATGAATAGATAATATAGTCAATGAGTTTCTAAAATCAAATAATTTATTTGTTTTACATCTCTGTTCATTAATTATACTTAAATACAACCATAAATTTGTATTTAAAGTATTTGTATATATATATTACTAATTTATTTTCAGCTTTAGTGTTTTACATAAATAGTATATATGAGAACTATTACTATTATTTTATAACGTATTACTGTAAACTATTTTTTGTTGTTGTTATTTTTCACATAAACTTTCAGCCAGTGATAAAAATGAAAAGCAACAATTATTAATTTTAGTAGAACTATTTATATATTTATTTATTTTTAAATTGGTAAAACTGAGTTTTGTATATATAGTCATTTTAATACTATTTTATTGTATATTCCATGAGATGGGAAAAAATATAAACTATACTTAAAATGTTATATTTATGTGTATATAGACACATGATTAACATGAATAATCCAAAGTAGCTCCGGCTTTATTATTGTATTTTTATCTTACTATAGATGTAATAATCTAAACTGCAATTTTTTGTTGTTTGTGGTTAAGAGTTCTTATGTAATATACTTATACATATATCATTATTTTTAACCATTATTGATCCACTGCAGACAAAAATATCAACAAATTTAATCAGTTTCTCTAATCCATAGCTTCCCTTCTCCACATCACAATAACAAACTACTTTATTTTTACGCATCAACCTGATATGTGATCTCTTTCTAAGTCTTTTATAATCTTTTGGGATGAGATTTAAGACTTCAATTGTTCATCTACTAACAAAATAACTAGCTTAACTCCAGTTCAATTTCTTAATTCTTTCAATCTCATGACTTTATAATGACTTCAGCTTATTCATTAGTTTCAGCAGCATATTTCTTTCTTCATACCTCTATGCTATCTATATAAGCTTTATTAATTAATAAATGAAAGATGATAGTGCTTAATCTATCCAATATTCTCAGATTAGTTTCAAACTTATGGCTTTTAACTTTAGATTCTAATGTACTTCCTTCTAACAATTATCATTTACCTCTCTTTTTAACTATTAAGTTATCAGCCCAAATAGAAAAACAATGTTTTCAATCTAAACCAATCTGCTTGTATTAATAATGACATCATAATAAAATGGTAAAAGAAAAACATGGTAAAATGTAAATTCTGTATTCAGTATATAGAAAGTTTAATAATGAATTGATCAAGATGTGAAACAAATAAAGACAGAAGAGTGTAGCTAAAAGAAAAATATAGAAACATAAAAAACAAAAACTAAAAAAAAAGTTTATTTTTAGAAGAATAAAATACTGTAATTAAGATGAGAAAAACAATCATGTAGTGATTTAAGATAAAAACGGTAAAATAATAAAGAAAGCAGATACATTGAAATGTTATTGATAATGTAGGATAAAAAAAATTAAATAGATTAGCAGTAATAAAAAATGAGATTTTTTATAACAGAGATAAAAATTGGAAATGACTAGATTCCAATAAGAATTATTTAACATGAGGAAGAAAATTTTGATAGATTTGGTTAGTATCAGAAGGGGATTGGTACTAAAGGGGAGTGGCGGGTAGTTTTTTTAAAACAATTAAAAAAAAAAATCTAATCCAATGAAATTTGAAGAATTTACAACAATTGGCTTAATCCTCTATGGAACTAAGTGCTGCTGCTGCTCTTAAGTATAGTTCAGCCTTCAAATAAATTAAACATCTCTATCTAAAAAAGAATAGGGATTTAGAAAAGATAGAAATACAAAAAATGAAGTAACTATTATTGAAAGAGATTAATATTTATTTTATTAATAAAACATATTTGATATAATGGATTGGTTATTTTGTTGGATATAGTAAAAAAGAAAAGTTGGTAAGAGCATTACCTTAAAATTCAATACTCAGGAATCTAAGGGTCCAGGTTCGATTCCCATGCTAGTACTGTCACTGATCAGGCCAGCAACATCTGAAGAAGGGAAAATAATATCTCTCGAAACGTTGTTCATCTACTAACCTGTGTGCTATTACTAACAATTGAATATATTTGGAATATTTAAATAAAGTTAAATTTTTCTAAAGACAGTCAATACTCATATTAGATGATGGAAATAATCCAATATATAAATACAGGGAAAAGATGTTTATCATAAAATTTGTATATTGTGTGATAAAATTACAGTTATCCAATCTTTTGATGGATGAGAAAGATTATGAGAAGAGATATAAGAAAGTAATAATGTCTATCTCTTGTATTTAATATATTGTTAAATAAATGTTCTAATAAAAATATGTGATTGGGATAGAAGAGTTAATTGTATGAGATTCACAGATGACACAATAGTATTTGTAAAGAATACTTTCAACAAAATATTATGTAGGATTGACAAAATTTAATTTGGAAAAAAAATAAACACTAATAAAATAAAGTCAATGAATATAGGTAGACATAAAAATATAATAAAAAAGCAAGCATTGAAAAAGGAGTTATATAATAGGTTAAAGCTTTGGTGAAGTTGAATAATTGAGTTGGAAGTATCATAGCATTAAAGTGAATATATCAGTGGCTAAACAAGATTTTAAAAAAATAAAGTTATTTGGACTACTATTGAAAAAGAACATGATTAAATGCTTTCTTTATAGTATTGCTATTTTATATGGAGCAAAAACACAAAAAAAAAAATAGAGCATTTATAGAAGAATTGAAAGGATACATTGAAAAAATATCAAAAAAATTAAATAGAGTACAATTTTTTTTTTTTAAGAAATTATAAAAAAAAAAAATTGGATTGGGCATATACATAGATGCAAAGAAATGGGATATGTTTAAAAGGAACTGTTGAAAATATGAGGAAATTGAAAAAAAAGAAGTTGAATGATGATTTTAAAGAGGGAAGAAAATAGCTATGATTATTTGAAAAGTAGAGCAAGAAACAAAGAACTTGGCGAATGTTGGCTGATTTAAGGTATCTAATTTTTGGAAAATAACTGATGATGATATTACATTTTATTTTTCTGAAAACCGCATTTTCCACACTATTACTTCAAAATACATTTTTATAAGTGTTTTAAATAATAATTCTTGATAATGGGAAAAAAATTTATTGAGTGTAATGTTTACCGTTTTTTATATTATCAACAAGATGAACTGGCTTGCAGTGGGTGACACTCTTGTGTAGAGAATTGCTACTTTTTACAACTTGTGTGAGCATAAGAAATGGTGATCATGTGATGTTTAGTGATTTTATACCAATCCTGCCCATAGGATTATGGTGATTGTGGTTTTTAAAAACCCAAAGACATAAAATGTATAAATACTGAACTGGTTTCAATCTATATGACTACATAAGCAAATTAGAGTGGATTGAAAACATTAGTGTTTTCATTTTTGGCTCATAGCTTTACAGTTAACTAAAAAGGTAAAGGGTGGCTGTTGAATGGTTGCATTAGATCTAGGTGCAGTGCTCTTTAGATCCAAGGCTCCTCACTGATGAAGGCCACAAGCTCGAAACTAGTCTGGGGATATTGAATGAATAGGACCTTGCTAGGGAATTTTGATGCATAAATTTTCTAGTATCCATTAGTTACTATGGCTTGCACTGGGTGGCACTACTATATGGAGTTAATAAAAGTAATACAGACAAAGAACAAAGAGAAGAAAATAAATATGGATTACACATTGTGGGCAGGGGGAAGAGTGTAGGAAAGTAAAAAAAATTATTATAAAAAGGATGGATGAAAATAAGTACTTTTTTTGTCTAAGAGATAAAAAACAATAGGCAAAAGATTGTGCACAACAATCCATAGACTCAAAATATTATTAAAATAATTAAAATTACAAAGAAGTACACCTTTTTTATACAAATATAAATTTCTAAGATACAATTTTAAATTGTAAAACTAAATGAATATGTTAAAACACTATTCAATTTTTGAAACTTACTTATAATGTTTTTAACATTAAGATGGTTAAGCAAATAATTTCCACAAGCTTTAACAGCTTTGTTCATTCGCAGAGCTGAAGCAGCTTTATAAACGTTTTTAACCATATCTGGAGCAACTTCCAGCCTAAAAAAAATTTAATTTAAATAATTAAAAAAAATTTAAATCTGCATACTACTTGCTTAATATTTTATTCCAAATTAGAACATATCTAAAATATCTGATACGATTTAGATTAATCCAAAGATAACAGGCTAATGGGAATTGTACTAAGTGCAATGCTAAACATTTTATTCAAAAACATAGAAACAATTTGCTTAAAAGAGATTAATAATATTTGAGGTGTGGATTTTAAAAAAAAATGTAGCACACAAAACTTTTATGAAAATATTTATAATGCTGAACAATATTCTAGCTGAAATAAAAATCTGTGCAAGACAGCAGCCTGTAGTTTAATAGTTAGCATATTCACCTATCATGCAACATTTTAAATCTGGATGGAATTTTAATTTTTTTTTAGATGAGTAAGGACTTTTTAATCAAGTATATAATATCTTTTGCACAGTCAGGGAATGACTAATACAAGCATAAATAGGTATTCCACCTCATCTTCTATGCATAGTAATAGTCTCCAGTTTATCTTTTTGACCAAGGGGATGATTATAAAATAAAAATATGATTACAATTCAATGGGAGCCTTCATTACTGATTAAAAAAGATATCCTACTGATATGGGGACAATAAGTTCATGATTTATATTATTTTACCATTATATTTTTTCATTATTATTTATTATTCAAAAAATGAAATTTTTCTGAAATTAAATACTCAACACCGGGTCTTTTTTTCACTATTTACATTTCAGGAAAAGGAAATGACCAATATCTACAAAAATCCTAATTCATTTCTTGATAAAGAGTGCATTAGTGTGATATATAGTATCCTTATAGGTTAATAGCTAGTCATTAAACAATTAAAAATATGAATATTAAGATATATCTACAAAAAACAGCCTTTCAATTAGTTTTAAATAAAAGTTTTAGAAGTAACAAGAAATTTTCAATTAGTCCTACTATTGTTAAACATTTTAAGGCTAAATTAATAGCTAAGGATTGAAGACAAAATTAGTTGTTTTATTACTATGAAAAAAATTTTCTAAAATGACTAGATAAAAAAAATTGACTAATAAGTTTGTTTAAAAAGAATGCCTAGTAGTCTTATTAAAAGGAATTTATTACGCATAATACTAAATATGAAAATGTTCAAAAAATTTAATAGCTTGGAATATTCAAAATAGTATCTTATATCAGTTACATGTTTATAAATAATAACTCGTAAAGATTTACTTTCATTTAACTGGTAGTGTTACTAATGGAATTTCTAAGTTCTATAATAGGTTTTTAAGATTTTGTCAATTTTGGGAAAGACACTGTTTCATCTTATGTTGAGCAGGCTTTTGATAGCATTAATAATTTTAAAATAGAAGATAATTGGTATATGATATTTTGATGTAGAAAATATATATATCAATCTACTAACAGATTAAGCAATATTGACATTCTTATTTCTGGGTTAGTTAATAATGGATCTTTATCTAGAAATAAAATTAAAAAGTTATTAAAAATTTGCTTTTGTTTTAGAAGATTCTATGTATTTTTCTTATAATGATAAGTTTTATAAGATTATATCAGAAAGATAAATAGTTATATTATTTTACCTTTGATTTGTTCGGGTTATAGTATTTGGAAAAGAGAATTATTAATTATGTATATTTAAATAGTTTGAAGGTATGTTAATAATTGTCAGTTTATAGTGCAAAATGATCATTCGGAAGAATTGTTAAATAAATTTAATAATTTTGATCCTTATATAAATTATATTTCAGGAGAGGGGGTTTATTAAAAATAAAAAGATTTTTTTTTAAAAAAATGATTATTTGGTATAATCATTATAATAAAGTATAAGATTTAAGATCTATTATTACACAATAACTATAACTTCTGTCATTCATAATATATCAGCTTTAAAAAGTTTATTTTATAAAGAAATGAGGAATTACATAGCTCTAAAAGTATAGGCTTGTTTGAAAAAAGATAATTTTATATTGATTACATTAGTACAGGCTATTCTGGTAAATTAATTAATATTTTAATAGAAATTATAATAGACAATTAAATTAATTAAAAAAGAAAAATATGATTTTTATTTCTTTGCCTTTTAAATTGTCTTCTTATAAAATTTAAAGCAAACACATATTTTTAATAATAAAAAATAGCATGGAAAAAAGTATCACTCTAAATAATTTATTGAATACAAAAGAGAGAATTGATAAGATCATGTCTAGGATTGTTTATATAATTCCATATTTCTGTAAAAAATTATATGCAGATCAATATAGTTTGAATTTAAGTGAAAGCCGATAAAAAGAAAAGAATAATTCATCTTAGTTATATATTATATATTTATATAAAAAAATGGCCATAAGATTATATTTAAACTGGCTCAAGTTTTTTCCCTTAAGAGCAGGGGATAAAAAAAAAAAAAGAATCTCTTTTAATAAAGATTTGTGACTAAAGCTATTAATTTGTTCAAAAGTTTTTTTGATATTAAAGGTAAATGAGATGCAGTGGAATTGTTAAAAAGTGATATGGTATATATTTGTTTGTATTGTTTTACTTTGCACTTCCAAAGTTTGCCTTAGCAGGTAAATAATTTTTTTATTTTAATTTGACTGATGATTTAACTATGAATTGATGTATTTGGATTAATATATATGCACACAGAGGTGTATGTATCTGTATTAATTTAATTATAATGGTTAAAAGTTAACAAGTAACATGTATTTACAACTTACATACATTAAAACAATAATAATGAAAAAACATTACCATCAGCTTTATATATAGAATAAAACAGAATCACTCCTAATGATGATGATCATGCCTTTGTTTAACAAAGTGTAAAGTGAAAGATAGTTATAACTAGTACAAGAATAATTATTCTTGTATATGTGGATATAGCTGTACTTTAGGCGTGTATTTTTTTTTCCAACTTATTTGTTTACTTCATATATAATTAAAATATGGTAGTTAGCTATTTTAATCATATTTCTTTTACAATTAGGAACATCCCCCCCTCCTTGTAAAACTAATTAATTAGTAGACTTAATCAAAACATGTTTAGCAAAATGATGGCAAATTAATGAAACTCTTAATAAACAAAATATGCTGTTGTTTTGTCAAAATCAAAAACTTGTCATTTATGAGTGGAGGACATTCATAATGAGTTCAAGTTTAGAAATCCATAAAACTTATAAACAACACATGTTCTCTACTAGATGGAGTTTTCTGTAAAATGGTAAGAGTGGAGATTGTTGGAAAATAGCTACAACATGCAGCATGCACAGATGAACTAGTCAATCAATTCTACTGTAGGTATTATCAATTCTGTCATTAAGCTATGCTCTGATATACCCTGATAAAAAATTACTGACCGAGACGAGCATAAAGTGGCTGCTTCTGAATTATTCCTGTCTACAATTTATATGGTATTTACGATTATTTTAACTAGAAAAACATATTCAAATAAAGTTAACAGAATAACTTTTCTTTCTAATTGAATCTACAAATAGTTGCCAAAAGCAAGAATCTATGATTTTTTAATATTAAAATCTACAACAAAATCAAACTTCTTTTTGAAAGTAAAAAGTAATTCTATTCTAAATTTATATTTAAAATACATTGTATAAAACTTGGCATTTAATTGGTTTGCTTATATTTGTATGTTGAACTAAAATGTTTAATTCATTTTAAATAAATATTAATTCATTACATTTATTTAAACTAAGTTGCATATTTTATTTCATTTATCAAGAATTTAGTGCTTGTAATATACCTGGGTCTTGTTTTATGCAGTAGATAGGTTCCTCAGAAAACGCGCACAAAAGAAATCGTACAAAAATAGACTTAACTTACTTTGAAAAATGGGGGATAGGTACTGTAATTTTCCAAAAATCGCATAAAAGCAAAGCAACAATATAAAATTACTTTAAAATTCGCATAAAAAAAAAAAGGAAATAAAATATGACTAATAAAAAATTTCAAATTTGAAAAAAATTGATACAAGACAAACTTTTTTTACTTTTTTTATTAACTACAGTATTTAATTTTATTCAAAACAATATATTTTTATGTGTAATTTACATTTTTTTTTCATATATGTACGGTATTTTAATCATTATCGCTATTTGAGATATCAGATTCATCACGTGATGATGTGATGTAGTGTAGCTTCTCCTTAAACGAAGTCAAGAATCTCTCAGCAATTATGCCCAGAGAAACCTGTTAGCTACTTTATTTTACATTCCCCAGTCTAAGTTTTCCCATATTCTGCTCCATCCCATTTCCACAACATAATCTTTGTCAACTCTATGGCCTTTATATCTAAATCCCAATAAATTGCTCTTATAGTGGATTCGCCCAAACTAAAACGTTTTCCAATCGCTGTTGATCCTTCCCATTTCACTAAGCGATCTAAAATTGAAATTTTTGTTTCCAAAGAAATTCACTTTCTTGAGTGTTTTTTCCTCTCCATTAGGGTAAACTAAAAGTTTAAAATAAAAATAAGAACTTAGACTTATGATAATAAAAAGACATCTACTCACCGCTGTTGGGCAAAATTTAATTAAAACTAACAAAAATTAAATTCTTATTTTTGTCTTTAATTTTTTACTTTTCAATTCCGTTTAAAAATCAAATTTCATTGTTTCACGATCACATTAATTTCAGATCACATTACGTAATTTTTAAATTGTTAATTACAATTAAAAATCAGATTTTAATTTTTAATTGTCAAATTTAATTGTGCCCAATGCTGTTACTCATCTTTTAAAAATAAACTTGCAGACACTAAATGATTAATTGATTATGTACTCTTTTTTTAAATAGCAAAAATAGAATGTGATTTAAAATGCAAAAACAACAATATGCATAGTATAGGCATCTATAACGTTTGAACAGATTTACATTATAATCTTGTAAAATTTAATGTGTGTATATAAAATGGGGAAATCCTGATTTTAAGTGAATTCTGAACTTCTTTATTGCATAAAATCTATTGCAGTACTATTATAAAGCGCTGAAAATATTGAAATTATTAGATGGAAGTCAAACTCCGATAATGCGCTATTACTTTAAATATGATGTGTGAGTGTGCAAAATTTATAATATTTAAAGTAATAGTGCATTATCGGAGCTCGACTTCTGATCTAATAATTTTTATCGCATAAAAGAAAACCACATACAAAGATATTAAGAAGAAACATGAATCGCACAACTTCAAAATCACATTAAATAAATCCGCATAAAACGAGACCCGGGTGTATATGAGAAATATTTTGTAATTATCTTTGAGAAAAAAAAATGTGTTTATTCTATTCCATTATTCTGTTAATAGCAATTTTTAAATTTTAAATTCAATCATAATTTTGCAATATATTAATTATATTCATTTTTGAACAGTTGTATATATATGAATTTTATCAATTTGATAGATAAAAAGATACATTTGATTCAGAAATATTTTTTAAAAACCTTTTCACATCCAAAACCCATTTTGTATCCCTTTTCAGAAGTTTAAATTTTAAATTAAGCTTTGCATGGAATTGGTAAGTCCTAACCAACAATTCGATCCCACCACCTTGTTATTAAAAGGAAGTATACACTTTTTTCTACGATGAAATTTACACTCGTTATGATTTTTTTTCTGAAATGCAATTTTTAATATATTTTTTTTCTATTTTTTTATTTAGATTTAGCATTTGTAAAAAGTTTTTCCCCACTGAAATGGACTCTCTCATGGCTTGCTTTGATTATTCAACTGCTGATGTATGTATTTGTGAGCCTTCTCTTTGTTCAAAAAGATATGTATTTTTTTTTACAATGAAATTTACATTTTTTATGATTTTTTTTTTCTGAAATGCAATTTTTAAATTTTTTTCTCTTTTTTTTTTATATTTAGCATTCGTAAAATGTATGGACTCTTTCGTGGCTTTCTCTGATTATTCAATTGCCGATGTATGTATCTGTGAGCCTTGTAAGAGCTAATTTGTGATAATTCAGATCTAGAAACTGCATTGACCAAAAAAAAAAGTTGGTGAAGTCATTTATTTGAAAGGACAAGCATGGAATTGCATCTAGCGCTACTTCAGATCGGAATTCGAACTTGGACTCAATGTTTGTGTCATGCTGGTCAAGAATCAATTTTCCCATCAGTGAGTATTGTTTTTTATTACCTATTTTTTATTCCTTATATTTTTATATAATGAAATATGTGTAGAAAAGCAATAAATATTGCTGTAGAATTTTAGGCAATTTACTTTCAATGACAATAAAAACTATGCACATCTAGACTCAGAGAATCGTATACTTACATGTTTAGTGCAATAGGAAAGATATATCATGATTTTATTTATATTGCCATTCATTTATTGCATGATTACAGTAGCATTGTATTCATTTGTTACAATATTGTAATGATCTCTTGAACACAGACTTTCAAGTCCTTTCAGCCACCCACTATCTCATATATCATGTCCCACACATATATACAATCAGTGGTCATAATAAATGTGTTTATTTTGATGTTTATTGATTTATTTAGTTTTCATTCATTTTATCTTAAGAGAAATTTTTGTTTGACTTTTTTTTTGTACATTTTTTACTTGAAATGAATACATATTTAAGGTCACACCCATTTTTCAATAATATAATAATACATTACAATTTACTAAAGTTTTCTTTGCATAATATCTCATAAACTGTTCTTACTTTTTGATATTTTTACACTTTATACTTGAAATGAATACATATTTTAGATCACACCTCATTTTTCAATAATATAGTAATTAATATATAATAATATAATACATTACAATTTACTAAAGTTCTCTTTGCATAATATCTCATAAACTGTTTTTACTGTTATTTTTTCCCCACTAAAAAACCAAACATATTTCTAACAGATACCCTGCATGGAAGGACAACCAAACATTTCTAATAGATACCATGATATTGAATGACAGGATCTGGGTCAGCTATTAAAAATGAAAGTCACCAATTGTATTGTTTTTGTAATTTTTACAAGGAAAAATGACCTCAGGTAAGTCATGTTATATATCTTTTTTTTTCAGCATTTTATGACAAATGTGATGAGGCTGTCTATGAAATTGTAATTTTAACATTTAACTTTCATAATTTAGAATTTGTGAACTAATGTAAAAATAAAAATGTTTAAAAATGTTAAAAATCTCTTTTTCCTTAATTTTTTTTTTGAGGTAATGACTATATTTCATCAGCTTTATTATATTCTTTCATATTTGCACTTTCTAACAATGTACATATTTTTATATTTATTGCAGTCAAACAGAAGATATGTTATAAATTATATTTGTAATAATTTTTTTTTTTAATTCAAGATGGCGACTTGAGTACCTAGGAGTTAAGTCATGGAGCTAAATATGCTAGTAGTACTTAGGATTTATTATAATTTGGAACTAATTGCAGCTGTACAAAATTTGTCTAAAATGATTACTGGTGATAGTCATATTGCTGATGAAATTATAAAGAAAATTGTCATAAATTTAATGTGATTCCAAATGAAAATTCATAGGAACTAGCGATTTTGGAATTTAAACAGAAGCTTAAAACGAATGATATGATTTGTTTGAAAGAAGATAAAGGGCTATGGATGTGTTTAATGATGAAATGTCAATATATTGTGAAAGTTAAAGTGGAAATTGATAAACTTGGATTCTTTTTGATTCGATGGTCAGAGAATAATTTTTTTTTTAACAATATTTTTAAAAAAGCTAAGAATAAAGCTATAAATAATAATGTGTACTATAAAATATATTCTTACTGCACTATATGTCCTCATATTTTTGTAAATATAAAATTACATAAAGAAGATAATCCTTTGCGGATTATAATTGATTTTGGTGGTTCATTTATATATCAGACTGATAAGCTGTTTAAAGAGATTTCAGGATTTGGGAAAAATACTACTGATTCATCTTTTGATTTTGTAGATAAAATTAAAATATATAGTGATAGATGAGAGTGTAGCTATTGAGTCATTATATGTGACAGAAATGTATGATTAGAGTGGATTCCGTTAAAATATTGAAAATGCATTAAAAAGTAAAGGTGTTTATAAATGTTAAAAAAATTGTTATTGATTCTTTAAAAAATTTTGATAACATCGTTGCTTCTTTTGAAAGTGGATATTTGCCAGATATTGCACAAATTTGCAATTTTGCTTAGTCTACATGAGAGTAGCATTTTAGATATGTGTATCTTTTGTTTGCAAAAATACCAATACTATAAATATGCTTGTAGAGGAGTAAAATAATTTGAATGGCTTGAAATTAACTATTAAAAAAAAACAGAACAAAAGTATTAAGTATTTGGATTTATTTATTACAAAAGATGATAGTAATGTTAAGTTATAAATTAATCAAACCACTGCAAAAAAGGAGATATATGAATTGTAAATAAAAAGTACCAATTATACATAAGATGGCAAGTTCTAGATCTTTTTTGTTTCATAATGAAAAATTATGTCATTACCAGTGTGATAAATTAAAAAATATTAAGATATTTGCCATGATGGCTTGAAGTTGATTATAAGATTGAGCAGATTAATAATACCTTATGTCAATTTAAAAAGATAATAATAATTTAAATGAATTAAAGATTGATAATAAAAAATGGATATCTATTCTGTACATTTCAAATGCTCAAGTAAAATTTTTTAAGAATATATATAAGGATGTGTTTAATGTTTCATTTTGTGTTACAAATAACATTAACAAGTTAGTGAATAATTTTATAAGTGTCATATCTGTCAAACAAAAAAGTAATGTTGTGTATCAAATGTTTTGTGGGTGTATGTTATCATATATAAATGTATTGAGGTGTAGTAGTAAAAAAAGATTAAAGGAGCATGAATTGTTATATAAGCGTGTGAAAAGTAAAAATAATAATAATTTAATGACAGCTTCAGTTTTCTTGGATCATGAAAGAACATGTAAATATAAATTTCAAGTTTGATTTTGAAAGTGTTAAGATTGTGCATGAAGAAAGAAACCATAATAAAAGAAAAATTAAGGAAGCAATTATAATAAATAAAAATAATATGAATATAATTAATAAACAAACTGCTAATATTAAAATTCAAGATTCATGGGGTTTGAGTTGATGACGTTTGCTTCCATTATGTTCTTTTGAATTTAAAGGCAGTTGAGGAGAGTTAAAGAATTAATCAAAAGTACTTCTGAGAATCGAAAGTGTGTATATAATAGTTATTACTTATATTTATTATTTTTATTGTGATATATATATATATGATAGATTCCCAAAAGAAGTGAAAATAATTATAGGTCCTACCCATACAGAAATATATTTGTTAGTTTGTGTTTGTATAAGAACTATGCATTTAAAAAATATGTTTAAAACATCTTTATCACATTTGAATAAAATATTAACATTTTTGTCTTGGATTTATAAGATTCTGCTAATGTCTATAAACTGTGAGTAGATGATAAGGAACAAGCAAAATAAAAAAAATGTTTTCTGAAACTAAAAATATTGATGATACTTTTCTGAAATTGGCAATTGTATAACATCTAAAAATAAAATCTTAAATTCATTGCTAACTAAATAAGGCTTGTTAATGTTTCAAATTGTATGCTTGTTAACAGTCAGTTAGTATAAATTTGTTTATATTACATTGAAAAATTATTAGATTAAAATTTAGTCTAAAATAAAAAATTGTGAAATTAGAACTATAAATACAGATTCTGATAAATGTGAGCTTTTATAAATACTATATTTTTTTCATTATCTAAAATATTCATTCAAAAATATGCTAAGAAAATTAAGGGGGCTATTTTAAGGATCTTGCTTTGTGATGTGATATTTCAAAACTTAAATCGATGTATTACAATAAATTATTAATATAAATTAATAATAGCAAATACCAAATGCAGATAATTCAGGCTTATGCTTCAACAAGTTCTCATCGTGATGAAATACTAGAGGATTTTTATATGGATGTACAAAAGGCTTTTGATCAGACCAAACATTTTAAAATTGTTATGGAAGATGTTAATGCTAGAATTGGTTAACAATTGAAAGATGAAAGTGCTGTAGGTAAATTTGGTTATGGTAATAAAAATGAAAGAGGAAATAGACTTGTGGAGTTTGCAGAAAAAGAAAAACTTTACGTTATGAATTCTTTTTTAGAAAAAAAAGTTAAAAGGAAATGGACATGGAAGCATCTAAATGAAGATACAGCAGATTGGATTATATTTTGACTAACAGAAAGTACATATTTCAATATTGTAATGTTCTTAATAAATTTAACACAGGAAGTGATCATCGATTAGTAAGATGTAAGATACGTGTTAATGCAAAATTAAAGAGAGAAAAATTATTAAGAAAAACAATATTTACAGTTAATATTCTTAATCTTCAGAAACATTCTAATGAATTCAAATTAGAACTTGCAAATCGTTTTCAAATATTAGAAAATTTTGAACATGATTCAGATTTGAATGAAACTAATATGAAAATAATTGATATACTTTTAAAAATTGCAACAAAGATAGTATGTAGAAAAAAGCAGCAAGCGACCAACAAAATTTCTAGTGAGAGTAGAGAATTTATGAAGAAGAAAAAGAAATTTGAGAATATATAAAAATGATGCATTAAAAGAATTGAATATTTCGAATTTTGTAAAATGGTACGAAAAGAGTTGATAATAATATAAGAAAATATAATTGTGAATTAGCAAAAAAGCTATAGAAGAGAATAAGTCTCAAGAGGAGTATAAAACAATATTTTGGTATTGGTAAGAAACTTATATCTGTAATAAGAAAAAAAAGATGGAACTATTATTAAAAAGAGAGATGACATCATGATATGGATATTAGAGTTCTATCAAGAATTATATAATAATAAAGAACAAGTATCTCCAACAACTATTTTGTCTTCTAAATTGCCCAGGATTTTAAATGAAGAAGTGAGACTAGCAATTAAATGTATGAAAAAGGCAAAATCTCAAGGTAATGATGAAATTATAATCAATATATCAAAAGAAGCAGGTGAAAAAATAGAAAAAATTTTGGCGAAGTTATATACCAAATATCTAAATGATAAAGATGTACCAGATAATTGAAAAAATGCAATATTAATATTTTTAAAAAATGATAAAGATCTTGAAAATTACACACCTATATCAGTTTTTTATCAGTTTTATATAAAAATAATTACCAAGATAATTACAATTTGCCTTTTAGAGAGCACTGGATTCCAACCAATCAAAAAAACAAACTGGATTTAAATATGATTTTAATATAGAAAGGACCAATGAATAAGAGTTGCCATTATGCTTTGGATTTGTAGATTATGAAAAGGCATTTGATTGTATAAGCATTTCTTCAGTGATTAAAGCATTGGATCTTCAAGATAAAGACCCAAGATATTGTCATATTCCGGAGAATATTTATAAAAATGCAACAGCAACAATTAGATTACATAATGATACTAGGAAGGTTAAGATTGTATGGTGTAAGACAAAGTGACTCCATATCTCCAAAACTTTTTACAGCAGTGCTGCAAGAAGTATGTTATGGATTAAAATGGGAAGCTAAAAGAGTAATCTAAATGGAGATTATTTAAGTCATTTTAGATTTTGTAGATGATATAGTTGTTTTTGCGAATAATGCTTTAGAGCTTCAGGGAAGGTTGCAAGTGTTAGCAGATGAAAGTATGAAAGTGGGATTAAAGGTAAATATTAAAAAGACTAAAGTAATGTTCAATGGATTTTAAAGATTGATAACGATAAATTAGAAGAAGTTAACAACTACAAATACTTTGATCAGATTATTACTACAGAAAGAAACATAATGGAATAAATTAATCTTAGAATTAAACAATTTAATACTAAAAGGAAATATGCCTGTTTGAAAGGGTTTTTGATAAATATTTTACCAGTTCTTACATATCGATTTGAAACTTTAACAGAAGAGCAATACCGATTTCAGACCACTCAAAAAAAATGGAGTGCACATCAGGACTAACAAGAAGAGATCAAAAACGCAATATATGGGTAAGAGAACGAACAGGTGTTACTGACATCATTGAAAAAACTAAAAGACTGAAGTGGAGTTGGGCTGGACATATTGCTAGAAGATATAATAGATGGAGAATTGAAATATTATACTGATTCCAAGAGATTGTAAAGACCCAGAAAGAGACCACACGTGAAATGAATGGATGAAATAAGTGTGAAGGGATGATGTGGAGAAGAAATTAGAGATCGGAGGTGGATTAAACTTGGAGAGACCGTCACTCTGCAGTGGATCAATAATGTTTGACAATGATGATGATATCTATAAATTCATGTATAAATGTAAAAAGAATGTGCGTGTATAAACAGAAAAACCATCCTTGGGGTTTTTTTCCACCTACAGCAAAAATATATTGTCATTTATTTATATATATGTGCACTTTTTTATAAATTTAGTTTTTATCGTAAAAGGTTTGGAGCATTCATAATTATTCACTTGAGATGGATGCCTTTATCATCATATCTTTTGATCTGACCCTGATAAGTAGTGTACAATCAGCAATACGTTTCCCCTAAATATTTTTAAAAATCATGTTTTATTTTGTATTTATTCTTGATCAGGATTAAAAGCTTTTTATTCTGATCAGAAGCCAAAGTTATAATTGTTCTTTTATTTTTTCCACTGATTGGTAAGATTTAATTATTTATGAGAATTTATTGTGCATCGCAAATATTTCTAAATTTTAATAAGCAGTACAGCTATTCTGTACATCCATTCTATTTTCTTTATTATTTCTAATTTCTCTAAAAGACTGTTATAGTTTATTTCTAATCTTTACATTATTTTTTAAGATTAAAATTATTATAAGAAGTTTAAAATAAATGATTAAAACAGTAGTAAATTTGTAATTAAAAAATGAGCTTTCTTTTAAAGCAGCAAGCAGTAAAATAAGAGTCATGTGAATTGCAGAGAGTACCTATAGATAGAATATTCTTTTATTTGGAATGCTAAATATTTTAACTATATTTTTATTATCATCATATAAAAATCGATCTTAAACAATTTTACAAAGATATGCAGTTTTAAACAAAATTAAAGATGCCATTCTCAATCAAACTTTTTCCTAAAAAAAAATGATGGGTTGGCGAGTGATAAATGGGACTTTATAGTACCCTTCCATATGGAAAATATATTGAAATAAAGCATATCAGATATAAATACAAATAAACTGGCTTGGATTAAAATCTCCAAGTGTTTGAAATTTTCTGGATATTAGCTCGAATAATATAAAATAAAAGTACTTCTATATACAAAACAGGTAAAACAGTGCTTAATTGGAAATCGAATTAGTCAGAAATCAATCATAAGAATCAGTTCATATAGTCATCTAATGACTATTTATTATTCAATATTAATGTAAAATTAGTTCTAGAGTGCTGAGAGAGAGATCACAATTAACAATGTATTTGAAGTCATAAAAAAAAAAATACTATTAGGTTCTACCTACTTTAGTCCTTCTGACAAAAAAAAAATAAAAATTATTTAGTTTACACATTTAATCATAAGAAATTAATAAGAAATATCATAATATAAACATGAGCAAAAATAAGTAGACAAATTATAAAATATAATAAAATATTAATTAATCATTAAACAATATAAAGTAAAAAAAAAAAGGCTTACTTCGAAGTATAAGCATAGCTAACAAGCTGTTCAAAGGCTTCATAGTCAACAGTGTTAAGTTTGTATGAAGCCGTACCTGAATTATTATTCTTCTGCCCACAGAAGAGATCAAATAAAACTGGACTAACACAAGCTAATATTGCTCTATGAGCATGTACCTCATGTTGCCCAACCTGTAATATTACATCACAAAACTGACCATTTTTACGTAATGTATTGAGACCCATCATCAGCGTATTATTAAGTTCATCGTCAACAAAGATAAATGAAAATTCTTGAGACTCCATTGTCACCATGGTCTGTAAAGATACACATATTCCAATTCAAAAATTTTAGTTATTAATATATCAAACTTGATTCAATGCATATAATTAAAAATGTTTAAATCATTAATTTCCTTTAAAAAAAAACATTTATGAATCAAAAATGCTATGAATATTTACAGATCATTTTATTCCCAAAGTTCCGATTTTTTTTTTTTTCAATGATGTAAATAGATAAATATTACTACAAACATACTATTATATATTTGAAAAAACTAGGGGGATTAAATATATATTACAAATATTTATAAAAGCTATTTACAAATACAAAAATATTACAAATTAAAACCTAAGCAATATAATATTTTTTTCTTACAAAAAAAAAAAATTTGCTTATCCTTATTTTTATCTTACTTTCAATAAGTCTAAAAAAATTTATAACAATATATTACATTATATCTTTCAAAACTGTTCATCCTACATCTAGTTACCTATTGTTAATTAGTCAAAACAAAACAAAAAATTATATCCTATACAGTATCCCCAGCATGCAGATAGAGGAATGGTCTTGAAATATGAAGGCTAGGTGCAAATAAGCAAAGTAAATGCAAGAAGCAATTGATGACAATGAGACAGCAGTTACTATCAGGAAATAGTGAAGAGGACTGTGGTAATAAAGCAAAAATGGAAAATAAGTTTGAGGACATTGTAAATAGTTGATTTTAAAATCATCCAAAATTGTATACATAGAAAGCTCCAAGTGACAGAAAATGCAGGATAGATATAAGACAGCTATTCAAATTTTGCATGCTTTGCCTGGTGCTGATATAAACTCTGATCATAATTTGGTTATGATTAAATTAAAGTTGAGTTTAAAAATAAAATGAAGGAAAAGATAATTATGATGGGACTTAGATAAATTGAGAGATATGAAGAAAGGAAAATTTGGTTTAATTATGTGAAAATATAGTAACGAGAATTGATAAAGATGAAGAATACATATATAATTATGATAAGTTTTGGAGTGGGATTAAAGGAGGAATCTTAAAACAACAAAAAATCAAATGGGAATGATTCAGTTAAAAAAAGCTAAACAACCTAGGATAATGAAAAGTATAATGGAAAAGATGGAAATATGAAGATGGAAGAATGTCATTATTGAAGAAGAACAAATAGCTTATAAAAAAAATTAATAATGAACTAAGAAAAGGAAGATTTAGCAAAAGAAAAATGGTTGGAACAGAGGCAAAAAATAACTGAGTAGCAAGTAATATAACTCATAAAAATGGAGAGATTAATTGATATTAAAAGATGAAAAGAATAACTTCAACATTTAGTTAACAAAGAACATGAAGGTATTAATTATGACCTTGAAAATGAAAATGTTGAAGTAGATGATATAAGTAAGGACATAATGAAAGGTGAATAATAGTCAATAAAATAAAAAATAAAAAAATGGTAAAGCTGTTGTACTTGACACAATGCCTATAGAATTTTTGAAAGAATTGGGAGAAATTACTACAAAGGAAATAGCTGGACTGTGCAATTTTATATATAATAGTGGAGTTTGGCCTGAAGATTTCTTGAGGACCATAATGATTCCAATTACTAAAAAAAAAAAAAAGCTAGTAGATGTGAGAAGTACAAATCAATAAGTTTGTTATCTCACGCTTCAAAAATATGATTATTTCAAAGAATTTATAGAATATAGAATATTTTATGAAAGAAAAGTTTGGTTTTTAAAAAAGAAAAAGTAAAAGTGATGAAACTGATGTTGTAGAACAATTGCAGAGAAATATATTGAAAAAGATAAGGGAAATGATATATATTTTATGGATGTGGAAAAAATATTTGATAGAGTAATCTGAAATAAACTTATGACCATCTTAAAAAATAAAATAGTATTTTGGAAAGAGAGAAGATTGATTTGGAATATATATACTATGCAAAAAAATAAGAATTAGAGTAAAAAATAATGAGACTGATAAAGTGAATGTAGAAAGATGAGTTAGGCAAGACTGCTGTGCATCATTTGTGCCTGTTAATATTTATTTAGTAGATATGTTAAATAAATATTTAGATTGTGAAGAAGCTAATGTTGATGGGAAAATAATAAAATGTCTTAAGATTTGCAGATAATATGGTTCTTATAGCTGAGAATAAAAAGAAACTTAAGAATATGTTGAATAAATTGAAGGAAAGATGTATGGAATATGGAATGAAGATTACTGTTAAAAAGATCAAATGTTGATGGATAGAGAGGAATACAAAAAGGCTACAAGTTGAAATCCATGATAATATAGTTCAATACGTAAATAGATTTAGATATTTGGGTAGCTAGTTGAGGGAGGATAAAAAAATGGAAGATGAAGTTTAAAAAAAAAATAGCATTGGCAAAGGAAGCATTTATTAAGAAAAAGAATATTTTGTGGGTCTTTGAAGAGAGAATTAAAAAAAGTTTAATTAAATGCTATCTGTAGAGTATACTATTGTAGTGAAACATGGACAATGGGTAAAAAAAAATTAGTTGGATGAATAAATACCAAATAAAAAAGTTTTTGCAAGACTAACGAAAAAGGATGAAAAATATTAATTGGATGAATAAAATGCCAAATAAAGTTTTTGAAAAAGTAAATGAAAAAAGATTGATCAAGAAAATTGGAGATAGAAAGAGAAACTGGATTGGCATATATTAAGAAGGAAAAATAAGAATGACATTACTGGATGATATAAGAGACAGATGAGATATGTGAATTTGAAGACTCTGGCAAAAAGAGGACGAATTTGTCATATGACTGCTTTCTTGATTTATCCATAGCATAAAATACTACTGATGATGATATACAATTGGGTCTGCTGCAGTGTACATTTTTAGAATGAATAAATGAAAAAATAAATCCTTTTTTCCCCTTATGATTTATGAAAATAATTACTGCAATATAATGCTGTTGGCTGACATCATTCTGTGAGTGTGCAAAATGTTTCTGAACTTTTTTTAATTTGACTTCAGCATTAGACATCGTATTTTTTAAGATTTAGCTACCAATTTACTTCTATTTATCTGTTTATCTGTATTTTAGCAATAAAAATTCTGTATTTTTTTTTAATAATTCTATTATACATGCATAATAATTTTAGCCATGAATCAAAAAAAGTCAGAAAACAAATTAACATAGTAATCAAGAAAGAAATAATTTCCAAGCAAAAAATTGGATACTGAATAATTAAACCAATGATCAGTGACTTTTTATGATTTTTATTAAGATAGATTTGTTTATGCTTTTTATTTTAAAAGTTCAATTTTAGCTTTACTTCTTTCTCTCCTTAACCAATAGATTGAGGAGAGGCAGTGTAGTTAGTTCTTGAGCCTTCTTTCTCTCTCTCACACACCAAATTATTCATAAATTTGAAATTCCTTTTTCCTTTACTTCAACTGAATATTTAATCCTAAGTTTTCCAATACTAAAGGTTTCTCTTCATCACTCCCTCCAACAACAATGAGCACCATTCCAAATATCTCATACCAAATGACCAATCATACTATTTCTTCTTTAAGCAATTCCTTCCAGATATATCTCTTATCTTCTCTAGTCAAATTCAACACTTTTACATTTCCCATACTAGCAATCCAGATATCTTCATCATGCAGTGTCATCACCACATCTCAAAAGACTTTTTCTTTTCAGCAGTGTCCATGTCTCTGACCCTATGTAAGAACCATTCTAGGTTAAACTCTTTAAAGTTTTTTCACTACATACTAGAAAAAACAGAAAATTAATTAAAGTAGCATCAAAAAAGAAATAATTTCCAAGCAATTAAAGAAGGGATTCTGAATATAAAATGGCTACATGAATAATTTGCACATTTTAAGTTTTTACTAGGGTAAATCTGTTTATGTTTTTAAATTTATGTACTTACAAAATTGATTTCAGTTTTCAATAGAATCAAATTTTTATGTAATTATAGTGTTTAAAATCTTAATTAAGAATAACAATTAATTGCATGCCCATTTTTATACTTTTCCTGTTTAAATGGAGGCATTGGATAATAACTTTGATTTAGACCAAAGACTTAAAATTGATTCCACACAAAATTCAATATATTTCAATATGTCCTAGGACAAATGAATTGTATACCAAATGAGTATGTGGAACCAATTACTTTAATTGTAGTATTCTAATCTTTTATTGAAGTTAAATATACCTAGTACAATAAATTGTCAAAATGTTGGAAACAAAATGACATAAATATTTATGCCATTATTAAAAAGTAATAAAAGCTTTTTAAAAAAAAAAATAGAGAATTGAAGACTTTTAATGTTTAAACATGTGAAACTGTTTAAAAATTCAAATAAAAGATATATATAACACATTATATATATATATTAAAACACTTAACAGAACAGCAATAAAGACTTCAGACCACTCAAAGAAGTATGGAGAAATGCATGTTGGGAGTAACAAGAAGAAATCGAAAACGCAATATATAGGTTCTTAAGAGAACAATCATATTACTGACCTCATTGAAAAAATTAAAAGACTGAAGTGGAGTTGGGCTGGACATATTGCTAGAAGAGATGATAATAGATGGGCAATTGAAATCTTAAACTGGATTCCAAAAGATTTTAAAAGACCCAAAAAGGGACCACATATGAGATGGATGGATGAAATTAAGAAAGTGTGCAGCAGTGATGTAGAGAAGAGAAGCTAAAGATCAGAGAAGATGGTTTGAACTTGGAGACCTTCATCCTGCAGTGGATTGATAATGGTTGATGATAATGATGATAATTCATGAAATAATTATCCATGCAAAATAAATATATAAA
Organism: Epiperipatus broadwayi; assembly: GCA_028023455.1. Classification (NCBI taxonomy): domain Eukaryota; kingdom Metazoa; phylum Onychophora; class Udeonychophora; order Euonychophora; family Peripatidae; genus Epiperipatus; species Epiperipatus broadwayi. Next base: position 1,432,726 of record JAQFVV010006308.1, on the reverse strand, counting down.
TTCCTTCAATAGGAGGTAATAAAATCAAAGTCATTTAAATAAAAGTTAAGATGCAATTTATAATTAAATAAAATTGCATATCTTAAAAAAGAAATATAATTTGAGAGGTTGGAAATAAAATCATATCATAGATCATTCATAACAAAATGGACAAATGCACTAATTATGACATAAAATTGCAGCAAATGCTGTAAATTTAAAAAAACAACTTTTCTTCTATTAAAAAAAAAAAAAATATTATATTCAAAATATTTGTTTGAATGAATGCAGATTATGTAATGCTTTTTTTCCTTAAATTTTCCTTTACAAAATTTCAAAAATTAACTAATGATTTCATTATCATCACCACAAATAATAATAATAACAACAAATACAATAAAATTACACTGATATAAAAAAGTAATAAGTTTTAACAAAACAAAGTTAATGACAATTTTGAATCTTGTATTATTATAAAAAAAAATTTCCATTTGTGGTGGCTAATTTCAAAACTTAGGGACCAATTTTAAATTTGTTTTAAATAGGTTTTTTTATTATTTTCTAATTTGTACGTATATTGGTCATAAATTTACTATAAACAATTGGTACCACCAAAACTGTGTCATGTAGTTATTACAATACAAACATCAAATATAAACTGAAAATTTCAACTGAAATAAAAAAAACAATGTCTTATGTAAAGTCTTATTGAATATTTGAAATATATTATTTAGTTCCAATTTAATTTATAAAAGCAACATATTTTGAATGCATTAATTTTGACAAAATTGTCTCAAGATAAATCTTAAAAATTATCTACTAATCATTTTTATTAAGCTTAACTATTTAATTTTTCAGTCCATATGCTCTAAACCCAATTAAAGATTAATATCTTGGTTATTAAATCTCAGCTTGCATATTATTCACTTAACAACTCACTTTTTATTGTTCATACATGATGTACTCAAAACATAATAAAACTTCTGAATTCAATACTCTCTTTAAAACATATGGTATATAAAGACATGTGTAAAAAGCAAATGATCCTCAAGATGAAGGCTAGTTTTCCCAGAAATGTATCTTAAGCATCATTTGCTTTGTACATATGTCTAACCATATGATTTAAGAGAGTAATAAGTTTAAAAGCTTCATTATGTATATTAAAATGTATATGATTACAAAAAAATATATATGGAAAATTGTTGAATGTAAAATAATGTTGAGATTTAAAGCAGTACATTTAAATTATTTAAAATTAAAACTATAAAAAGAAAAGAGGTAAATGTATGTTACATCCAGATCTATAAAAAAAAATTGTGCTGATAATAAAGGTATTTAAGAAAGACTTAGATAATGGATTTTAAATCATTTTCAAAATTTAAAGAATTTGTTGATGATTCAGAAACATTTTAGTGTTGAATTATTTTAATGATAATACGATCAATTGTACAAACATTAATGCACCTATTATTAGGCTGAGCACATTAAAAGACCAAAGGACTCAATCTAGAGAATTTTGGTTCTAATGTTCATAAAACAGTAATAATATAGGATAAACCATTTGTTGAAACATTTTATAAAATCAAAAAATGTAATTGATTTTCTGACATTTTTTAAATAGCAATATTTTAATCAATATGATAATTTAATTCAAGACTAGCCTAGCTAAATCTCAAATATCTAAATTTGAGTTAGTTGTATTCAATGTGGTAAAATAATTGAGCAAATTTACAAAAAGCATGAACAGATAAAATTTTAATATCATTGACAAAAATTACTCAAAAATTATTCAGTCTACTAAATCAATTCATTATAATATGAATATAATTTTTTTTCTCCCCTTAAGACATTAATGTGAGAAATGAAAAGTAATTTAATTTTTAAAAGAACAAATAGATTAACAACCACTAAAAATTCATATAGCACTGAATTCATTTATTACATTAAAAATGTTTCTTATAAACATTTTTCTAAATCTAAACAATGCTGAAGATTTACATACCCAGAATGATTTTCCAGCGCTAAAAAATGAAAGATAAAAAAAATCAATACTAAAAGACTTACATAAAAAGCAATATACCAAATATGAAACTACAGAAGAATGATCCGATATACAATTTGCATAAATACATCAAAAATATAAAAACAAAAACATTCAAAACAAGGCTGAAAAACTTCTGGCAATTAACAAAGGAATAAATATTTCAAATATAAAATAGTGATTTCTACAGATAAATATTTAATAAAACATTGCAGCACTTATGGAAAATATTTTAACTAATCTCAGTTTAAAATAAAAATGTAAATAGAAAGTAATACACATGAAGAATATAGAAATTATTAAGAATATGGTTGTGTAACTTTTGCATATAGTGAATCCTATTGGAAAACAACACAAAATAATTGCAATTATTTATAGAACTTCCCTCTTACATTATGATGGGATGTTTTGACATTCTGATATTCTACTGCTTAAATTAACACAAGTGGTAATCGGGTTAAATGTATTTTCAAAATAATCAAATTGACAAGGATTGTGTCAGTTTTCAAAATATGATTCCAATAATTATATCTATTACTATTTTATCCCATTATCTAAATTTTGGAATAACCAATACATACTCACTTTAGATAATTTGACTAATTTATAATTAATTTCAACAGCTTTTAGATTTAAAAGATATGTAATAACTCAGCTTAATAGTTATCAACAAATAAAAAAATCTTTCTTTTTTTCTTTTCAAAAACTTTATTTTTTATCTCAATACTGAACATATATATACATTTATATACAACGTTTCAACTGTTTTATCTCATACAGTCATTTTCAAGGATATCTTTCTCCTACTGCTATATTTTATTACTCTTTTTTTTTTTATTTACATTGTTTAATTACAAATATATCTTAAAATCATCCAAGATAGTTTCTTGGATGATTTTAAGATATATTTGTAATTAAACAATGTAAATATATAAAAAAAAGAGTAATAAAATATAGCAGTAGGAGAAAGATATCCTTGAAAATGACTGTATGAGATAAAACAGTTGAAACGTTGTATATAAATGTATATATATGTTCAGTATTGAGATAAAAAATAAAGTTTTTGAAAAGAAAAAAGGAAAAGGATTTTTTATTTGTTGATATTATTGTAGAACATATATATTTTGAAAGAAAAAGTGGATGTATCTTTGCTGTGTTATTATATATGGCTTAATAGTTATCAGGGATCACATTTTTCTTGCCATGAACAAAAAAAAATGCTTGAAGATGTTATTCATGATAATTTTCACCTCATTTATTCAAGTTATAGTTGTATCTTCAATAAGTTTAAAAATTTATTTAGATAGTTAAATCATATTTAATAAATCCACTTTTTATACTATTGTGTACACAATTTTGTTCGATGATTTTTAAACAAAGTGTTTGCAAACACAAATCTATTCTCCTTAAAAAATTGTAACTGGCTACTTCTTTCATTTCCTTTTCCAATACCATAATTTCTAACCTTTTTTCCTTCCTTCCCTTTCCCTACAAGATAGTTGGCATAAAAACTTGTAGGAATAAGTCTATCTTCAACACAATCTTTCTTTGCCATTGCAGTATCCTCAACTATGACTGGGCCATCAGCAAACAAATATATAATAAAACTCAACAGGATAACTGCATATATATATTTAGCAATAATAATTTAGTAACAATTAGGAAAAAGAATTACTATACTGATTTTTAACACAAATATACAGTCTGTATATGAGCGATCTTAAATCACAGGTTGATTACTGAATAGCAAATAATGTTGATAAAGTTTAGGTAAGCTATAATTCACTTCACCTTTACTACTGTCTATCGTCTTTATCACCCAATCCTCTAAGAGCGTCTTGAAGCGTTCAAAATAATAAAACCGAGACGGTCTGTTAAAGGTATTAGTCGGCTTAATGACCTACAGGAGCAGAGATCTTGGGAATGAAGTTCTCCGATGACGATCTGCTGCTTTACAACTTGTGGAACAGTGACAGTAGCAGCAATCACAGGAAGAGAGAGTGGTCAGTCCTTTTTTCCTATCAATTTATAACCTCTCTCTTCTTTTGTTTCCTTATCATTTTCTGAAGTACTTTTACTTCTGCATTGTTCTCGTACAATGAAATTTCTCTTAGGAATGTATTTCGTATATGGTAATGTTTTAGGTCTATACAATTAATTAGTCTTAGGAATTTATTTCCATCTCTGTAAGGTTTTAGTTCTATACAATTAATTAGGAATTTATTTCCATCTCTATTTCCATCTCTGTAAAGTTTTAGATCTTTCCATCTCTGTAAAGTTTTAGATCTATATAATTAATTAGTGTCTTAGAAATTCATTTCCATATAAGGTAATTTATAAAGTCCATTCAATTAATTAATATATATTTGAGACAGTGTTTATTTTAACTTTGTTTAAATTGAACATTTATTTTCAACGATTTGTTTAGCAGAATTCTTAAGTTTAAAATACTACTTAATATTTTGCAGCCATACCATTCCAAATTTTCTTTCCAAGAGTAATGCGAACTCAATTTACTGCTTTATCATCACCAGTATAAAATAACATTTCCATTATTTACTTCACCACATTCCTCCTACCTCACTTCTCTTATTCCTATAACATCTTTTTTATTTATTTTCATTTCTCTTTCAGAATTTTCAAATCTCCCAGTTACATTCCATGTACCAGCTCTCAATGTGTCTTCTCTCAATGAATGATCTTTATGAGAATTTTTCAGGTTTACAACCTGAGTAGCCTCATGTCTACTCCTTCTGGGCAAAACCCCAAAACCATGTTTATCTAAGGTCTCAATCTTGTGGGCATACTCATAATAAAAATTTAAAAAAATAAGAGAATTATAAGGCAAAGTGGTTTCCTGTTAACTTCTTTGCCTGGAAGTTACAGGTTTAGGTAGTAGCCTTATCTCATAAAATAATCATCCATTTGCTGCTGCTGATCCAATACTCAGCATGGTGTTGACTTATTTTAATGGCGGTCAACACACACAATTATACATTCCCTATGATAGAAATTTGTGCCATTTACTAGAAATAAACACCTCTATCCCCTTCACCACTTTTTGATAGTGAATGTTATCCCATTGTCAGCAACTGTCTATTTAATTTATTTTGCTTATTTGCAGCTAACCTTCATACCGACGGCTATTCCCCTATCCCAATCTGGGAATGCTTTGAGTGACATGGAACCCATGCCCTGAAATCCAAGCCAGGTATATAATATAAAAAAAATTTATAACAATCCATATAAAAATTGACCTGAAACTATCCCAAAACAATGTTCCAAGTTTTAAATTATGAGATATAGACAATAATAATCCGGAAATGTATGTCAACTTTTTTAATTAAAACCAATAATATGAAATGTTCACTCAATTGCAAATAAAATTCCCTGTTGACAATTGTTAATATTTAATACATATAAGTAATATTTTATAATAATGACAGAATGGAAACCAGATTCCTGCATTTAAATAAAATTTGTCATTAAATAAATTTGGCTTTTTTTTTTTCATTCAAAAATCCATATAGCAAGACGTAATGTAATGGCCACTGAGTACATGTTTTTGATAAATCTTTTTCCAGCAATCTTATTGTAATATTGTGTATAAAATAATGTCTGCCTTTAAATCTATGTACTTAGCAGAAGTAGCATTTTACATATGAATATCATAAATCAAACATGAGAAATTCTTTAATCAATGCAAATAATCAATGTTCATGATTATGTGTCCTTTAGTAATCTCAATTTTGAAAAACAATCATAATAGCATAATAATATCAACAATTAAAAATCATACATTCTTAATTTTGTCTTATACATGTTCACATTTTAATAGATTTATTAAATGCTGAAATTATAACATTGAATTTTTACCCCAATATATGGGTAAGTAGAAAGTAAGATTGTCCTAACAAACAAACAAAAAATATTTGTTGTTTTTTTTTGGGGAGTTTTAGCAACCCTACATATAATAAAAAACTAACATTATTATTATATAGGATGAAACAAGTTATTTTTATTAACACAATTATAATTCATTAATCATTCATATTTCATTAATTATTTTAAAACACAATTAATTAAACATTTATAAACAAATCTTTCAAAAGACCAACAATATTTAAAATAATTAATTATAAGCACAGGTCTGAACCACAACATTTTCCACAATCTGATTAATGATGAAAAAAAAATTTAAGTATTATTGAGCTATGTTCAAATTTATTTTTCAGTGAACATATTTATGCATGTATAAAACCTACATGATATACTAAATTTAAAAAAAATAAGTGTTTATTATTTGAAACATTCTATTACTAATAACATTTAAAATGGATGCCCTGTAATTAACAATTTTAAAATTAATAACGCTAAGATTTTTTTAGCCTAAATTATCTACATCTGATTAAAAAAAAAAAAAACTTTTTTTCTAATAAATGAAAGATTATTCTTTTTCTTTTCAACAGAAGACAAAGTTGAAAAAAAACAAAATGAGTTAGTGACTTTAAAAATGTATTTATCTCCTCTTTAATATAATTATTCAATTGTAAAAATGTTTCATAGTTTCTGTATACATTATATAATGTAAATTAAAAAGAAATTAAGAAAAAATACTATTAAAATAACCAAATTTAAACACAAAATTAAAATAGATGTCATTTAGTTAAGATAAAAATATTAAATATTATTTAACGCAATATTTAATACCCTTCTGAAAATCATTAGATATGTATGAATGCTGTGAACAAATTAACAATAGACATGAGCATAATTCTAGGAATCACATAATTCAACATATATTACTAAAAAGTGCACATACACACAACTATAACAAAAACTTATCGCTGCGAGATGCTACTATATCTCAGTTGTAATGGGAGTTTTTTGTAAAAACTATTTACTATTTGCAAACTGAATTCTTAGAAAGTATATATAAGTGCCTGCATACATGCTAAAAAATAACAGATATTTTTTCAATTCTCTACAAAAATTGTTTTACATATTATAACAGATAAAATGTAATTATGCAATAAACTTTCAAAAATTAAACAAATTTATTAAATATATAATCATAAGTAATCTATATCTAGATGAAATCTGGATAAATTATATAAATTTTCGAAGATTTGAATCTATTTTATGATATAGTAAATAAATATAACATTATATGACTCAGTTAAGCTTGAGTAATTAATAAATGTTAGCATTCGTTTCTTACTTAATTAAGCTTATAATAAGTGATAAAATTGAAGTAAAATAAATAGTTTTATCTTAAATAATCTCTTTATCTAAAACTATGACAGCATAATAACTACATAAGACAAACATTTTTCCAACTGGGCTATAAGGAAAGAGGTATCTTTCCTCCCCCATTAAAAAGCTACAAAGAAAAAGATGAAAAAACAGGAATTTCTGAATGGCTGTGGAAAAATCTGAATATATGCTTTAGTAATAAAACATAATAGAATCTTATACATCCTAAGAAAAATAATAATTCTTTTAATAATAAATAAATATTTATTTTGACTATTAGAATTATTTACAAATTTCTAATATTTAAATATTCATCATATACTATAATTACTATTCTATAACAAGGCTGAATCCTAGAATTATCAAAGTATTTATTTATGAATTACAAGAGGAAATAAAAAATGTGTTTATGTTTATCATGATAGAGTCATGAGAATGGAATCAAAGAGCTATATTTGGCTCATAAGCCATAGTTTGCTGATTCTTGTTGTAGAGTAATATATCTGCTAGCCTGAGTAATTATGTGAACAACAAATAATGCTATCTAGTGTTCACTGAATAATCAACATATTGAATGTAAAATTCTAGAAAAGAGTAAATCGAACTACTCTCAGAAAGGTGTAATTACAAATGTAATAAAGACAAGCTTAATATGATACAAAATAATTACTAATAAAAATAATTTCTCTAAATCTGTTTAAAAAAAAAAAAAAAAGCATCCTACATCAAAATAAACGTTTTATTCTTTTATAGTACATAAGAGAAAATACATGTGTGTAAATGTATACCTTTATTTAAATTTTAAAATATAATATATTGAAGCGGTTAACCTGAGATTCAGATTACGCTTCGCAGTCCCATCTGATCCCTCACCACCAAACCGAATTCAAATCCCAGTCATATGCTTATTGTAACAGTCAGATTCGTGTATCTCGTTAACACACTGCAGAATTCAAACCCCAGACACAAAACTCAACACTCAAGGAGAGGTTGCCTCCCAGAAATCCTAAGTTCGAATCCAAAGTCTATACTTCACAGGGCCACCTATGTGACAATGCATCTGATGCTAATAATAGCATAGTTTCTTGCCGGTGACGGTGGTCAGGGAGAAGCAAGAGACTGTATATCAAAATATATCATTAGGTTTGCTAACTAACATCTATAGATGGTACAAAATATATATATATAATGTGATATAGACCGAGGTAATGGTGTGGATCACAGAAAATAAATAAGTAATATCAAATTGATTAAAATTTAATGTGGTTTATAATTTAACATTATAAATATGGGCATTGTCTGTATAAGCCAGACCGTGCCGTTTAGTCATATAAAAAAAATGTAAACGAAGTGTCATTTACGTTTACAATAATGGTTTATTAACATTATATATTCTCTATACCTTGGGTTAATGCAATATAATATTATAATTTAAGCAAAAGTACAGTTGAATAAAGAAAGGTTGATTTCAAAGACATACGAAGTCTATAGTAAATATAATAAGTGTTTGCTTAATTAGATTTCTATATTTAATATTTGACATTGACTTCAAGAATAGTGCGGATGAAAGCTCGCTGACTTAAAGGTAAAGAAGTGATTAAGACGCGGGCAATTTAATGAAATATTAAAATTATATTAAGAGGTCAGTTGTACCAGTGAAGCTTTAATGTACTGGATGGAGTGTGGTACATTGAAACCGCGTTGCTTTGCAAAGTAAAATAATAAGATTAAAATAAAGCTGACGGGATGGCGTCTCACCATAAATCCGTGAAAGGTTTCATCACAAATCAGACCGAGCCTGGCATCCTACCATGTAACTCCATGACTGAGTGACTCATGCGTAAAATTCCCAGATATGGCTTTCTTGCACATACTCTATCTGGGAACTGCTTGAAGGAAAGGGAAGTCTCAGCCATTTTTACCCTTGAGAAATCAAAGCAGGCCTCAAATACCCAATACACCTACCCGGTAACACACAATATAACATGCATAAATGAATATATAAAAAGGTGACTCTAATCAAGCAAAGGCGCTTAATCAATTCCTAAATAATTTTAAGAATTCCGCACATTCTCGACCTCAACTTTAACAGTTCTCAAAGTAAACTACAATTACAAGAAAATAAGTTATTTTAAAAAAAGGGTGAGGAGTGCATGATTATAAGAATTCATGAGATTATACGTAATCATGCAATTGTACAAGACATTTAATAGAGGTTCAGTTTTACAATTAACCCACACTAATATGGCAGCATACTAATTCAAAAAGGGAAAAGTGATTTGCTCGTTCGATGACTATCCAGGCACATTATCATAATGAAAGACATAAAATAAATTAGCAAAATATAAAAATATTAACCCAAGGATAGAGAGAAAAGTACACAATTTAGTTTACAAAGATTATAGAAAATTAGGTAGTTTTATGATAGGAAATGCATTTAAAATTTAGCTATAGCTTTATGAGAGGGAAATATATCACAAGAGCATTTGAGTTAATTAATTTATCTCATATGAGAAGTGGAGCATTCAATGGATGCATTTAGTCTTTGATTAACTTGGAGACTTTATTTTCACTGATTTGATGGCAGCAGCATGTAGTTGGATGTTCATGGCAGCTTCTTTGGTCCAGGATGAAACTAGGTTAGATTTTCAGCAGCAACGGCAGTTTATAGTAGGTCTTCTTAGGTAAAAAACATCAGATGGGATGACGTGCCACAGGATAACCATTCCCGAGAGGGAAGAGAACCTTCCTGCCGGCCCTACTCAAACATTCTACTTTCACTTGGCAAAGACTAGTAAGTATAGTTCTCTAATGGTATAAGGCTAGCTTTAGCTTCTTGTAATAAATTTAAAATATATCAGCGAACTTCAGCTTTAATAAAATACTTAATATATGGCCACTTTCTAAAATCAGTAAACTATATCTCAACAATCTGGCCATTAACTAACTAATTAATAAATTCAGCTCTATATATCAGAGAAGTATACAATAGCACTGCCCCGCGGCTAACCTTTTAACCGCTAATTATATTATTGGTTGTATGAGGTAAAAATCAAATCTTTTAATTGGCCAACTCACAAACTGAAGACAAAGCCTATTGTTAAAACATATTCGCCTATAATATTAAATTCAACTCAGATACGTTTATAAAAAGTATATTACTAATTTTTCAGGTTATGAAGAGAACGAAAGTTCTTTCAAAAATAAATTGCTATTTATTTATTCTAAAATATTCAATTTCGGCAACATAAAAGCTATAATATAAACAAAAAGGTCGACTTTTACGTTATAGAAAAGTAAATATTTCTTTTTATTAGATCTTTAATATTTTTACTAAAATCTTCAATATTTTTCGAAAATAATTTTGTTTTTTTAGTATATTTTTTAAAAAACTAGTTTAATTTCTGAAATTATATTTTTTTAATACTTAAAATTGCATTCGAAATGAAAATCTCAGCGTTTTTCTTTATTTTCTTTGATCAGGCGGTTTCTTTGTTCTTTCCAGCCAATCAGAATGTCTTTTTCGGCTGAGAGCTCACTAACAACCAATTACAAACGATGTTCTTTCTTTGTTTAGGTTTAAATGCGTTTTTTTTATTTTTTACTTGTAAAATAATTCGGAAGAGGGCACCATCTTACAGAACTTTTAAAAACCTATTCAAAACCTATCAAACGAATTTTTTAGCATAAGAACTGGCAGAGTTAGAGTGACGTCAGATGTCTACGAGGAGCTTCGTAAGAGGCGGGAAAAGGGCTAACAATCATTTCCAAAAATAAATGCCAAAACAAATGCTGCAACTTATCTTATCCGAATATCTAATACAATGGGGTTTTATAATTAATTTTTACTTTTAAGATTCGGATTAAAACTTTAATTTTGTTTTAAAAATATTTTAATTAAAAAATACCAGTGGGCATCTGTTGTTTATCTTGATGGCCAAATATTCAAGCCACTAATGTATTTTAGAAAATCTTATTAATTAAGCCTACTGTTCTCTTCCCAACCCTCATTTACTTTCTACATAAAATTTCTGGCGTGATTTTTAAAATCTAAAATTACAAAATTATTTATTTTTTAATTCTAAATGTTTAAATTATTTAAAAGTTGAAAATTATTTTATATTAAATGAAAACAAATATTACGAATGTAATATTTCTAAATAAATAGATTTAAACAAAACAACTTTAAATAACCAAATATTACTTTTACTTAAGTTTTAAAATATATTATCACAGTATGTGTGTAAATGCGACTTATATAACCTATTTTTTTAAACAAATATATATGTGTGTACATACTCGCAATTTATAAATCATTAATGTAGGGATTCTGAAATTATATATATCACATGAGCATTTATACTTGTGGTCTAAATTAGGCGGGATTTCAGCATATAAGCGCAGTACAGACACATTACGATATGTTGGAGTTTAAACTAAAGTATGAGGGTAGGAAAGAAATGAGAAACGGTGAAACGAAGATTTGCAAAGCAAATCTTACTGTTTCATTATATACGCACCTATGTAATTCATTTTCTCTTAAATTTTCTTTTAAAATAACTATTAACAAGAGATTTAATAATCTCTTAACTAAAATAAATAACTGATAATATTTTATAGATTTTAATAGGTCATATGTGGGCGTAAATCATATGTATATATTAAAGGTGATGGGGTATTGTGTATAAATCAATATTTATGTTCATATATTTTGTATTAAAATGTATATTTAAAATTATGTTATATTAAAATACATATTTTTGTAATGGCGGTCAGGATGATGCAATCGGCTTGGTAGCTTCTAGAAGCATTCCAAACTAAAATCCATTAGTAGTATTTCTATGAAAAAATCCAAATCAATTTCCTTAATGAAATGTGTCGTTTAGTAAAATCTATTTCTGAGCTAGAAATAGATTTAGAACAATCATTTCAGAAATATACCAACCCGATTGCATTGTTTATACTACCTTAATAACAAAAGGTTATTAAAAGTCGATCTGTAGCAGTATTTAATAGCCTTAGGTTATGGAGCTTAAAAGCATTCTTGAGATAAACAAGAATCATATAAATAGGGCCCGATTTCAGTTATCGAGAAAGAGTACTTAAATTTGTAAAGCGTCGACCAAATGAATCCATGTCACTCAAAATTTCAGCATGGCCACCGTTGAGTAGAAAAGGGGAAAGATACACCTTCTTCCGGCCATACTTAATCCAGCTCCGCCAGCCTGCTGCTATACTGTTAAACATCCATGAACCTAATGCAATGCCGTAAAGACTAACCCGGAGATCTGCTACCTGCTTTCAAAAGGTAATGCTGTTGAAGTGCTGCCATTATGAACTCTTAACTTTCTTTTAATTAATTCTTAAATGTTTAAGAATTTAATATTAATGACTTGTAAACTCTGTAACCCATTCTATAATCACTTTCATAAATCTTTTAATATGTAATCCTTTAATATAAGTGACTCTAAATTATTCTATAATCATTTTCATTTAGCCTCATAATTTATTTCACTTTTAATTTGATGCGGCAATTATTTTCCTAATATTTTATCTAATATGTATATTTTAAATGTTAAATGATATCTCAATAGTCCCCCACCTTCGCCAGCATAATTATTTTTAGTTTAGCTCCTCATCATTAAAAGAGAGCACCAATTGATTAGTTAATTTGTTTTTACTTTTGAAACTATAAACGCTTGCTAGCCTTGGGAAAAGATTTTTAAATGTATATTTTTTTAGTCATTATACTTTTTGCGTAAATAACAGAGAGGGAAAATAAAGTTCCACCTTTGATTAGTTTACGAATTATACAAATGTTAATCTCTTTACTAATGCAATATTAATTCAAAACAAATTATTAATTATATATATATATTACTTTTATATGTCTTTATCCTTGCCCATTTAAACATATATGCATACTTTTATTAAAGCACACCTTGGATTTAATTTTATATTACGTTAAACGTATGTGGAGTTTTATTGAAGAAATGTAATGAAAGGGGGAGGGGATTAGAACTTTAGTTTATGTTAAAACTTAAAATATATTTTCTAATAATGCCTTTCTAATTACGTTAGTAAATGCGATCATACCATTATCTTTGATGTTATTACTATAGGTTATAAGCTTAGTTATATATATTTTGACTAGTTATTAGTCCATCAATGCATTGTTAGCATAGGCTATTATTCCTTATATTAAGCTTTATCTAGAGACATATGTCGGAACTCCTGCATCATCTCATCTTCATTTTAGGTCATAATTAGAACAATGAATGACCCTGGACCATCCACTCATGTAACGAGAGCAATGCATGGGATAATTCCAGCAAAGTTCGACCCATTACAACTCCATCCGAGACCCTTAACTCAAAGAAACCGATTCCACAAAATGTGGGTGTGGAAAGTCGGCATATTCTTCTTATTTCCAAATGATAAAGCACTTCCAAGAAACGGATCCGCAAATCTTATTCGGCCATTATGGTAACACCGTAACATTTAATTATATTATATTCCTCCTTTTAAACAGCTTAAACGTATAAATATCTATATATCTGATGTTATGGTCTAACCAAAGGTATTTCGCAAATTAAATAATTTTCTTTAATGTGTCGCTTAACAACTTTAGATCAATAATTTATAGAAATACTCCCACATACTTTACCGTGCAAATAAAGTAAATAAATCTTTATTCCCATTTATAATAAACTTATGATAACTTGGTCGGTCAGTTAACCGACAATTATATAACTTCTGGATTTAGTCAAGGTTGTGATTCTCTTCTGTAATTCAGATGAGTCATCATGTTTGTACACTATATAATTGCGCTAGATTAATTATTGAAATATCATAATGCCGCATGGAAAAATACTAATAATATCAACTTACCTGTGAATACCTATTTTAAAGTGCAAATAAGCACAATATAACTTATTGCAATATGAGGCTAATCATTATTTAATATAATTCAAATGTATAAATGTCTTATTTCTATTTATGTTCATTATTACATTTAAACTTAAAATCAGACATCTCTGATGGTTGCTAGTTCTTTATTTAACTGATTTAGTTAAATTTTAAAAGTTATTAAAGCATAAATGTCATGATTTGTAGAATTATAAGATCCCACTAAGGTTAAGCATATGTGCTTGTATATGTCAATGTATACGAACACCTGCTATGATCTTCCCCTGAGTCTCTTTGTTTCTCCGCTGTGATGCCGGCCGGCAGTACATTAAATAGACTAGTATTATCAGAGTTTCTGCTCATAAGTAATTGAGTCTGAAATCTGGGCATACAGAGCAGAGTTCATGAGTGTTCCCGATGTGTATCTCGCGCATGATTGGACTCGAGGTAATTGTGTTGAGATTCTAGATCGAGTTGAGTGAGTATGCCAACTGACCAGTACAATATATACTGTTGATCACCTTCAGTATAAATTCATAACTGGCTTTTTGCAATAAGAGGAATGTCAAAAAATTAAAAACTATTTCAACCCGATATATTTTGTTCATTCAGCCTAGCACTTCCAGTGTCTTTTTTAACATTAAAATATACGGCACTCTTATATAAAAAATTTGTTTCAGCTACTTCACACTTTTATTCAGTTTACCTTACTATTAATGAAGAACATATTTTTGAAAATTGATGAAGAAATGGGGGTGAATTGATCAATTGTATTTGTCACTATATTAAATCTGCTATAGAAGACTAAAATTTGGTGGTAGTTTGGGATGAATATTGGTTTTAATTCATCATAAAATAGAATATACTAAAGTATATGCATGAATGGAATTAAGTCATTGTCTGTTTGGGTAAATGATTTTATAGGATGAGATTATTATTAATTACTGAACAAATTAGTAGCATAGTGGAAAAATAATAAACCCAAGAGAGTTAAAATTTCACAGAGCAATTCAGCACTGGGGAAAAGGTGGGGGAGGGGTCAGCAACTGAATGGAATTATTCTGCACAAACCTTCTCCCAAGCAATAGATTGTAAGATTTAAAATATTAACATATAGTGAAATTTCTTCATTTTGAATACAAAGTGTCAACATATTTTCATTTGAAAAAGATTTTCTATCATGGTGGCATTTCCTGGAAGATCAACTTTATACTTTATCAAAGAAAGTTCTAACATATGCTTGTCCACTGAATTATTATTACTTAAAAAATAAAATTTATTCCACAAAGAGTAAATATTAAGCGTTTGATTATGGAATACTAAGGTGCCCTCGAGCTTAAACTTAAAAGTCACTGATTCATTATATAAAAAAATTGCCATAATGTCGTGTTAAATTTAATGCAGTAATAAAGTGAAGCTCAATTTCACTTCTAAATCTCAAATGATCTTCCAGATAATTAATTATTCAATTTAATTGTAGTTTAGCATAGTGGCAGAGTAATGAATTCTAGAACTAAAGATTCCTGGATCTGGATTCAATCTGTCATTTTTAGAGTGTAAATGTAACTAATCAGTTGATTATTTATTATCACTATCTTAAAAAACAAATAAACAATAGAGCACGTTAATGCTCTAATTCATATACTTATAAGTTTAATATTTGTTTCATAAATGCAATTTGATTAGATTATGTGAAGTCTCAATGATATAGAACAACACTTCTTAAACTTTTTTCATATCCCCAGATATTAAATATTAAATATATATAGATATAAATATTCCTATAGATAATTTATTTCTTTGGTAAACAATATACATATGAAAATAAGTAGTTTCAGGATTTGTTTTAAGTATACAATAATTAATGAAAGAAAATCACTTTTTTAATTAGACGGATATGCTTGTTTTTTTTTGCTACATAAATTAAATCTTGGTGAAATATTTGATATTGCTGGACATAAAGCATCCTCAATGTTTTTCAGCATTGAATGATATTTGGGTTTAATATACATTAAAGCTGAAAAAATCATTTCATATAAGTATGTGGTGCTGAATGTCAGAAGAATATTTAATGCCATTTCAGAAGTGGGAAATTCAGTCCTAGCTCCGATCCAGAATTCAGTCAAGGATTTTTGTGGAAAGTCAAGTTTTAAATTTGAGTCACTCGATAGCTCAGCAAATTCCTCTTGGGCTTTATATGGCAGGTGATTAATCTCATTAATGTCAATCAAAAATGGTCTTTGAATCAAAGATAACTTTTTGAAATCTAAATTCGATATAAAGTATTTGCAAAACTGTGTTGCTAGGGTTTTTAAGTGATCTATAATAATTTTTGCAATTAAAGTTTTACAATTATTTTTTTCAATTATAAAATTGTCAATAGTCGAAAACATTTCCAATGAATCATTTTCCATCCTATTCATCCAAATACTGGTCTTTTTAATAAAACCTTCAATTTTATCATTCGAAGTAAAAAATATTGCTAATTTTTCCTTGAAGAGACAAGTTAAGATCATTTAGCTTCTCAAAAATATCAGACAAATAGCACAGCTTTGATAGCCATAAGTCATTTTGAAAAAGAGCAGCAAGATCAGATTTTTGTTCGGTTAAAAATACAATAATTTCTTCTTTTAATAACAATAATCTTCTTAAACTTTGCCCTCTTGACATCCATCTTACTTCTGCATGTAATAATAAATTTTTGTATTGAGAATCCATGTCTTTACAAAGATTTGACAATAAACAGCTGTTGAGGGCATGGTTTTTAATAAAGTTTATAATTTTGACAGCATCCTGAAGCACATCATTCAATTCCATTGCTATTTTTTTTGCTGCAAGGGCCTCTCGATAGATCAGGCAGTGTGTAAAAGTTACATGATTATTACCAGAAGCTTTAACAAATGATTTAAAACCAATATTTTCACCAGTCATTGCTTTTGCACCATCTGTGCATACTCCAAAGCAATTTTTCCATTCTAAACCTTCAGTTTTAAAAAATTTGTCTACTTTATTATATATGTCTTCCCCTCTTGTATGTTCTTCCAAAGAACGACAAAATAACAATTCTTCCTCAATGTTTTCTTTATAAATGTATCTGACATATACTAATAATTGAGCTATTTTTGAAATATCAGTTGTTTCATCCAACTGAATTGTAAATATTGGGCTTTCTTTAAGTCTAGTAATAAGTTGCTCAAATTGGTCATTGCTAATTTCAGAAATTCTATTAGTGACAGTGTCATTTGACAAAGGAATTTTCCGAATTTCATCACCATATTTACTTCCGTGAAGTATTTCTACCATTTTAATAGCAGCAGGTAATATAAGATCTTCTCCAATGGTGTATGGCTTTTTATTTTTAGCAATCAGATATGAAACTTCATATGATGCAAGTAAATATTTTTCATTAACAGTTATAAATTTCTCAAAATATTGTTTTTTTTTTTATTTGAAGTTTTTAACAGTCATTCGAAATATTCTTTTGGTTTATTGACATATGAAGGATGCTTGGATTCAAAATGCCTTTTTAATTTTGATGGTTTCATACTCTCCATAGACAAAACATTATTGCAAATTAAACAAAGAGGTTGTTCATTACCATCACAGTTGTTGAAAGTAAAGCCAAATTGGAGAAATGTCTCATCATATTTTCTTTTTTGCATCTTAGATGCCTCTTTCTGATTACGAGATCCTGCTTGAAGAGACTTTGTAGCATTGCCATCTGCATCATTACCTTTGGTACTCAAGTTCAACCATTTATCCATGGGTAAAAAGTATTTTTATCCTAAAATATAAATAAAATAACAGTACTTATTAGTTAGCAGAGACACCAAGTGGCAGCCATGTTTTTTGTTTAATTATATGAAGCATATTTACTCCTGTATGTTCTATTTTTTAATATCCCCATATGTTTTATTTTTTAATATTTAAAAAATATCAATAAATCAATTATAAATTACCTGTTAAGTTTAAAAAATAGGAATATGTTTTTACTTGTTAATAAATAAATGACAATAAGTTTCAAATAAAAAATAAATTTTTGTAATAACTAATAGGATGATAAATTTTGAATAAAAAAGTGAGGGAAAAAAGTATACAAGCATTTTTATATATAAAAAATAACATCTTTCATAATATTTATTCAAATATATACTAACCTTAGTCGAGTAAAACAATAAAATACAATATTGTATTGTTCTTGTGATGTGGACACTTGTTGAAATGAAACCAAAACAAATAACTTGACCGGAAATGCATTATATAATCACAGTGGCGCCAACCTTATTCTCACCACTGCAGCATATATTTTGATTCTGAAATAATTCATATACTGAAATTGCAATGAGACCCCACCATTATGATGCATTTGGTTTTTCAATATGTAAATATAATTTACAGCTCAACTTGGCGATCATTACAATTTTATAATTGCGCTATACAAAAAACATAATACATTAAATTAAAGATAATGAAGGGATTGCAATTAATATTTCTTTAAATTCATGTATCTGAATTAAATTTTCGCACCCCCAACTTTTCACTTTGCGACCCACAATTTAAAAAACGCTAATAAAGAACAATAATTTCTTCTAAGCTATTTAAATAGCTTAACAGTATTCATATATTGAACCCTTTGACTACCAGTACGACTTTTGGACGACTTTTCTAGAAATTTCTATTTTGAGCTGAGTTTACGCGTAAACGGTAAACGTCACACATACGCGCAATACGTCATTCTTTGCGCCATTTTGATATCTACCTGAAAATCTAAGAATTTTTTCTGTACGACAATTTTTAGATTTTTTATGAATATGTTTAGCAAAGGGTACCTAAAAAAATTTTTATTTTTTTATTTTTATCAGTTTATTTATCGTAAAAAAGTTATTTCACAATGGATGGATCAATTACTGAAGATTTTATTGTGATTTTCCGTTGAAGTTGTCCGTGATTCTGGGCCCTCTTCTCAAATTACGTTTTTGGATAACATTCAAGGGTATGTACTTTTTTTTATATTTTTTTTTTATAAATTATAATATTTTCTATTTACTGAAACAAATAAATATGCTATAGAATAATAAATTATAATATTTTCGATGTATTGAAACAAATAAACGTTTTTTGATAACATTCAAGTGTATGTAATTACTTTTTTTTATATATTTTTTTTTTATAAATTATAATATTTTCTATTTACTGAAACAAATAAATATGCTATAGAATAATAAAGTATAATATTTTTGATGTACTGAAACAAATAAATATGCCATAGAATAATAAATTATAATATTTTCAAATAAATATACTGTAGAATGGAAAAAAGTTGGGGACTGGGGTAATCTGATGCATTTTTTAGCATGATTATAAATATGAATAGTGTATCACGCGTGAGTGCCTTGTATTTGAACTCAGCCTTTCTTCATATCTTTTATGCAAAATAACAAATATATTTATATACAAGTTTATGCTACACAACTGGAATTTCATGTAATATAGGATATTTTATACACAGTTTTTGGCTTCATCAATCCATTCACTCTGCGTTATAGCGCCATGTATTTGAACTCAGCGTTTCTTCCACACATGTAATCATTGTTAATAATAATAAAAAAAATTATCTTTATTGATTTATTTTTATTCATTTTATTTTTTATGAGTTTATTTATTTATTTTTGAATACACTGTTCTGTTACTTTTTTCTCCACTAAAAACCATTCATATTGTTATAGGTACTTTTGAACAAATGGACACATCTGGCTCTAGAAAAAAAATGGACTACAGCAAGGCCACTGTTTTAGTAATTTTCTCAGTGAAAAATTACCTCAGGTAAGACTTCCAATACATCTTTTTTTTTTTAAATTTTGTGACGGATGTGATGAAGCTGTTTATGAAATTGTCATTTTATCATTTGAATTTCAAAATTTAGGATTTGTGAATCAGTGTAAAAATAAGCATTCTTAAAACTATTAAAAATATTTTTTTTTTAACTTTTTCTTTATGAAATGATTATTTTAACAGCTTCATTACATTCTTTCATATATGACCTTACACTTTTACAGCATGTTTTTTTTATACTTATTACATTCAAACACAAAATATCTAAGTTATTAGAGTTAGGGTAAATTTTTCTAAAAATTAACAATGCCCGCCTGGTTTTCAAAGGGTTGTTAAGCTTGATCTTATCCATTGTTAGTACTATTTTCTGTATAACTGAAGTCAACCATCTATATTGATATCTTGTTATTCAAATATTACATATTTAAGTTTGTTCATATTCACTGCTGGTAATAATTCATTCTAACAAAATATCAATGTAGGTAGATAGCTACCTTTTTCTGTCTTTTATCTTTGTTTTAAATAAAGTGCATTCTTAAATCAAATGTAAATTACAATACATTTATTATATCTTATAATGCTTCTTATATAAATGACAAAGTACTTTGTTTTAGACTGTTGTATTTTACAATAAAATTTAATGGCTTTTTTGGCTCTGCAATATGTCTCTTTCTAATCTATAAACTTACTTATCTTAGTAATAAAAAAACATTTATTTTTATAAAAATATGTAAATAATAATTACCAGTGATTGAAAAACTTCCTAAACAGAAAACTTCAATTCTAGTTTCAATTTCTTGCTAAGTCCTCTTATTCTCTGAGTCTGGGCAGAAAAAGCCACTAATGCCTTGATGGCTTAATGGAGTCTAAAAAATAAGTAAAATAAATGATACATATATATATTAATATTTATTTTTAAATTTAGTAGATATCATTAAAATAAAAAACAAAAAATATAAATCAATTATGAAATAAAATCTCAAATAATATATTCATATCTAATATTTAAAAAATACTATTTTTATTATAATGGAACAAGTTTTAACAACATTAAATTTCTTTTCCTTCACACATCTAAAAATGAAGTACAATTAACTCACATATGGATTATTCAAAATACTGCTTCATTTGAAGTTTTCCAAAGAAAGATGGTCAATTTAGTAAGAAAACATTTTAAAGTAATTCAGATGATACTGATATCTATATAATTTTTTTTTTTTAGCAATGAAATATTTTTCAATGTAAAATTAACAAATTGCACCAAAGATTTCCAAATTTCTTTATTTTGTTCATAAATTGCAATGACAACTTTTTTCTTGGGACAATTAACTATGTTTACTAATTGTTTTTCAATCATCATGGTTTTAATTTTATTGAATAAAATCTCTTTAATTCTTTATTGTTTTCTGTTTTCATGAGCTAACAATGTCACTACTGTACTATAGTAAATTTGAAAACATCCATCTAAAAATATATTATGATAGTGAAATTGAAACAAAAAAAAACTGATATAGAGAATTTTTTTTATTCTTACAAAATATAAAACATTTTTTTTTTAAAGTGAACTGCTAGGATTTAAAAAAAAAAACCATTTTCATTGGATCAGAAAAATTCAATATAAAAAAATCAGCTAAATAGTTCTTATAACACTTCTATGAATATTTTAAAAGATTTTTGCTAAAACGCAGTTTACTACAATAGTGTAATAATTTCATAGATAAATATTTAAAAAAACTATCAAAATAAATTAATAGGGATCTGCAGAGAGAATACTGCAAGTATATTCATCTTTTTTTTGAAAAAAAATATTCTTTTAGCTGTTAAATCCCTTCATCCCCAAGTTTGTTTGTTTATTATTTTTTATATTTTGAACTAGTCCTTCAAATTATAGATCAAATATAAAAATTGAAAGCCAGATTAAATCAAAGGAAATATAGAAATTCATAACATCAATTTTTAAAAAAAAAAAAAGAGGCTAACCATATATTAAATTGAGATGCCAATTCCATTTTTCAAAAAAAAAAAATTATATATTTGTCAAACACTCAACTTTAGTTAAATATCAGTCAGGTCAGGTGAAAAATCATCACTTCGAATGCACATGAAGAGTTATGGCCACTTGAATTCTATACACCCTCAAATCATACTGTAGCAATCTGTGAAGTGTGCGCTATTTGCATAGTACCGCGAAGCACAAAAGCGGACCATAATATTTGTACGCAACGCCATCTAGGCCTGCTTAATTAACAGCTAATATGAACAGAATTGTTCTATAGGCCGCATAAACAGCATATTTCTGTGCTTTTGCATGAAATCAGAGCCATCAAGCGGCATGTGGCTACTTTATAAATGAATGAGTAAAAATTGCTAATAAGTGATAAATATATATTAACTAATAATGATTTACTTTTAAGTTTTCACTTTAAAATAAAACAACCTATATTTATGTAAATGATAATTTTAAAAGCATTATTTTAACTCAAGCTGTTTAATTAATCATTTAAAAACATGTTTAAAAGCAAACTAAATAATTAAAGCAAAAAAAAAAAAAAAACTTATTACAATTACTTTAAGACTTTAAGATTTTGTTTATACAACAAAAACTTTTACTAAATAAATAATTTAATGACTTTATTGTTCAAGAGTTCATAGAAAGTTTGAATGCCACAAGTGCTACAACTGGAATCAATCCAAGGACCTTAGCACTCCAGAATCTGATATTTTATCATTGCACTAAATCATGCATTTAAAAGTTAATGTGAGTTTAATCTTACATGCTTTGAAATAAAGCAAACAAAATCTGCTTAATGTAAATAATAAGATTCAAATTATTCTGATTTGTGATTAATGGTGGAGTCTTATCATAGTTGATGAAGTCGGTTCGGTTAAAACCAGTCCTATGAACCTTATACTGTCATAGCTTACAATTCAGAATTTGTCCATTTTATTTTAGTTCAGAATATTAATAGGGAATTCTTAATGCTCTTAATAATATATCTCAATAGTGTACTAATTATGTAATTGTCTATTTAAACACTAAATCTCTCAGTTAATATCAATCCTTTTTTGAAAAAGCAATTGATAATTTTAAAATAAATGACTATATATATAAACAATATACATAGTATGGTTCTAATTTCAGAATAAAAAGGAAATTTAAGACAGAGAATAAATAAATTAGCCATAAATATATCCAGAATATCATAAGCCTGTTAATAGCTTACAATGCTATCTTTTAGCTACTCTTGCTGCAAACATTTCTTTCCTAATCATATTTTATCCATTGTATTTTATCTTTAACCTTTGTAAAAGTATCTGAGATGTTTATAATAAACAGTCAGTCTTTCACATAAAAACTATACTCCAGTTTACCGCAAAATATTTTTTAAATCTACCACTCTTCACTCATTTCAAATGCCCAATCGAAGATATGCCGTTATATCTACAATTTTGATAACACATTCAATGTGTTAAAAACCATTAAACAGTTCATGATCTCGTTTCTGAATTTTGAATATCCTTATAATTTTTCTATTTAACATCAATCAGAGAATCCACATTCCATTAATCAATTTAATTGAATAACAGCATTATGCAAAATTAATTTAATTGTAGTAGTTATTCTACAAATTTTTTTTTTTTTTTAATCAAAATACTAACCATAAGTATAAATTGTAATATAATAATTGTCTGAATTTTTCAAACTTAATGGTTATTATGAAATAATCAATTCAAAAATTCTGTCACAAACAAAACAATTCTTAACCAGAAAATCTGAAGCCTATAATAATATTAATATTGAAGCCCATAATCATAAGAGCTTACAATTCTGAACATAAAATTAAAATAATTTGTCTTTAAACCTTACAAATTAATTAATTAGTTTAGACAAATCTGATTTTTGACCAGACATTTTCATGATAACATGTAAAAAATTTATTATATATTATAATAGCAAAAATTTAAAAACAAAATCAAAAGTTTTAAGAATAAAAATCTTGGATGCATTCCTTACAAAAAATATTTTCAGATATAACAACTTGCATTATCAGTAAATATATTTTACAAATTTATACAATAAATATCACAATTTAAACTTGATATCAGGAATCCATACTTTAGTGGGAAAATGTTTTCAAGTACAACTTAAAAAATTTTATTTTATTAATAAAAATATATATTATATAATTACATTTAAATTAAAAAGGATTTTTAGGGAAAGAAAATTGTGTTTAAGAACACATACAAATTTCAGAATATGTTGTTCCTCAAAAAATGTTTTATTAGCAACTATCAAGCAATTAACATTTTAATCAGCAGAAATACAAATAAAAAATGTTTTAACTAAAATCCTGAAAAAATACTGATTATTTCTAATATTCTTATTTCTTAAAAAAAAAAACTTGTTATATAATTAAATATTTTATCACTAGAGAAGTTGTACTACATTCAAACACCAGAAATGGTAGAATCGAGCTGTGCATCTTAAGCTCTCCAGTTAACCATTCTACCACTATGATAAATCATGTAACGCATAAATAAAAATTTAAAAACCCATATCAACAAGACTAAAACAATATGTGGTAATAAAAATAAAACCTGGTCATAAAAAAAAATGATCTAACTTCAAGAATTAAAACATACTAATGAAAGTAAATGAACAAAAAACGGGGGGAAAAACTGCCTATATCAGCTATAAATAGGCAGAATATAAAATATAGCAGTTCTTCCTAATGATAGTTCCAAAATCAGAGTTCTTAATGATAGTTTCAAAACATTTTTTTAAATTATAAAATATCTGCAGTTATAAGTTTCAAGAAGATCGTTCAGTTTGCAATATAATTTTCAAATGCAAGCAAAATCCTTAGAACTTTAGAGCTAAATGAAGACAATGGGAATTTATTTGACATATGCAGAAAAAAGTCAATTGTAAAATATAATATATATATAACTACAACTGTAAAAGCTGACTGAAGTGAACCACTAGACTTTCTTGAAAAACATTTATTCAAAATCATTCAATGGCTCACATTCTAAAAAACATAAAAGTAAAAACACTCAAGTTTACATGTGTTTAAGTATCATTAATAATATATACTTTTATGCTTATACACACACAATACATATAATATACTTGAATATGAGATAAAAGCTTTCACAATACTAAAGCTATTTCACAACTGAAACTTGTTCTATAAGCAAGTTTTTGAAATTGTAAACAAATTAGATTATGTAACTGAATAAACTGTAATGAGTATATGATAAAATTTTATATTATGATTAAAACAATATCAGATTGCAGGATTGGTAATTTTAATCAATTCTTAATTGATAAAAATAATTCAAATCACCCTTAAAGATAAGATTGTGGTAATTATTTATAACCTATTTTCTGTTTTGAATTAATTAAATATGTTAAAGCTTATTTAATGTTTAAATTAACATTCAATGTGTTTAATATGAAGGGAATATAGACATTTTATAGTGTATACATCACTTAGAAATGGATAATGGCAATATATATATACAATGCAGAAAATTATATAATAAATAACAAACTTGTGTTAATCACTTCCATCATAAAAATTCTTTTATTAATAATTTAAAAAGTTTAATCTTTTAAGCTATTAACAAGTATTACTATGAATGTATGTGTGTACATATATATATAAGTCTAAATAGTTTACTGTAGTAAAAACTTTTCAGTTTTATCACGACTGGATTCAAATTCCAGGCTATGGCCCTAGCTGGCAGACATCCTACTGCAATGCTGTGGAAACCTACATATGTGCAAACTTTATATATATAAATAAATATACTGCTATAATGGGGGGGGGGGTAAAGAAATTGTTTGAAAATAAAATTTTAAAATCATTTCTAAGCTATGGCTAAAAAAAAAATCTTTCACTTATCAAATGCAAGCCATATACTCAGAGCCTGCAGAAATGATATTAGTGATGAAAGTTGCATATTACTATATTTGTTTTCACACTCAACAATCACCATACTAAATCTGATTAACTGGAGATGATTCTGTTAATGAAAAAGTAACGGAGATGATTATTCTATTAATAAATAAGTACTATTTACCAACTGATATCTGGATAGTTAGTTGGGTTAGCAATGACATTGGATCAATTATGTGAAAAAAAAATTTTAAATCTGCTCAGATCTGAAAAAAATTTCTAGGCATCTGAAGTCTACATTTAAATCCCATATCATGTACATGGTTAGACATGTTACCCCATTTTTCAGCTTTTATATATAATTAAAATCCAAATGCAGAAAAAAAAGACCAAAATTTCCTTTATGTATAAGTTTTAAATTATAAAATTAAAACAAACACAATATTTTTTTATTCATGTACAATAGAAAATTAAACTTAATACAAATTAGATTAAAGACTTAATGTCAAATTCTAAAAATACATTAATCTAGTAGGCATAAGATTTTTTTTTTTTTTTTTTTTTAAAAAAGGCTGTTCATAACCAGTCTTCCTTCTTTTCTTAAAATAATAATTATAATAATAAATAATAGAACTACCTTGATAAATAATAGACTCCAATCTTTATCTAGCTCGTTCTAGAATTCTGAACATTTATAAAATACATAATAAAGTATACAAGTGTTTATATAACAATTTTTATATTCTGATAATAAAAAAAAAATTATCTTATTATATATCATTTATCTATTACTATATAATTGATACAAAAACTTTAATGTATATTAAAAGGCAAAGTTTATTTCTGATATAAAAGCAAAATTTTCTTTGCAAAACAAAATGACTGCAAGTATACTAAATACTTAGATAATTTTTAGTATGTTTAGTAATTATTTTTTAATGTTTAAAATGTATTTTATGATAATTACTACACAATAATAAAACATATATAAAATAATATATTCAAGGATATGTCAAAATACATTTAAATACATAAAACAAAGTTGTTGACCAAACCACACACAAGCATGTAAATAACCACTCACCTACATCAATACATAGACAAAAGCAACCATTTTGTCCTACATCATTATGTCCTTAAACTGGAATATGTTAAATGACTCTGAAAATTAACACCAGCCTCTATACATCAACATGATTTAATAATATTAGAAATACTTGATTCTATTCTAGAGAGAAAGAAAACCTTTGAAAAATGCATATTTATATATAATTACAAATTAGAAACAGAAAACCAGTATCTGTACCTATGATACTAATTACTTTATATAAATGAATACTACTTGCAATTATTAAAATCAGAATCTCTCCCTCCCTATCTCTCTTTCTCCTATACAATCATGTATTTTTAATTTAAATATTAAAAATCATCATGTTGATCTATTGGGAAAGAGAAGGGAATGATGTTAGTTTTCAAGATCTCTTATGAGATTCCTGTTCCAGGGTGAAATATTGTAAAATAAAGCAGTTTATTGATTTTCTCTATACATTAATATGAATAACTAGTTATTTATTCAAAAATATTACCAAAATCACCCTTTCCTTTATTTTTGCTGTAATATCTTATATAAATCCAATTTATTGAAACCACTTTGAACACTTTTTAGCAAAAAAAAAGTAAACTGGCTCTGAAGAAAACTGCAAGACAGTCGAAACATAAGTGTATGGGTATATATGTACAATAAAAAGTTTTTGCTAAAAAGTGTTCAAAATGGTTTGAATAAATTAGATTTATATAGTTATTTATTCATTGAAATATTTGCATATGATATTGATTAGCCAACTTTGTTATATATATTTACTTGTTTTGACATGTCTTAGGTATGTTTTATAACAATGTATAATAATTACTGTATCCAAATAAAATGTCCATAGTAGTTTTTATTTGTATTATTTATTTATTTTTAATACAATGAATTTAAGTGATATTAAGAAATGCTGGCTCAGATCATTAAGGAGTGACTGAAGCAATGTAAAAAAGTTATTAAGCTTAAATGCAAACTTAATTTTTCAAGGATTGCAAAGTTTTCATGTATTCCCAAATTGTTGTAAAGTAAAATTGAACAGCTGTACAAATTTAATACTAAGATGTATGGATAAATTGAAATCAATATTGTTAATTATTGTATATATAAATAATTAACTTCATAGAATTCAATTCCTTACATATAAGTATGTGTTTTTATTATTTTTTATTCTCTTGATTAGATTCATGCATTTCTAATTTTAATAATTGCATGTGATAATCATGTATGTATAGTCATAGAATACAGACCCTGGCAGATCATTTGTAATATACATATAAATATGTGATTTTCAAGATTTTAATTTTTTTTTCCTCTCTCTCCTCATTTCTAATTAAATAGTAAGTCACCATGTTAATGGGTTAATGTGTCATCTGAAGTATGATAAATTAGTTGTTTTACTGTCTGCACTGATAAATGTGTGATTTACTCATTTACATGCTTATGTGCATAAATTGTAATCACTGTTAATATATAAAAATTAAAAAAACTATTTAAATAGTCAATTAAGGCTAAGACTAAAGTATTACTAACAATCAAGACTTGCTAATTCAAGAACTGTACGAGTTTGAGTGTCAATCTTTTTATTCTTTAGTTAAGGAATAGCTAGATACCTATACATTAAACCTAAGATTAATTAGTATCTGAAAAATTTTCAATTTTACATGACTTAGATCTGAACCATGTTGTAGTAATGATAAATCAGCTATTATGGGACAATATAATTATTAATATATTGTA
Organism: Epiperipatus broadwayi; assembly: GCA_028023455.1. Taxonomy (NCBI): domain Eukaryota; kingdom Metazoa; phylum Onychophora; class Udeonychophora; order Euonychophora; family Peripatidae; genus Epiperipatus; species Epiperipatus broadwayi. Next base: position 1,403,979 of record JAQFVV010006308.1, on the reverse strand, counting down.
ACCATATATTTTAGTATAAAATATAATAATTGATGTAACTGGTATAAAAATTTCTCTGTCTTCTTTTGGTGATTTGATTGGCTTGATTTGCACTTTGAACAGATTACTCTCTTATATTCAAAATAATTTATTAGAGAGAATGGGTAATATTTTGCCTTACTTGTTGTCTATATTATTTTAATAAATTTAAATTGCTTCTTTCCATATACTAATTCATATCAAAATGTTTAACTTTTTAAAAATTTTGACAACACATTAAATTTGGTAAAATATTATTAAAAATAATATTTTATTTTTATTTGTTTAAAATGGTCTTAAAAATTATTTCCATTGAATTAAAAAAACCATTTGTTCAACTAAATTTAATTATTAAAAATAAATACAGTAATTACGTATGCGTTTCAATGTAAAAAAAGAAAGGAGCGCGAATTAAAAAAAAGATCGTCTGATAGTGTTGCTTTGGAGGGAGAGAAAGAAAAGAAAATGGTAAAAGGCAAATGGTGTAAATATGATAAGCTTATTTTAAAATAGTTAACAAGTAAACGGATTACCACAAAGTTTTCTATAAACGTAAAAATAACATAGTGGTATTTAATAATAAGATGAATTGCTAAATTTAAAAGTCTGTTCAAGTCGGCTAACCAGGTGGATCAAATCGCTAATAATAATTTTCCAATATTACATTTGAAATATGTCGGAGCTTTCCAGTTTAAAAGCAGAATTAATTGCAAGATTTTGGTATGTTTTAAAATATTTATTATTCTACAATTTGGAAAAATTAAATAAGTGTTTTAATTACAGAAGTTTTATAAATATGAAAATTTGCTTTTTAAAAAAAGAAGAAGTTTAAATTAAAGTAAAATGTTAAAGTTATTAACATAGTTTAATATTTCCGTTTATAATTTTAATAAAAAATATATTATTGATTGATATTTAACTTTGCAATGCCAGTAATATATTTGCTAGTTAATTTGTTTACCATTTGGATAATAAAAACAGTCTTCAAATAATTAATTAAAGCTATTTTCTAATTTTATCGTCAGTTTGGAATGATTAAATTAATTGCTATAATTAGTATTCCTAGATTTAAGCGTGGATAAATAAATATTAGCATGGATGTGATAAACTTGGAACAGTTTTAATAGAGAAATGTAGAAATTAATAACTTATGAAAAAACATTTCCATTTAAACTCTGCGTGTCCTGTTTTGGAATTGTTTCATGTTTATGGAGCCACGTAAAATCGTTAATCTAATAGTGCTTATAATAACTAATACAAATGGATAAAATTACATGTATGGAATTCAACTATAATTGTAGCTATTACTTCGTATATTTATTGTTCGACACATCGTACATGGATTTCACGGATCATATTTGTAGTTATAAAATGCTATACAATTTAATTTGTGATACACACACCTGCTAGAATTCATGTATTGAACTATAAAATGCTATACATTTAATTTACATCACACACACACCTGTTAGATTTTATGTATTTGATGAATAATGCATTACTTTAATTTTATCGTTATATGAACTTGCATGTGAAGTTCATAAGTTATATTTTATTAAGTTTAAATTAATAGGGGTTGAATAAAATACTTATTCAAGAGAATAGCGCTTGCGAAAAAGCTTGAAAAGTACTAAATGAATTTATGAGATGTATCAATTTTTCATGAGGTATTTTGTGAGTCTTTCCAGATTTCTATTCCTATACTAATATTACTTATATTATATTACGTATGTTTTATTTTAAGCAAGATAAGTTAGTACATTAGTTGTCCTGATTAGTGTAACATTTTATTATGCAAGAACCCACATTTGCTAAAATGTTAGTGTTTTCTGAATGGTCAGAATAACTGAGGAGGATGATTTTGCACTTTAATGTGAAGTAAATAGTAATGTTGTTTTATAATGTTAAAAGGCATTAATCTGTGCCGGTGGTTAATCCGCAGATTACTTAATTGCCATTTTTGTATTTTACACTCATTCCTGCGCTGGTGGTTAATCCGCGGAATTGTGTAATTATACTTATTACTTTATGATGGTGTATAAATCCACAAAGTGTTTAGTGTTATTTAATTCCTATGTGTAGATGAATGCATCCACAGGAATATGGTTTTACTTCATAGATATAAGTTGGGCAAAGTATTTTAGTTATTCTGCTAAATCATCTTCTTCCATTTGTAAGTATAATTTATAAGTTAGATCATTAAATTGTAGCAGGACATTCTATTCAAGTAACCTCATAATAATTAACTGTTGGTTGATTATTATTTACCTGAATGTAAGTTTAAATTTTCACTTTATTTAATGATTGCATTATAGCTAAATCCTACAGATATAATATTATTTATTATATTGTTATAAGTTCACGGTATAGATTTATTGAATCTGGAAATGACATTAAATGTTTCATGAGTTGATGTTGAATTTAGTATAATTTCCTCAATACATTCATTATATCAAATTGAAATATAAGGTATGATTAGGTTTTTAAAAAACCGTACCTATGATATGTTATTGAAGAAAGTCGATGGAATTATAATTTATTTATTTTATTTGTTTATCTATGTCTTTAATTATAACATTAGAATTACTTACTTATTATTCATAAATTTGTAAATAAACGTTGATTTATAATTAAACTTACTGTGCCGTTGCTATTTGTCATTCGTAAAATCAGAAATCATAAACCTTGGATAGAGCATACATTGAAGTACATACTATCGTCAACATGATATAAGAGTTTAGTGATATTTTGAGAAAACATTTGGATGCTTTTCGTCTTTGGTAGTTTATGATGAGTAAGGTACAATAAAATCCCATTTACCTTTTCCATCATTTTAGCTTTGCGTAGTATACAATACAAATTGATTATTAAACCTGTAAACAGATTTACCAGATAATGACATGATTGAATATATTTACTTAACGTTTTTAAATTGTCATTTGTCAGTATAATAAGAGTCTCAGTGATATAGTAAACTATAAAAAAGAACCCAAGTATTTATGTTTATTTATTGCAAAGCTTTACCTGGACTAGCATTTGTATTAAAAATCATATAGATGGTTTAAAATTTCATAATCTTATGTAGTTCCACAAATTATGCCATCTTGTACATGGTCGGCCATCGGGTCTCATACAATGAAAATCGCAAATTACATTACATACTTATAATTTGTTTAATGTATTTTATCATACTACTATGATAGGTCTTCGTGGTACACCCTGGCTGCGATCAAATTAAATCATAAAAAGTTTATGTTATATCATTAGTTTGGTCTGTGGTAAGTTGCTCCAGATGTTGGTTGTGGTCTTTGGTGCATAATATAGATGGCATGATATGCTTTTGGTTACAGCTCTTAATAGCTGACAATGTGCAGCGGGAATTGATCGGTGATCGAGGTTACAATTCTTAGCGCACTTATGTTTTGGTGATATTATGTAGTTGGGACAACAATCGAACGGTCACAATATATATAATTAAAATTATATTTAAAAATGGTTAAATGTATAAAAAAGAATGCCATTCTTACACTGATCAGGAGTTGGCAGTTTAATAGCCCACTTAATACATATACACAATCGATGCACACACATTAGCTCTTATTGCAGTAACTAAAAGATTAAAAATTCCCAATTCAATGGAGTCTGAAGTTTTAATCAGAGTCAGCCATTATTTACAAGGGTAATAATAAAGAGAACATTGAAAAACTAAAATACATCAAAATTCAGTTTAAAATCTAATATTCTATGCTTTTTCATACAATCTTTTTGCTAGAGGTAAAAAGTTCCACCAACAGTTGTAGTTTAATAGATAAATTATAGTCTGACATAGCATAACATTTCAAACAGATAAACTCTAATGATCACCACCAATTATCCAAATTGACAAAATTAAGTTATATTCATCATAAAGACAAAAGGGAACTAGATTAAGCACTGCTAAATTTTAAAAAAAAAAATTGTCCCCAAAATTTCAAACTTTCTAATGCAAATCATTTTCAGTTTTAAAAAAATGTCATTATTTTAGTAAAAAAAAAAAAAAGGAGTCTGAAAATGTTAATTTTTAAATGGACTTCACATCAAAACAAAATTATGATTATGAAATAACCATGAGAATTCTAAATTTCACATTAAAATAACAACAATGAAATTAAATAAGCAATTAAACATGTTAGTGGAGAATTAAATATTCACAAGTTTTTTCTCTTACTTTCAATTATATTTTTAATTTTTAATTTAAAAAAAGATTAGCTCTAGTATGCAAAAATTTGTCAGTGGAGTTTAAAGAGGCAAATCAAAAAGGAAATAATTCAACTTTCATAAATTCTGAATTAAAATTCATATGCTGTCCCCTCTGACCCCAACAAGTTAACACTTGAAATAGAAATTCCATAAAACTAAACGAAAATGATAAGAAATAAAGTCTTATATGAGAACACAATCTTTAAGATTAAAATTGGAAATTATACATTTGACATTCTAGTCTTTAAATAAAAATGCATTAAAATTCTCACTGATAAATTGCTAGTTTAGTCCACATCTTCTAAGTAGTAACTACCATAAAAAAAAAAAAAACCTATATGGTAAATGAATAAATTTATATGATCAAATGCTTCAGATTCAATAATATTCTAGTTATAATATTCTAATTTTGAACAGAAATGTATTAAAAACTTTAAATAGTAATTACAGAATTCAAAATGATAAAATGCTAATAATAACCCACAGTTTCAAATATATAACAGTAAAAAAGAAATGAATAGTATGAAAAATGCTAATATAGTTGAAAACATGGAGAAAAAAAAATTAAAAATAGATAATCATAATAAAAAATAGAATTAAATATATATAATATTGTAACCAGACTGGGGTTTCCATCCCCTCTGATGACTGATTTATTTCCTGATGAGCATATTGTAGGAAGAAATGAATGATTGGTGATACCCAATGATGAAGTTACCCCCCCCCCAACACAACAATATTTCCTGTTCATCAGAGGGTATAGAATGAAAACATCGCGCCACTAGAGTTCCAGCTTACTACAACCTTACCAAGATCAGATTATACCGAACATAGCTCAGAAAACATGAGATTCCTGTGAACAAGTGCACTAGAAAAGAGATGACATGAAATAAAACTGATAAGATATTTTATATAACCACAATTTATCTAAATAACAGTATTTGGATAACACTCCTAATAGTTCATTCCAGTTGAGGTTCCTTAGATCAGCTAGTCATTTCATCAGTAACTTCTCTGATGCTTGGTCCCAGTGTTGATGATCATATAGTGTTCATCATTTATATTCCATAATCCCGTTCTGCCAATATTCATGTAGGAGGGATTTATTAAGATATCTGTCTGTACATTACAGATACCTCCCTTATCATTTCTCAAGTTTAAATTCTTCTGTGAGTTTATATTCTCCCTGTATGCACATATTCGTAGATATGTCTATTAATTCCCTATTGCAATATACTCTTAGGTAAGCTTGATTTATATTTGGATTAATCCTTTTCATCTAATTATTCATTAGCCAATAATTATATTCACATATTTAATTCATGTATATAGACACATTTAGTTCATGTACATAGATGCATACTTAATTCCTGTATGTAGACGCATATTTCTCTTCATGTATATAGAAGAGTAACTTTTTCTTGGTTAAATAATGCATTTATACAAATCGGAGTATGTCTATTTTAAATTAAAATCTTGCATTATAATTTCTATGTTTCATTTAGCAAGTTGAACTTTAACAATTTGACATATATTTCTTATACTCTTTATTATAAAGTTTAACTTGGAATCAATGTTATAAGTTTTATCACTTTAAAAAAAAAAAATCAGTGAATTCATTCACCATTTCTGTCAAGCTATTTCAATTTGGTCTTCTTTTTTAATTTTAATAACAATAATGACAATTACATTATTCTATAAGAAATTATTTTGGAACATAACATTTTATGATTTTGTTGAATTAATCATTTTAAATAACTGTTTCATTTTATCTTTCCGAAATGCTTTTCTTACAGTATTTTCGTAAATATCTTTAAATATTTCAAAAGATATCTAGAGTTTACTTACCTTTAAATTTATCTGTTGATGGTTCACCATTGTTTTTTCTTACAGTATTTTCGTAAATATCTTTAAATATTTCAAATGATATCTAGAGTTTACTTACCTTTAAATTTATCTGTTGATGGTTCACCATTGTTAAATCTTCACATTAAAAAGGGATTGATCTTAGAGCTGAATGGTATATATTATCTTTGGTGGTCACTTAGGCATGTTTCTTCATCTTCATGACTTCATGGTGTGGAAGAAGCGAGTTATTCCCACTATCCAGACATTTTAGCGTTTACTGTGTAAATAAGCTATTTCTTCATATTACAGTTTATGGTAACCTCGGATTTCCCTTTAACTACAGCACTTCTTTAATTACTGGCCATGGTGGCTCCAAACTTAGTTGGTCCGATTATTTAAACTCTTCGCTGTAGAGTGATTAAATACTGAACTGCTATTTATTGCAAAGCAACTGTTACAATCAATCAACTGCACCCCCTGCAACTTCCCGTGATTTTTATCAACTTTTTACCTCACCCACGCTGACCAACATGTTTTTCAAAAACATATTGATTTCTTTTGCCTAAGGCAATGCTATCATTTTTTGATGAACTAATTACATTTATATATTGTAATTCATAAACATTCAGCTCTAACAAAAAAAAATATTGGAAACATTTGAAACCACAGATTTTTAATGATAAAAATTTGTTAATTAAATGTGTCATTTAATTTCTAATTATACAATTTAAATATTGATTTCTCTTCTTTTTTTTTCAGAGAACTCAAATTTACACATTTTGTTTTTATAACTGCATCAGCTTTCTTTTTTTAAATCAAACCATTTTAAAATGGGAAGAGGAGGAGTAACTTCAGGATATATGAAACGTGACTGTTTCAATGTTTTATAATAAAAAGTCTTACGTGATGAGTGAGTAATGCACTAAAAACTGAAAAATTATTTTTCTCCTTAACCAAAATTTGGATTGCAATATTTTGCTTGAAATAAAAGGAAACGTTCATGAATTAGTTAATTCAATCATTGTTTTTGATGGATGCCCCATATTTTTATTTCAAACTAAATATAGTAACTAACACTGTGGTTGAAGAAAAAAATGATTTTTTAGTTTAATACATTACTCAATAAATTAAAATTAAAATGTTATTTAATAAAATATTTATATATATTACTTTTTATTTTTTAATATTGAATATTTTGCAACAAACTTTTTGTAACCATGTTAAAATTTAAAAATTGAGAATGTACAAAATAGTATTTGAAATAAAATTCACACACGTTAAAAATCATTTAGAAAATGTTTGTTTATGAAAGCATTTTTAAAAAATTTTAATTAAACAAACAAGAGAAATTAAGATCTCGTCCTTCATTCCATTTTCTTTTCATTTTAATTAACTGTAAACACTTTCGTAAATTAATCATAAAATTTGTGAATATATTGCCATCTACTATACATTACTGAAAACAGTGAATGTGATTAAATTTTGTCTGACTAATACATTAGACAGAGCATCCTGAAATAGTGCTTTGTCTTCAACACTAATATGTACAAAATTTGAAATCTGTTCAATAGAAGTATGTTAAATAACAAACAAACAGAGGCATGCTTTGCTCTCTCCAAACAATGGACCAATTAATTAAAAATTCAATCTCATTTGCATATGTATACAATAAATTACAACAGTCTTCATTTGTAAAGCTATGAGTATGAGATTTGAATACTAAATCTCGAAAGCGGTAAGCGGGCATATTAAACATATTATAATTACAGCTTCACTAACGCATGCGGAAAAATCGCATATTTATAATTACAATTTTTATTGAAGAGAAAAATACAATTTATTACATAAATGAATCAACTCAATTGGCAGTGCAGATTATGACAGTAAGTAATTCTATTGGTACTTTAAATCAAAGTCGCTCCTTTTTTTACAAAAATTCCAACAGTACAATATTATTCCAAATTGCTGTATAGTAAAAATTAACCGATGCATATATAATCATGATGCTGTCACTAGAAAAACGCAAAAATATTTGCTGGCAATTATAACAAAGATATGTAAAAATGCTCTAAAGAAAGTGAATAAGCGATGGGTTAGAATGATCGCTCACAGAGTAATTCCCAACTACATTATTAACAAGTGCAATAAACTAGAGCTGAAATTAACAGATTCACGAAAAAATTAAAATTTTTGGCACGCAAGCAAAATATAGAAATAACGCATACCAACGCAGCAGTTACATACATAAACAGAACGATAAATCCTCCAGAAGAAATTAGAAATGTTCTCGAGCTGGGGCCTAAATTCATTGGAGGTCAGTGGACAGCCAAGAATGGAAATCATGGCTGATATCGAGGTTGGTCTTATAAATGAACCCAACAAAAAAAAGGTTATAAAACAGGTTGTAAAAATTATTAAACATAAAAATTTACTACCTAAGCATAACAATAGGAATGACAAAAAGGTAATAGATTTGTCTTAATTTCAAGAACTGAGTACACAAACAAAATGAAAGAGCAGATCAACAAACAAGTTCACAAACATAACTGAAAATAATAAAATCAACAAAGATAGATTCATATCCAATATATTAATGAGTCATAAAGAAAAAACTATCTAGAGCTAAATATTTCCGAATCTATCCATCATCTTCTATACCACCTAGAATGTTTGCCAACATAAAACTGCATAAAGAAAACTCTCCCTCTCAGATTAATGCTTGACTGTGGAGACGTCCACTATTTCCAAACTGCAAAAATGATCAACCTATGGCTGATAGATTCCCTGTGATTTGGAAACCATACCGTCAAATCATCATTTGAATTTGTGGAAAGAATAAAAAATGCTAAAATAGATTTAGAACACAAAATGACTGTATGCGATGTCTATGAACTCTATGGCTCAATTAACAGAAAAACCTCCATTGTCATCATCAAAGATGAACTAAATAAAAAAATTATCCAGAAAAACGAATTGATATTATAGTAGAATTCTTGAAGTGGCTAGATAACAACATATTGGCTGAATTTGAAAACAAATGGTATGTTATGAATGACAGTTGGCCAATGGGACTGCCAATGAGTGGCATCATTGCTAGTATCGTCATAAACCATTACGAAAGCCAAATTCTTTCGAAACACTTCACAACAGAAACAACTCTCATATACACTCGATATGTTGACATTTTTATCAGAGCAAAACCTTCCACCACTATCAACATACAAAATGAATTTCAAGCCATCTCAGGATTAACCCTCAGTAGAACTGATGAAAACGAGGAACAAGGAATAAAATATTGAAGCAGTCAATCCTAATTAACAATTGAGCTTCATAGTTCTTCATACTTAACAAATTACTAACCCATTGAAACAGTCAGCTTTGTCAATCCTACTGTTTCACCTACTATAGTCTATAGTAGTATTTCTATATAAATAAATATCACCAAATCCTCGTATATCATGTTAATATTATATTAAAATCAGGCTAAAATTAAACCTAAATGTATTAATCATGTATGTGTGCGTATATCTAAACATGTAGTTTGAAAATTGCATCTATATATGTAAATCTCCATAAATACCCATATTTCTGGTAATAAATAAATGGAAAATGTGTTGTATGTGTAACAAGAGACTACATATATGCAAGAATGAATCATGTTAACAAGATTAAAACATTAAATTTCTTTACTTAAAATATTAATTCTAAAAAGTAATATTTGAAATTATTCTATAATTCTGCATATATTGCTAAATTAAATGGTCGAGTTACATATATAACAAAATGTTTTTCATCTTTTAGATTTGTTTTTCTAGAAAGGATGACTTCATAAAATTTAATCTTTCTCGCTATAAAATGACCTAGTTCCAATTTAAGGGTAAAATTAGATTTAAAATTACAAATAAGAATAAATTATCGCGAGTGACCGAGGTTAAAACTGACCTAAAAGAAAAACAATCACAGCGGGATTCCGTGATTTTTTTAGAAGCAGCGAGAAAGCTGGAAAAGCGAATCTAAAAATAATGTAACGAAGGAGAGGGGGGGTGAGCTAATATATAAGCCTTGGCATCTATCTTTGAGGCAGTCTGACATTATTTTTTAACAAAGTTCTTGCAAAAGCCTTGGCATCCATCTTTGAGACAGTCTAACATTATTTTTTAACAAAGTTCTTGTAAAATTTGTAATGATGGTGAAATCGGGGTAGAAGGCTAATTTCTTTGCCTTCTTGACCTCGGTAAAAGCTACCTGATGCGGGAAGAAATGCAGTGAGAGCCGCCACCATCTAAAAGATAGAAGAAGTCCCTCGATGATGAAACAGCTTGCCAGCAGAAAAGAAGGGTAAACAAACTCCTTTAATTTTAAAGCCTTTCAACTAAAGTCCACTAATTCTTATATGCTAGCTTAATCTAAAATCTATGGCCATAATAATAATGAAATTTAAACTCATCTTTTAAATGTAATTTTATTTTATTTTAATCCTAAAATCTTGCCTGATTCGTTAACTGATTTATTATTATTAATACCAGATTTACTGATTTAACTGCTTTATGATTTATTATCTGAGTTATTATTTGCGTTGATAACACATTTGATTTATTGATTTGATTTATTTATTTATTGGTTTACTTGCCGATTTATTTACAATTTAGTTTTACGTATTCATCTTATTCCGAGTTATTAAAAGTTATTTAGTTTTAACTTGCTTAAATCCATTGATTTTAAATGTTTTAGTATAACTTTTATTACGTATATTTCAAAATGATCTATTTTAAAATAATAATCAAGTTTCTAAGTTATTTTATATATTTTAAGTTAATGATAATATTTGCCCCAATTAATTCTCTTAAACAACTTAAAATTATCTTAAACTGAATCAATCAAATCTCAAACTAGGCTGAATCAATCAAATCTCAAACTAGGCTAAAACAAAGCCAACTTTCATATTTCACACAAATGAAATCTTATTTTAAATCTTACATTTTTAGTTAAATCTATGCCAAATCTTATTATTTTTCAATTTTGTATTTGTTTATGCTATATTTATTCAAAACGGAGTTTTACTCTTAGTTAAATCAATAGTGAGAAATAAATATATATTCTCACGCGTATATGTAATTTCGCGTATATTACCGCACAAACCGAAACTCTGTTTTGAAATGAACAAAATGTCTTATTTAAGATATAATTACAAGCTTACAGCTATTCTAAGATAGATTTGCTTTAAAAATAATATTTAAGTAATATTCAATTGAAGTGATAAAATACAGCATAAATCTATAACTCTATATAGTAATTTTCCATAATATGCTGTAATCCTCTCTAGAATTATAAATGCCTATATAGATAGCTTTATAAATTAGATTCATAAGCTTTCCTTAATAGCATAATTATAGATGCTATATAATGAACTGATATACGGTAGTTTCATGAAGGAAACTATTGTTTAGCGTCTTAATTTTTATTATATAATAATGTTGTCAGTGATGCATATGTGTCCTAAAGAAATGCTATGGCGTATTTACTTGTTGCTGAATTCTTTAATGGGTGTATGTGTTAAGGCTACACCATTACTCTTAGTTCGGGCAACTACCTCCTCCAGATGACAGTCAGGTTCGCACCATACCATTCTGCATCCTCAGAAACGGAGCATGAGACTCCCCACTTCATTAGTTGTTCGATCATCCGGACTAAAATGTCTCTTATTTCCACAGCAATGAGTTTGGTAAAAGGGAATCGGTACTTGGTACAAATCCCGTGAAAAAGGCACACATCCGAGATGCAGGAACTCAGAATTGTATATTTTCTATACGCCTTGGTATCTAAAGTCTGACTGCCAATCATCAGTTCATCCCACCATAATAATTGTATTTTTCAGCTTTGATCTGAGTTTGAATCTAATTTCATAGGCATATTAGTTATATAGAGAATATATTGACTATTCATGCTTAATAAAATATTATGTTCTTTATAAATGTTTATAATCACTTCTACTAGCTCTAAAGCAAATCTAGATCCTGTTATATAGCATAAACTAGGCATAGATAGTCATGAGCAAATTCACTAAGTTATAAAGTAATATTAAGGCTCATAAAAATGTAACTACCAATGTATAATTTCTTTATCACCTGCGAGTGATAGATATATATAGCTAAATAAATTAAAGTAATTGTAACCTAAAACTACAATCACCTGCGAGTGATTAGAAATGCTATATATAAACCGGAAGTGCTTATACCTAAAATCATCACCTGCAAGTGATTTTACCCGTCATATATATATGTAAACCAAGCTATGTATAACTCAACCATAAATGATTATATATCCAAAACCATCACCTGCGTATGAACCCAAAACTTAAATGTAAATTGTATCCCTTAATCACCTGCGAGTGAGACAATGCATATAGACATTGTATTTATTATTTCATTTATTATTTCAATATTTAACTTTTATTAAATTAATTTTAAATGTAACTACTGTGTCATGTCTCAATATTGCTCATGATTAAGTCATTATTTATTATTAAGGTGTTAGTTATTAAGAATCACTTCCTTGTTTAATAATTATATCCTAGCCACATGATATCTATATAGCTATACTAGTTAGAATATCAACTTTCCCCAGTCTTTTGCTTTACTGATGTTCTACTGCCGGCACGTGATGGAGAATACTGCTGTGGCCTCATATGAGTCATCCGTAAGGTGGTAAATCTCTGAGCAATAGTAAAAAAACTAGGGCTATATCAGACCTGTGGTCTCCACATCGTACACTGGTCGGCCTTGGGATGATTTACTAAAACTCTAGATTTTGTTACGCAAATGTACATATTTAATTGTTACACCATGTATAAACCTTATGTTTCATCCGCTCCTATATTCATGTATCTATTTTATGTATATGTTTGAGATGTGCACCTAAAAAATTTATAAAATTTAACTTTTAATATTTTTTACTATTATTTATTATTGTTTTTATTACAATCAAAATATATTAGGTGCCGCTAAAATATATATATATAACGGGAGAAACTACTAACACGATATTAATTTTACAAAAAAATTTTTTTGACGTTTGTAAAATTAAAACTTTTCGTTTAAATTCTTTACTTAAAAAACTGTATTTTTTTTTTCTTTTAAAAATCCAAGATGGAGTATGCAACTGTTAATTGTCCAAAAATAATTAAAAGGGTGGAAATTTTACATTGTCTAATTTTGGGAAAGAATGTCTAGAAACTGTACTAAAGGTAAAAAAGGAAATCAAATTAAGAATTTCTACTTTTGCAACTAACATTTTATCAAAATTTCTAATCTGGAAAAAGATTTGAATATATATTTTGGACAAATTATCTAACGGTTGCATCTCCAAAACAATAGATGAAGGAAATAAAAATTCCTACTAGACAGTAATCGCAAATGAAATTAAAAAAGGGATATTAAAAGCATTCCTCAAATACCTGAGGGCAGTATATAATGGCCCGATTTTTGACCGCCTGGAGAAAACTAGTTGGTAGTTTAGCTGTCGCCAAAATACTTCACGCTACTTTATTTTCCAAAATGCTGAATGAGTAGTAAAACTAATCACCTTTCTTCGCCTTTGCTGGTCAGTCTCTCACCGCCAATAATCATCTCGCTGGAGGAATGCCTAATGAAAACTTGCTACTACATTGGAAATCGTTTGCATACTGTTAATTTGCCATACTGGAGCCGAACTGTCAAAATGGACTCTTTAATATAGCAAGGTAATTGACCCAAGAACCGCCTATAAAATTTATATCTAATTCCTTCTAAAACTAATCTCAACCTCAGCTATCCGGATTTCTTATTTAAATTGTTAAATTTAATGTTGTTTTTTTTGTAACTGTTAATGTAAATTTGCTCTCATATTAATATTTTTTCTTTTATATATAAAGTCTGTCATATGCTCTTATTTCTTTAATCTTGGTGTGATTCCTTTCTTAATTTTAAACTATGTTTTATTTTATTATTTTAAGTTGCCAATCTAAACAATCTTGTGAACCTAATATATAGTTATTTTTCCCTATCTACTCAGATCTCCTTGGGTCGAGGTTAGTAAAAAACCTTCCCTTTTGAGTTAGATTTACATACATTTTTAATTAGTATGCTCGCCAGATTGTTTCTCAAGTTAACCTCGTTTCATGATTTTCTTTATGCATCAAAAAGGTATAACTTTTAAATCACCGAAAAATTAACGCTATTAAATATTTTATGTCGCTCACTTAATTCTGAAAAGATGATTTCTTATTATTATTGCTTTTTATATTTTCCATATTACAATGCTATACTCTTAATATTTCAAAGACTTGATTATTGTAAAGTTATATAATTTGCGAGAGTGGGATTTCAGTATGTTAAATAGCAAGGAAGGAAAGAGGGGGGGGGTAATTTTAAAATCTATTTTGTATGAATTAAATCTTTCCCATATATATTACATAGCATAGCGTTAATTGCCTAAATTATAGCATTCGAGTGAGGTTCATGTGTCTTCAAATAGTAACTTCCAATTCATATCATTAAAGACAGCGTTATGCTGCATTGCTGATATATGGCTTAGTTTTTTTTAAATATTACATGCTTCTAGCCTGAAGAGTTGCAATGAGTTCGAACCCATAGACGTTCTTCATGCCCTATCCCGCGGACAGTTGACTTTCCCGGGATCATTTTTGTATGACAAATCTCATACTCATTTTACGAATGAACTGTTGTGATTTATTGTACACATATGCAAATGAGCTTGAATTTTTAATTAGTCCATTGTTTGGAGAGAGCAAAGGATGCCTCTCTTCTATTAATGGCCTGAAGTCATTTGCTATGTAAAACTTGACTTTTCTTTTGGCATCATTCTTCTTTGTGCGAATTATTTGGGCAGAACTGGGTTCAAATATGTGGCCCGTAGCTGCTTGGTGGTCCCAGAAGATCAATGTTCCTTCATTTTTATTTTTAACCCTGTTGTATGCATACCTGTGTTGATAAAATTCTTGTATTGATATTAGCCCGAGTCTCACCATAGTAAGATTCCTGGGAGCCTAATTGAGGACATGCTATTTTATAGACCACATGAGGGGCTTGATCTTTTTCTATTTTATCCTTGGAATTATTTATTAGTCAGTTAGTGTTAAGTAAAAAATAATATACAGTATATAAAAAATATTTTTTTTAAAAAATATTTTTATTTTATTTGATGATAATGCACTAAAAAGCAAAAAAAAAAATTAGTGAATCAGTTTTTGTTTGTTAAATGTAACTTTAAATAAAATCAAGGGATATCCATAAATTAACTAATTCAATTAATAGTTTGCCATCAAACTAAATACTTTACTGATTGAATTAATGGATTTATGGATGTTTCAATCAAAATTGTGGTTCAATAATTTTTTTTTTTTTGTTTTTCAATGCTTAGTCATCATATTATATAAAAGCATTTTTTTTTTAAAAATATTTTATATATTAATTTTTAGTTTTTAATATTTCAGATTTTCTCAACTGACTTAGTCCATTCCTTATATCATTCCAATTTTTTTAAATCATTCATCATTAACAAGAAAGTTATTTCATTCTTTTCTTAAAAAAAAAAAAAAATTGAATCTAAAAAATGTACCTAGTTCCACAGTAGTTGAAATTTTTTTCATTTTTCATTCTTGTTCCCATGAGTATTAGACAATTTTCTTTTATTTGTAATATAAATGTTTTAATCTAGTTTTTATTTTTTGTTGTTTCTACATATGAAACATTTTTATTACTATTTTATAATCCAAGCAATTTACAATATAAATGCCAAGCATTTAAAAGATAAAAATTCTAATGTATAGCTAGCTACATATGAAAGAATCTAAACATTTAAATTTTGAAAAAAAGGTGTTGGCAAATGTAAAATCTTATAAAAGAAAGTTTAAATATAAAAATGAGAAAACCAATTTTGAATAGTGTGTTACATTTGGATCTGCTATGTGAGAATAGCTATGAGAGAACTACAGCAAGACATATGTTATGATTAAATAATTCTGCCAAACAGTAAATAATTTGTCCAATAATTTCAGATTAGTAGTAGTCAATAATGTAAAAGCCCTAAGATACTTTTGAACTTCATGGTGAGCTACACTGGGATGCTAGATGCTTCTGGTGAAGGTCTTCCATTACCTTCTTTCTTCAGTCTTCGATGTTCTATGCAGTTCCTCCAGTAATTGAATCTCCATTTAAACTACTTTCTGAAGGTTTTTATATTGTCTGCTGCTATTGTTCTCTGAAGTCACGATATTTTGATTAATTTTGTACATTGTATTGTATTCCACAGTCTCTGACTAATTTTATCTATAGTTAGAATTTATCTAATTCTAGATGCAATTAGTTCTATTTTTTCTCCCAGGAATTTTTACCTTATTTCTCTCAGGAAATTTTCATTTAAATGATTGTAATTTATATATTTTGACTATCATAATTTATAAATGTATACACACATATGCTTTCTCTTAATTCACAGAAAGATTTTTCCCTCAAATAATAATCTTTAAAATATCTTAGTGACTTCAACAATCTTTGAGATTTATATTTTTCTGTTTTAAAGTTAACTTCCTAATGAATGGTTGCTTCTATTTCATTTCCACTATCTATGTATCCTGTATTAAATTCTTCATTTCTTACTTAAGTACTTGATAACTTTTTTTCCTTCCTTAAACTCCTGATTTGATTCTACATTAGACAGTAAATTGCTAATCATTAAACAATATCTTACATGAATAAAACAGAATTGTGTTCCTGTTTTGGACTGCATCAGTACAATTTCAAATAATAGTAATTTAATTACCATGTCTGCTAACCAACTTTTCTTTATTAAGGAATCTCTGATCCAAATGTTTTGATCTACTTTGAATTTTTTGCATTTGCCTGCCATAGTTTTATAGAATTTAGTAACTGACATAATGATGTTTGTTTGGTTCTCTTGTTTTTAATTTGATAATTTTTCAAGAGGCAAAATCTCCATGGAAGCTTTGGGAATAACGTGCTGGTGTAGCATTTCTGCAAAATATTTTGTGGAGTTGTTTCAAAATCTGCTATTGCTTGACAATTAATTTCTGCTATCATTGAATCTCTGTTCTGGTCACCAATCATCTGATTCTTTCCTCTCATGACTTTGTCATTGCTATTTTAATGCTCCTTCCAATTATAGGGTTCACTTTGCCCTGAATAATATATAATGGCAACTGGGCAATTTTATCATTTGCCTACCAGTTCAATAACTTTTCCAGCTATCACAATTTGCTCCCCCATTTATGTCTTTTGGCTAAAGTTTTGTTTTCTTTAGTTTGATCATTTTATTTAGAATTTGTAACATTGACATTAACATTTTTTTTCTTGAACTGCTGTCGATTTCTATGCAAACTAATAGGCCAAAATTTTAATTGCTAGGATTATTTGATTATTATTCAGTTTTCACATTTTTAACCTTTATTTGATGGTGTCCAGTAACCAGCTTATTGATTTGAGAAATTTTTTCCTCCTTTCTATTGTTTATGCATAATTACATTACACATCCTACTTTCCCACAATTTTGACAATTTTTGACTTTCCCAATTTTGACATGTATTCATTTTTGACTACTTCATTTATTTTAACAATTTTTATTTGACACAATTTGGCTATTGCTATAATCTGAAACTGTTTTGGTTGCTCGAGCGAATTCAATGGCAAGACCCATTTTGATCACTATTTTGTGTGTCAGCGTCTGACAATCAACGGTTCTCAGAAGCTCTCATTTGATATGCACCACAGAAATTGCTGTAACAATGCTTACTCTAAATAGTCGTTGAAGACAGTCTTTTGCTAATTCTTACAATGCTAAATCAAATTTGCGAATTTTTTCACTTCTGCTTGATGGTTATTCTGAAAATAAAGGCATGTTACATGTTTAGCAGATTTGGGGTCAAAATAATTAAGCAAAAGGCTGTCTTCAGCAATTATTTAGAGTAAGCAGTTACAACAATCTTTGTAGAGCAGATCAAATGGGAGTAGAAAAATAAGCAGCTAGGTATAAGAATGCGGAAATGATACAAGAACAGTGTCAGATTCAAAAAGCTCATCAAAGGGAAGATGAACGTAAAAAATTTTTACCTACAATTGTCTTTAAGATAGAAACAAATAATGTGCAAGCTAAATGGGAATGGTAAAAAGATGAAAATGACCCTAATATATTCAGCTATGTACTTAGCAGGAACAACTAGTTCCTAAAAATAAGAATGCTTTCAAGCTATGATGGAGCTCTCATAGAATTCCTAAATCTTTGATGGGAGTTTTAGCCTACAGCCATTTATAGATATTTATGCTATTTTAAAAAAATCCTTTTGTATCCCTTTTCAGAAGTTTAGATTTTAAACTGAGCTTGCGGAGAATCAGTAAGTCTTACACTAATGGATTTCAGACCGTTCAATCCGCCATCCTGTTATGTTCAAAATAATAGGGGGGGGGGGGTCCACAATGAATTTTACCTTTATTATGGGTTTTTTTCTGAAAAGCAATTTTTAATTTTTTTTTTTTTTTATGTTTAGATTTAGCATTCATAAAATGTTTTTTATCCATTAAAATGGACTCTCTCACAGCTTGTTGTGATTATTCAATTGCCAATGTATGTATTTGTGAGCCTTATCTTTGTTCAAAAAGATGTACTTTTTTTTTTTCTATGATGAAATTTACACTTATGATTTTTTTTTTTTTCTAAAATACAATTTTTAATTTTTTCTCTCTCTCTCTCTTTCTTGTTAGTTTTTTTAGATTTAGCATTTGTAAAATGTATGGGCTCTATTGCTGTTTTATTACTTATATTTTTATATGATGAAATATGTGTACAAAAGCAATAAATATGCTATAGAATATTAGGCAATTTAAACTTCAATGACAATAAAAACATGCACATCCACAATTAGAGAATGATATTCCTACATAGTTAGTGTAATAGGCAAAATATATTTTATTTATATTATCATTCATTTATTGAATGATTTACAGTAGCATTGTACTCATTTGTTACAATTTTGTGATAATCTCTTGAACACAGACTTTCAAGCACACTCAGCCATCCACTATCTCATATATCATCTCCCACACATATATATATAAAATCAGTGCTCATAATACATGAATTCATTTTGATGTTTATTGATTTACTTAGTTTTATTCATTTTATCTTAGAGAAATTTTTGTTTGTTTTTTGAATACACTTTTTACTTGAAAAGAATACATATTTTAGGTCATATCCCATTTTTCAATAATATAATAACTAATACTGAGGTAATCTTTATCATATCGTTTCACATAGAAGCCTTCTTCAGGGCACCTGTCCAGCTCCATCCAAGCCATCACCATGTAGCTGCTTAATCCCCACTGATGATGATGATAATGATCTCAATGCCTACATATCTTACTAAAATGAAGTCATCGCTGCCCTGTTGCCCAGTTGTGTAGCGCACTCAGAAACCCTGAAGTCCGGTTGAAATGTGAAGATACTGGAGTGTATACATTTTTATTTATTCATTTATCATTTTCTTTAAATGTTTATATGCTTTAATAATCAATAAAATGAATTAAATATGTATTTTTTGGTATAGAACATGTATGTCCGATTGTTTATCCTCAAAGCACAGGATTGGTTCATATAAAACCATCCTTCCATACGTATGTGTGCATGTTTTCTTTTAAATTTGGTTATTGCTTATAACACATATATGCGTATCACATCAAAAAATGTAAATTGATTTAGTTTATATAGTTTTGCTTTGTCTCCACATGTGCTTGATTTATATACAAGCGCCTGCTTATAAAATATTATGTAAATAGTGAAAAGGATGTGCAAATAGACATACATGTATAACCATATTTTCTTCGTTATATAAAATGACTAACGCTTAATATGTGCGTGCATGGGTAGAAACTCAGATCACTTCATGCAAAAGTATTTATATGAAATAAGGGAGATAGTTCCATATCTAAATTGCATAAACAGTATTAATTTTCTTTTCATATTATAATGCACGGGGTTAATAAAATGTATTTTTTTTATGTACATAAATGGTGATGGGTTATTTGGGGAAAATAAATATTTGCTTTTGTCTTATAAACTATGTTTTCACGAGTGTCTAATTTATTTTTCTCTCTCCAACAATATTAAATGCATATATTTCTGATAGTGGCTTAATCCACCAATAACCTGGAAGAAAGAGATGACTGACCTTAGCCCATGGGACACTATTAGGGGTTAAAAATTTGATGCGATGCAGATATCTTTCTGTATTCATTTATTTCATGTTTCGTTGATAGTTGCATATCCTTTCGGAAGGGGTACTCTCTTTCCGGAAGTGGCACATAAAGACCAGGTTCACATTCGGCCTTTCAAAGGTATTTGACAGCCAACACATTGATATCCATAAGCGGCAATAGAGTTTTAACAAGGGGGAGATCAAGAAATATAACTAGCTTCAGTTTGATCTCTCTCTCATTTAACAATTCAATAGGTTAACTTTAAAGTATCATGTACAGAGTTTATTATTGCATTTGTAACGATGCCATACTCATGATGTGCAACAGTCATTTCGGGTTCGATTCTGTGCACATGGAAAAAACTCACAAGGTAAGGGAGGGCATCAACTGGTACAGAAAAAATTGGCACGAAACGTGTAGGGCCTGATCCAATGCGGCCAGCATAATAAACCCTATAATGGTCGGGTTCGTATGTTATGTTAACAAGATATAGAGTCCAAGCAGAATAAAGGAAGTTCAGTATATATATGGGCTGGGGAAGCAATCAAGGAGTACTAAAACTTAACCTATTTGCCTGTGCTCCAGCCAGTCATTTCCATTATATGAGCAATGCCCCTGATGCTCCTAATAGCACAACTTCCTTCCAGTCCCAGGAATCAGGGAGAGACGAGACCCTTAATAATAAGCCTTGCCCTAGATTCGCTAACAAAGTATTACTGCAGATTGATATGTGGTCCATGATCAAGTAATATTAAGATATTTAATAACACAGAAATGCATGAAAGTGGAATGAGACAAGAGACCCTTAATAATAAGCCTTGCCCTAGGTTTGCTAACAAAGTATTAATGCAGATTGATATGTGGTCCATGACCAGGTAATATTAAGATATTCAATAACTCAGAAATGCATGAATGTGGAATGATATGGTATGGATCATACAGAAAGACAATAACAAGATATAATTTAATATAAAATTTAATAATTGTCAAATTGAATATATATATATATATACATTAATAGATTGGCTTCGCTCATTATACAATTACTCAGATAACAATATAGTGCTTAAGGTTAGAAAACATGTATACAAAAGGTAATACAATATTACACCTGGGTCTCGTTTTACGCGATAGATAGGTTCCTCAGAAAACACACGCAAACGAAATCGCGCAAAAATAGATGTAACTTACATTGAAAAGGGGGAGTGTGGTCTGTGATTTTTCAAAATTCGCGTAAAAGCAAAGCACCAACGTAAAATTACTTTAAAATTCACGCAAAAAAAAAATAAGGAAATAAAATATGACTAATAAAAAATTTCAAATTTGGAAAAAATTGATACAAGACAAACTTTTTTTAACTATAATATTTAATTTTATTCAAAATAATATATTTTTATGCATAATTTACAGTACAGTAATTTACATTTTTTATACACGTTTTAATTATTATCGCTATTTGACGAAAAACACGTTCGTTTGCAAACTGGTAAAAAATAAAATTTTTCACAAGAGGAAATACAACTAGCGCCAACTTCACACTCATGTTGTGTCAATGGTTTTCTGGTGACAACGTAATTAGTAATTAATCTTTGAGATGATGATTTTATTAATTGTTTATGAAACTAACAACTAAAAATTAAATTCTAATTTTTGTCTTTAATTTTTTAATTTTCAATTTCGTTTAAAAATCAAATTTCACATCACACTAATTTCAAGTCGCAGTAAGTAATTTTTAAATTGTTAATTACAATTAAAAATCAGATTTTAATTTTTAATTGTCAAATTTAATTGTGCCCACTGCTATTACTCACCTTTTAAAAATAAACTTGTGGACACTAAATGATTAATAATTGATTATGTTCTTTTTTAAAAAGCAAAAACAGAATGTGATTTAAAATGCAAAATTAACACGCACAATGTTTGAACTAATTTACATTATAATCTTGTAAAATTTAATGTGTGTATACATAAAATGTGGAAATCATGATTTTAATTTCATTATTGCATAAAATCTTACTATTATAAAGCACTGAAAATATTGAAATTACTAAGATGAAAGTAGAATTCCAATAATGTGCTATTACTTTCAATATAACGTAAGTGCACGAAATTTATTATTTAAAGTAATAGCGCATTATCGAGTTCGACTTCCGGTGAAATATGGATCGCGTAACTTCAAAATCGTGTTAAATTTAAAAGTCCGCGTAAAAAGAGACCCAGGTGTATTTCATTAATGATGAAATATTTATTTATTTGAGATTCTATACTTTTGTGGGTAAATGCAGGGTAAACTCATAGTTCAATATGCTTTATTTAAACATCATCCGATCAAATTAATAGATGCAAGTGTGTACAATTTAGATATTAAAGCATTACAACCACAGACATAATTATACGTAATTATAAATAACTTACATTAGTAATGAGATTTATTAACCTAATTAAGTGATGTACGTGGAATTAGAATCATGATAGACTTGGGCGACTCATCATTCATAACTATGTGAGATTGATATATGTAAGAATATGAACGGATTAAGCAATATGACAGCCAAATGCTATAGATAAATATACAAATATAGAACTTAATGAGTAATCGGTGGTGCTGATGGAGAATAAGTATGTAAATATATATATGAGAGCGATGCAATGAAACCGCAAGGCTTTGTCTATATACAATTCAGATTGGCGGAATGACATCTGTCCACGAAGGGTTCATCATAAATAAGCATGGTCAATGGACTGGGCCCTCACTCCAGTAATATCCGAGAATGTGTTATCGAACAGCTGTCTATAGGTGTGACTTCCATCCACTGATGCAGGCACCTTAATGATTTGGGGATGGTCTTAGCCATATGTACCCATGGATAAGCTTGACAAAGCATAATAAAATCGTACTTATATATCTGCATTAGCAACACCTATAAAATATAATGACAATAATAATTAACAATAGTTTGCTCTCAAAGTTTAACATGTTATGATACTGTTATACTTAATCTATTCCAAAGTTTTAAAAGATTTCAAATAAATCTATGTATTCATCGGCTTAAAGATTAAGGTGGATCACATAATCCCAAGACAGTAACCACATTCAACATTCTTGTAATAATAATAACTAAATTGTTTTTGCATGCATGACAAAGCGATTCTTAGAAACTGATTGTCTAACCACGCATGTTTAAAATATATCTATAGTTATAATTTCGCACACCTCCGCATGTTATACTTCAACTTAAAATGAACAAATAAGTATAGAAGATAACATAAATAGATCAATATGGGTGAATTAACTAATATATGAAACAATAGGATTCACCGAATCTACAGTAATATAAATATATATATATTGAAAGATAACATCTGCGTGCGCATGTATGTTTATTATAAGGAGAATGGGATTCACTCGCTCGGTCGGGGTTTATCTGGGCATATTATCATAATAAAAATATCATAAAGAAAATATGTTAATAAAATCCAAGAGCGTCTAACCTAGCATGAAAGCATAGTTTAAACAATAGATTAGCCAAGTTACATAGGGTGAAATTATCAAATTATAAGATACAGTTGCAGGAATACATTACAATTTAGTTACACAAATAGTTTGTTACAGATTTAGCTATAGCTTATAGAGATTACATAGAAATGTTTTAGAGCTC
Source organism: Epiperipatus broadwayi (assembly GCA_028023455.1). Lineage (NCBI taxonomy): Eukaryota > Metazoa > Onychophora > Udeonychophora > Euonychophora > Peripatidae > Epiperipatus > Epiperipatus broadwayi. The sequence goes on along the minus strand of JAQFVV010006308.1, from coordinate 1,379,954 downwards.
TTGGAATAAAAAGTTACCTTACTTTATCAATTGTAGTGTTGTTAGTGCACTTAAAAGTTTTGATCACTGATATGAAATGTTCATGGGAGTCTGTATCACTGGATAGCCAGCTTTCACTTTATAATTGCTTTGTTATGTGGACTCTAGCGGCGGCAGCACTCTATATCATTATCAACTGCATTTCTCATCTCATTGGTAGCAGCAGCAGGTCATGGGCATTTCTTACAGTTGGAGGCATGCAAGTAGTATCGGGCTGCAGGACGACCATTCTCCGGATAGTAAAATAGCACCCTACTTACCTCTACTCAGTCATTTTAGTTTCACACTCAGTCTGGTTTACAAGATCTAACTATATTATACCTCTCCCAAATTCCTGTTCTATATATATTTGCCAAGTACAAAATTAATCTATACTGGCTTACCTTGCGATGAAATAATCCATTAATATATTTTTTACCGCTATACCTGATGCGTTTATTATCTACTTTACTATCTAAAAGCTGCAGTAGGGTGCTGCAAATAAATTTACTTTTGTTACATTATTTTCAGTTGTACAAAATAAGATTTTAAAATGTTATAACACAAATGCTTAGACAGTCTATTTCCTTGTTGATAGCATTTGCAACTTGCCAAAATGTTCTCGTTTTTACTACCTAATTACTTAAGCCACTAATGTATCCCTATGGGACTGCATTAGCGAAATACTACTGTTCAGCTTTCCAACCCTCATTTCTTTCTAATAAACAAAATTTGTGGCGTGATCTTTTAAATATTTAAATTGCCTTGCCGCAATTTTATACCATTAATTGCTTTATTATTATAAAAACCAAAAATTTGAAGATATTCCTAGGACAAATTTATTTATCTCTGAATATGCAGTGCACCACGCCCCTAACTCTACCCTATTCCATACAGTTTATCCCTTACACACTATGCTCCAGCTACCCTATATTTTTGCCTACATCTGCCATCTTACATCAAAAAGAAACAAAACAAAACTTTAATATGCATTCTAAGATAAACAAAAAATCTTTATCTCCCGATGTCTCCCTTTGCTTTCATCCTCTTTTTTCAATAAAAAGAAGATAATCTAACAATTGTCATTGAAGAACGTCCATTTTACATTTATATGGTGTTTATGTATATGCGCAGCATCTCATCTCTCCAACCAATTTGTTTATTCAATTTTTAATACAGTAAAACTTTTTTTAAAAAAACTTTTTCAATAACTTTTTCTGAATTGGAACTCTTCTTTTTTTTTTTATGTTCGATGGCCATGTTTTGAAACAGTAAGATTTACTCTGCAAATCTTAGTTTCACCTTTCTTTGTTTCTCACCTACCCTCATACCCTAGTCCTATTGCAATGTGTATGTCATGTAATCGGCCACAATATATGCACATGCGAAGCATTTATTATATATATATATAAGGTTATTATAGACAGGCGAGTTAATCTAAAGGTAGGATAAATTGATTAATTTAATCTATAATTTGAAAGCATGTCCGCATGTGGATATGTGTAAACATAAGTTAGGTATGCCGATACTTCATATACATCCCAATATTATCTTTAAGACATATTAAATGTTCGTAGTCATGCTCGCACAATGCAGTCTTGAATTTTCAAATTATAAACATCAGGTTTGTTTAAAATTACCCGAAATCTACACAGTCTATGCATGCGCTTTAGACATCGTTTCCATATTTCATTCTAGTTTCAGAAAAGTTTCATTTTTCTATGATAAAAATTAAAAATTTTATGATAATTTTTGTGACAAGTAAATTGAATTATTTTCTCTTTCATTTTTAATGGAATTTGAGTTGCCTGAAATTTACATCGAAAAAAATACAAGATTTTACTTATGTGCTTAGTTGAATGAATGTTATTGGGAGCAGATGGTATTTAATTTTATACATTTTTTAATTATTTGAATTTATATTTGATAAAAAATATATGAAAAAATTATTATTAAAACATATACGCTGATCAAAAAAATAGCTCGTGATTGTGTAAATTCATATTGTGAATTATTTGCATTTTTTGGTATGATGTGGGTTTCGGTCTAGATGTCCAGTACACCTAGGTCTTTTTACGCGGACTTATTTAACACGATTTTGAAGTTGCGCGATTCATGTTTCACCGAGAATCGAACTCCAATAATGCGCTATTACTTTAAATAATAAATTTTGCGCATTTACGTTATATTGAAAGTAATAGCACATTATTAGAATTCGACTTTCATCTTAGTAATTTCAATATTTTCAGTGCTTTATAATAGTAAGATTTTATGCAATAATGAAATTAAAATCATGATTTCCACATTTTATGTATACACACATTAAATTTTTCAAGATTATAATGTAAATTTGTTCAAACATTGTGCGTGTTAATTTTGCATTTTACATCACATTGTTTTTGCTTTTTAAAAAAGAACGTAATCAATTATTAATCATTTAGTGTCCGCAAGTTAATTTTTAAAAGGTGAGTAATAGCAGTGGGCACAATTAAATTTGACAATTAAAAATTAAAATCTGATTTTTAATTGCAATTAACAATTTAAAAATTACTTGAAATTAATGTGATGTGAAATTTGATTTTTAAACGGAATTGAAAATTAAAGACAAAATAAGAATTTAATTTTTAGTTGTTAGTTTCATAAACAATTAATAAAATCATCATCTCAAAGATTAATTACTAATTACATTGTCACCAGAAAACCATTGACACAACATGAGTGTGAAGTTGGCGCTAGTTGCATTTCCTCTTGTGAAAAATTTGATTTTTTACCAGTTTACAAACGAATGTGTTGTTTGGCAAATAGCGATAGTAATTAAAACGTGGATAAAAAATGTAAATTACTGTACTGTAAATTATACATAAAAATATATTATTTTGAATAAAATTAAATATTATAGTTAAAAAAAGTTTGTCTTGTATCAATTTTTTCCAAATTTGAAATTTTTTATTAGTCATATTTTATTTCCTTATTTTTTTTTTTTGCGCAAATTTTAAAGTAATTTTACGTTGGTGCTTTGCTTTTACGCGAATTTTGAAAAATCACAGACCGCATCCCCTCTTTTTCAATGTAAGTTACATCTATTTTTGCGCAATTTCGTTTGCGCGTGTTTTCTGAGGAACCTATCTATTGCGTAAAATGAGACCCAGTGTAACGGTCAGGTTTGCATATTTGCTCAACAGACTGAGAGTCCGAGCCAGAGGCTGACCAAGTCGAGATAGTAATATCCTACGTCTGATCATACCTCAACTCTCTCACTCGTGCTTCCAAGTCAACCCATCGCGAATGACATCCCTGAGGTTACACTCGCTATCTCTTTATTCACGTTCCAGCAATAACACAGCAGTAAAACATTAGACCTCCCCCCTATTACATATTCTATTACATAACTTAACTAGTGATTCATAAGATAATGAGCAAGTAATGAGACAGACAAATTTATATTTCATAAATTTAATATAACATTTAATAAATACTAAAGTATAGTAAATTGTGTATAGCTGGCTCAAACGCAGGTGAGTGAATACTCGGGTTATAAAATAATATCCAAAGCAATGAGTGGATTCTCAGGGTTATAAAATAATATTACAAAGCAATGAGTGGATTCTCAGGGTTATAAAATAATATCACAAAGGAATGAGTGGATTCTCAGGGTTATAAAATAATATTACAAAGCAATGAGTGGATTCTCAGGGTTACAAAATAATATTATAAAGCAATGAGTGGATTCTCATGGTTATAAAATAATATCACAAAGCAATGAGTGGATTCTCAGGGTTATAAAATAATATTACAAAGCAATGAGTGGATTCTCAAGGTTATAAAATAATATCACAAAGCAATCAGTGGATTCTCAGGGTTATAAAACAATATTACAAAGCATATGACTTTTTAATAGGTTTATGCCATCTTTCATGTCCTAATTCATGCCATGTTTTATACAGTGGAAATAAGTAGCAGCTAGAGTGATCGATGTATTGGCAAATGATAGATTATATTATTTTTAAGTTTAAGATTATATCATTATTACTAAGTTTAAGATTATATGATTATTACTAAGTTTATGATATTTTAAATATATTTGCGTGATATAATAATTACTATACAGATAAACGCATTAACTCAGATTCTAGATCGGATCAAAGCCAAAGTTACTTTCTAGGGAAGCTGAACTGAAGTGTGGCAGTTGAACGTCAGATTCTAGTGCATTAGAAACTAGTATCAGATAAGTGCACCTCGAATGTATTCTTAATTGAGGTTTATTACACCTAGTAAACGGTTCTCCTAACCGATCTGCTTGCTATAATGGAAGAGGCCTTTTTATTAAATGAACAGAAGATTGGCTGATGAGCCCTTTGGAAACGCTTTGGTTCCGTTAAATACGAATAACTATCACATTTGCCTAAACTTTCAAGGCGTGAAATGTCACAGTTGCCTAAACTTTCGAGGCGTCTTGAAGTAGGCCATTATAGACGTAGCAAGAAGATAAGCATATTTATGCTAATTAGCAATACATTCGCAATGCTAAATTAATATTTTATAAAATAATTACGCCAAAATCTTAGCTTCTTCAGTGTCACTACCACTGTGACTGGACATGGAAACAATCTTGAAGTAGGCCATTATAGACGTAGCAAGAAGATAAGCATATTTATGCTAATTAGCAATACATTCGCAACGCTAAATTAATATTTTATAAAATAATTACGCCAAAATCTTAGCTTCTTCAGTGTCACTACCACCGGTCCGTTCATAAATGAGATTATTAAATTATATGATAAAGGCAATCATGAGAATCTGATTTAAGGTTTTCTGCATAGCTGCTTTTTATCTAATTTAATGAAGTTATAGCAAAAACTTTAGATTTACTAGAACTTGAACATTATATAGTATAATTTCTATACTAGCTAACGGACTGATTTTAAATAATCTAAAATATGAATTATAAAATAGCTCACACAAATTATTGATTTTTAAATAAATTACTCATCTTAAATAACTCGCCCAGAATTGACCTTACTAATAATGCAAAATGTGTTTTAAATAACGAATGCAAACCTACATTTTAAATAGCTTGCGTAAGTATACTGTTTAAATAACAGGCAAAATACATATTTTAAATCAAGCAAATATAATTCTTAAATAACCTGGGCAAAATCTGCGTTTTAAGTAACATACGCAAAAGATACATTTTAACTAACTTTAGCAAAAACATTTTCATTTTAAATAACTTTAGCAAAAGATGCGTTTTAAATAATATACGCAAAATATTTAAATAACTTTAGCAAAATATTTCATTTTAAATAACTGGAGCAAAAGAATGTTTTAAATAACTTGTCTGTGCATTATAAGTACTGATTCACTCTAGCATAAATAACAGTTTCATTTCAGAAAGGAGTTTGACTATATTCTTTAGATTACAATAATCGGATGTAACAGAAAAGTGATTACTCGGCCCTCTCCCCCGATAATTTCTTAAACATACAAAACTCCGTTCTGTTGGAAACACAACATAAATTAATAGACATGAACTTAAACTAAAGATAGATGGCATAAAAAAAATTGCATGAAACGATCAATACATAATTTAAAAATAAATTTGTTGTGTGGTTTTATAGAAACTAAATGTTTATGAGTATTTAAAATTATTATTAATAATCAAGCAAGAATTTTGAGAGTGCTCTAAAATTTAAATAAATTTAAGATAAACATTTTAGTTGAACATTTAGAAAATATAATTAATTTTGGGATTTATTAGTTAGTTAGCTAGCTTTCATTTAGAATAAGTTTAGTTATGAAATTTTAATATTTGGCAGAAAGGATTTACCGGTAAAGACTTTAAGGCATTGTTCAATGTGCTTCTCTCTATTCAGTCAGGCTGGGTTTCTCTAGGCTTTTTAGTCTGGATGTAGCTTCGCAAATTTATTTCTGTGGCAGATTTCCCCATTTCTCTGGTCAGCAACTCTCTGGTCTCTCAGGTACAGCTTCTTTCTTACTGTGCTGGGCATGGTTAAGGTCTTCTCTTATCGGTAGCCGCTCGTGGAAGAGCAAACGGTTCTCTTTGTCTCTAGCCCACGGTCATCTTTGGATCAGCTTGGATGGTGGTTTTCTAAGATTCAGCTTTCTTAAACGGCAGGAACAAGTTTCTTATTTAACTTTCAGCTCTGGTCTTCTGAAATAATTTCGGCAGCAATAACACAATTTTCACAGCAACAGGAAAAATTAAGTCAGATGATGATGAATGGATGGAAGAGAACCTTGATGGCTATTTAGATCCTTTTTATACTATATTTTTGACAGTAGTTCCCTCCTATTTTGAGTCATGCCACATCACCTGACGACTGGTTCGAACTAGCCTTTAACCAAATATCCAGTTAGTAAAATATTTAGTATAGCTAAATCTGGACTTGGAAAGGCTCTATTGTTTTAATTGATGTCATAGTTATATCTAGGGATAAAAGATATATTTCCCAAGAGAATGGTCACAGCACTTTGTATAGATTTATGCCTGACTGAATATTATAATTGGTCTTAGTTATAATTTTTAAATAGGTCAAATTTTGGCCAATGATTTATTTTTAGAAATGCTAAACTGATAAACAACTTTCTGCTTGTGTAATTTTAAACAAACAAAAGACTGAAAATTATCTAACTTGGAAATTATTTAAAATGAATACTGACTTAAATAATTATTTAGAACGAATATTGAAAAATAAGTAATATTATAAATTTAAACTTATTATGCTGCTATATAGATAAATTTTAATTACACAGTTATGTTTATTTCAATTTTAACAAATCTAACGGAATATGCTAGTATATAAATATGAGACTATTTTTATATTTATGATTAATAGGACGATTATATTAACGCACATACCCTGTTATATTATAAGCAAAAAGTTTTTTTAAATTTTAAGAAATACACGCCATCTGAGTGCAACGAAATATATTATTATCGAAGACAATAGGTGAAACAGATGTAACTGTTTCACCAGGTGTATATGAATTAGCTGATATCTGGACTTCTAACATGAGACAAATATAACATATTTTGCAAATATGACCCTTTTTTTCTATAATGTTTTGTCTGCATTTTAATAATAAAAATAGGCAAATGCTAAAAGTAAAGATTTTGACAGAACACCTGGGTCTCGTTTTATGCGGATTATTTTAAAGCGATTTTGAAGTTATGCAATTCATGTTTCTTCTTATTATCTTTCATATTTCACTATATTTATTAGATATCAAGAAATTTAAATTATTAATAACTTATTTTCACTTAAAATACTTTTTTTTTTTTCAAAAATATAACATTATATTAGCAGCTAACGTGAATATGGCCTGAAGCAGTATTTAGATTTTTAGCTTCTGTGTAAGTAACCTATTTATACTGATGGGTAAATAATAATAATAGATTTACACTTACATATAAAAATATCGCAATAAATATTCAAAAAATTTAAACTTTTAAAACGTACTTTGTTATATATAACAGCAATAAATAATCTTTTAGATTTTTAAAATAAAAAAACGAAGATTTTATAAACTGAAAATAATCTTTCTAATGATAATATTTATTTTGTTTTGATTGCGATTTCATTTTTTTAATATAGAAACAGAAAACCATTAACACAGCACAAGACTAAAAATGGCGCTAGTTGTACATCACATCACGAATAAAAATAAAGTGGCTAACAGGTTTCTCTGGGCATAATTGCTGAGATTCTTGACCTCGTTTAAGGAGAAGCTACAATACATCACATCACATCAAGTCTGATTTCTTACCAGTTTACGCTAGCAGTAATGATTAAAATATGTATGAAAAATATAAAATTAAATACTGTAGTAATAAAAAAAAGTAAAAAAAAAATTTGTCTTGTATTAATTTTTTTCAAATATTTGAAATTTTTTATTAGTCATATTTTAATTGCTTATTTTTTTAATGCGAATTTCAAAGTAATTCTTTCTTGTCGCTTTGCTTTTATGCGAATTCTGAAAATTACAGTACCTATCCCCCATTTTTCAAGGTAAGTCAAGTCTATTTTTGTGCGATTTTTTTTAATGCGGATTTTCGGTGGAACCTATTTACCGCATAAAACCAGACCCAGGTGTATATAAACTTAGGCCAATTATAGACTACTGCAATATAAATTTCAAAGCTGCATATCAAATGCAAAGAGAGGTGGCAGTTGATGAAGCTAGTCATAGTAGCATGAAGCAATAAGATCTCTCAAAACCTATAAAGATAATGCTATATTGCACTGACTCTAAACTACTAACTTAAGCACCTCAAGCTAGTATTACACCCGCTTTTTATTTTATTTTATTTTGTATATAGTGACTATTTTAGTTGCAATTTTTAATAAATTACAAACTTTATTGAAGTTTTTTATTATAATATTCAAATTATACTAATTATTGATCAATATTAACTACTTGTTATAAAGGATGTTATTAGGGATGACATATTCATTGCAAATCCCTGTATGGAAAAACATTTTGAAGGGCTACTAGGGAAAATGAAAGGCACTAATATCTTTATTCTATGAAGTATTCAAGTGATGGATTACCTTAGGTAAGTGCTATATACTAATTTATCAGAAATTTAATGATGAATGCAACTAACCTATTAACAAAATTATAATTTTAAAATTTATACATGATAATTTTGAATTTGTGAAATCATATGAAAATAATTATTAGAAATATTAACTTTTATTCTTTTTTTTATTACTTTGAATATCAATGACTATATTTTTTTCAGCTTAATTGCATTCTTTTGGTATTTTATGTTTCAAACAATATATATTACTTCATTTTTGAATAATACAAACTTAAGTTATGATAAAATTTGTGGCTTAACACAATTTTTTAAATATTCAATATGGCTGCTTTGACAGTGAAAAGGTTAACTTTTTCGTTATTACGAGCGTCCCAAACGTCCATGAATTTTCAAATTATAAACATCCGGTTTCATCATAATATTAACAGAAATCTACGCAGTCTAGGCATGCACTTTTTATGCCGTTTCCATCTTTCTAGTTTTAGAAAAGCTAAGTTTTATTTTTCTATGATAAAAAATTAAAATTTTATGGTAATTTTTGTAATCAACTAAATTGAACTTTTTGTTTTTCTCTTAGTTTTTTTCATCTTAAGAGAGTAATATTCTCCCTGAAAGTTACATTAAAAAAAATACAACATTCTATCGATATATTTTGAAGACTGAACGTTATTGAGGGCTGATGGTAAGTCTTTATTTTTATATATATTTTTAATTACTTTATTTTTATATAATTTTTAATTATTTGAATTTATATTTGATAAAAAAATATACGAAAAAATTACTATTGAAACTGATCAAAAAAATAGCTCATAATTGCGTAAATGTACATCACGGATTATCTGCATTTTTTAGTATGATGTGGGATTGAGTCCAGTATTTGAAGTAGGTGATATGAGACAAAGATAAACATATTTTGAAAATATTATGACCCGATTAAGATTTTTCTATAATAATGTCTGTATTTTAATAATAATAAAAATACACAAAACGCCTGCATTTTAATAATAATAAAAATACACACTAAAAGTAAAGATTTTGACAGTACATAAACTTAGGCCAATTCTACATTACTGCAATGTAAATTTCAAAGCTGCATATCAAATGCAGAGGTGGCAGTTGATGAAGCTATTACTAAATTTTTGGTCATAGTAGCCTGAAGTAATATAAGCCCTCAAAATTTATAGATAGCATAAATAATATTACATAGCACTGGCTCTAACTACTAACTTATGTACCTCAAGCTTAACTCTATAATGTATATAGTATTTCATTCAACTTTTATTTTGTATAATAATTTTTAATAAATTACAAACTGTATTGAAGTTTTTTATTATAATATTCAAATTATACTAATTATTGATCAATATTAACTACTTATTATAAGGGATGTTATTAGGGATGACATATTCATTGCAAACCCCTGTATAGAAATAAATTTTGAAGGGTTACTAGGAAAAATGAAAGGTACTAATGTCTTTATTATACAGTTTCCAAGTGATGGATTATCTTAGGTAAGTGTTATTATATATCAATTTTTTTAGAAATTTTATGATGAATCCAACTAACCTACTAACAAAAATCTAATTTTAAGTTGTATGCATGATAATTTTGAATTTATGAAATAATATAAAAATAATTAGAAATATTTTTATTTTTTTTATTACTTTGAATATCAATGAATATACTTTTTCCAGCTTCATTATATTCTTTGATGTTTCATGTTTCAAATAATATTATATTCTTTGATGTTTCATGTTTCAAATAATATATATTATGTCATTTTTGAGTAATACAAACATGTATTATGATAAAATTTGTGGCTTAACATAATTTTTTAAATATTCAATATGGCCGCTTCATCAGCTAAAAAGTTAAAGTACTGTGTGCCTTAAATGCTGACAAGATCGTGCTTTACAAAATGAAGCAAGAATGTATTACAAGTAAAAGAATGACATTAATGATTACACCAGAAAGAGGAAAAGGTGTTGATAGAAGGAACGACAAAACTAGTAAATGGCATGAGGGAAATGTCACAATGGATGAAAAATATGAGGAAGGATCCATGGAAAGAGATGCCGCAAAATAGGAACAATATGAAAGATGGCATATCAAGATACGGAAGCAAAATAGGGAAGAAGAGGTCAAGCAGCAACCAATGGAGGAAAAATGCAAGGACCTACAGCAGGATGTCATCGAAATGGTTGGAAACATCAAAGAACAACAAAGCTGCCAAGAGAGAAAGCAAGACACCCATCAGTGCAATATGGTGGAAGAGGTTAAGGGTGAGCAGCAACTAAGGGAAGAAAAGGTGAGGAACTGCAGCAAGCAACAAAAAGTGGAAAGTGGCGAAGAACACTAAAGCAGAGATGTCAGAACTAAAAAAAATTGGTATTAGAAAATGAGGATAAGATTGAATCAGATATGACTGCCAAATTGTCAATGCCATTGCAGAGGAACTGATCGCAAGGACAGAAATGGCAGAGATTTGTGTGAGTGAATATGAAAGTAAAAATGGAGTATAACTGAAATTCTGAAAACTATTAATACCATAGAAGGAAAGGGTAAGGATTTTCGAATCATGATGAATGAGAAAATGATACATGTAGGTTTAATAGGAGTGAAAATAGATATGAAGCTAGGGATATTGTATGTAAAATAATGACAGGAGCACAAGGATCACGATGTAGGAAAAGAAAATGATCATAGTGGTCTTTGTGAGAACAAAAGAGAATGGGGGAGGAATGAAAATACTTATAAACAAACTTAGTGGCTTAGGAAGGCAAGGCCCGAGTCAAAGCTGTGTCATACATCAACCCCATAGGAAACAAGATCGATGACCATGAAAATAAATGAGGAAAAAAGACACGATAGGATATAACAAAAACAATGAGAAGACAGATAATCGTTGGAGTCAGTCATGTCGTTTGAGGGTTGGGGATGAGAAGTTGTAGTTTTTCATGTATTGTGTACGTAGGTTGATCTGCATCGATATTTTCTGCTCTCTAGGGTTGGAGATGATAAGAGTTCAGAGGGTTGGCTGGAGATTTTTGTGTACTTTGGAATTTCTGTAGCACTATGGCGAATTATATATTCCAACATAAAAAAGGGTATGGAATTATCGTAATATGCAGAGATGAAAAATTCCTCTGGAACCAATACTGTGTTAAGCACACATGTTACAGCAAAGAAAGCTGGCATGATGCGGAACTCTTGGTTAAAAGTACTTGGCTCAAAACAGCTTGACAGTTGCGCATCATAGCTGATTGGTCGAAATTTTTTCTTTTTTAAATTACGTAAAACCTATAAGCATGAGATCAACAGAAATATGGGCATTTGATCTGTTTTAAAAATATCTTTTAAATGCCATCTTTTAAACAGGCAGATTTAATTTTTTTCTATTTTGGTCAATTTTCTAGCTTACATGAAGCAATAAAGGCAGGAAATTGTAAACGGCCTGATTATATAGTGAAAATGGATTAAAAATACACTGGTCATTCACATTCAAGGCCTATAATGGGATGTGAACTAATCGCAGAATATGTATCGTAAATAGATTTTTCAAATTCTTTTAATATTTTTAATTTATTTTAATTACTTTATAAATTTGTATAATTTATTAATTTGCATTTATATTGGTGTGTGTGTGTACTATATAAATTGTAAATATATTAAAATCATTTATGCTCCTTATTATACGGTATATAAATTATTATTCATATGTACAGTAATTTTGTCTTGATATTAATAATTTGTTTATATGGTGTGATTGTGTTTACTCTTGCGTGTTATATAAAAGTAGTAATTTACATATATAATGCAATGTAATTTTTAAAAACTGATAATCAAATGTACAGAAAATTTGCAGTCAATAAAGACTGGGCATAGTTCCATGTGAAAATATAAACACTTAAAACCAACAAGAGATTTCAAATGATGTTTGTGTAGTAGTAGCCACAATGGTTATGCATATACCTCATGGAATTGTATGCAGGCAAAGAATCATTCTGATTCTTGCCTGTGCCTTGATTATCATGCTGTGGAGTCAGTAGTTTTGCCACATCTTGCATCACATTATTTTCAAGTCTATAGCTAACAAATGAACTATATGCAAATAAATTATATCTATGTGGGACAATAAATATAACAAGATGGATCACTGATGTGCAAAAAGAATATAAACATCACTGATGTACACAAAAAAAAAAAAAAAAATGAGATGAAACTCATTTTATCAGTGATACAGACAGTAGCTTACAATTTCTAGTTTTAAATAGATAAGAAACCAATTGCTATGATGACAAATGCATATCCATCTTCTGGAAATGATTTGTTTTGTATCTTTTATTAGGATGAATCTTTTTCTTATAGATGCCTTTGAGATTTATCAACTTTTGGGGTACAAGATAAAATTGAAGAATTCTTATGCAACTACTTTTGGAGATTCTGAAGCTATGGATTATCTCAGGTAAGAAGTATTATATATGGTTTGAAAGATAATTTTGTGAGGAAAACAAAGAAATTATCACTGGATATAATTTAAACTTAGTTAATGATAAATTAGAAATTATGAACAAACAATAAAGTAATAATTATGTCGGCCTATTGAAATTTCTTTTTTACCTTATTTTTTAAATGATTATCATTATTTGTCTTAGGCTTGTTTTCTTTGTTTTTCTGGTTTCTATTAATGTAAATTTTTTTGCTCTAACATTATTAGAACTGAAGTTATTGTGAAAATTATGTCTCAGGTCAGTTTTTTTAAAAAATCAATATGGCGCCTGCAAACTCAACCAGTTAAGAAACCCTTATGTCAATGCAAAAGATCCTGTAATCCTCCAAATAAACAAACATGGATGCATTTCATTTGATATTCGTATTTTAATTACTTTCCACAATTGTCATAGGATTCTAGATGAAGTAGGGATCTATATCCCGATATGCCCTCATTGTTTCTAGCTCAGGGGTCAGGAAGAGGATCTGGTCATGGCCTGGCATATCAGTGCTTGAGGGACGAGGATTTACAACTTTGACAGTTGGGCACCATGTTCCCAAACTCTAATGATTATGACAGATGGGAGAAATTTAAATATGTTTTTGTTAAAATGCAGTTGGTTAGTGAAGACATTAAATGGTTAACCCATTTGAACATCTCACAGTAGGGGGGATATTGTGACACTCTTGGAGTGGACGTGCACAAAGTGGCTGTAGCTAAAGCTATAACTCATGTATATAGAAAAATATTAGCATGTATTAATTTACAGTGTATTTATCACCATTATAGTCATAATAAATCAGATATTAATAATATGAATGTAATGTAAACTGAATGATGGTCTGAGTAAATATTTTTACCCATATGCAAAAATATATAATTTATAATTTTACACATATCATAATAATATATATACGATTAATATTTTTGTTTTATTTTTAACTATTGCAAATACTTGACATCTGCAATTTTTTACAAGTTGTTCATGTGTTGGAACATATTTAAAAAAAATAATTGAAAGTAATTGTAAATGGCCCAATGCGTTTATATTTTTTTGTTATCAGATATTTTCTCTGATAATAAATTAAGGCAAAGTCAGGTGGTGGTTATTTTACTAAATGTTAAATTTTACTGTTGTATTAATGGTCATCCTGCTTTGTATTTTACTTTTAAGAACAAAAGAGTCTAAGGCAATGAGCAGAGAACCTTGATTTTATTTTTGATTTTTTTTCTTTTATTCTTTTTGTCAGGGAAAAGTAAGAAAAAATTTCCTTTGTGTCAAAATTGAAAATTATAAATGGAACTCAATCAATCAAGGTGGTCTGAATAAAACCAAGATAAAAATTTAAAATAAAATTTTAAAAAATTAAAAAAAGTGATTATAACATTAAAGTGTAAAAAGCTATATGCATTATTCTAATCCATTAGCTACGAAGGTAGAGTTGGCTGATGCAATAGTTATAGGGGTGACCTCAAATTCAGTGTAATGAGTGTGCTATATAAGCTGTTCACCAGGTGCTGAGGTTATTATTGGTATTATTATTATGTTGGTTATTACTGTTGCTGTTAATGGAGTGAAATCATGGTTGCAGGCGAACTTTCGTCTGACTGATGATTACTAGCTATAAAGCTGCTGAGGTCATTTATTAAGGTCATTTCTAAGGAGGCATTGATTGTACAATATTAAAGTTATATAAATAAGTTGCAGTTTTATTGATGCTATCATAAAAGAAGAAAATATTGAGTAGAAACCTCAAGATGAAAATATCTATATTTGTCAGCGAAATGAATAAGTAGAAAGAAGCCCTCTTCAGTGGATCCGCCCACCACCTTCCAAGCAGTCACCATGTAGCCGCTTAATCCCAGCTGATGATGATGAACTCAACACCTGTCTTACTAAAGTTAAGTCCTTGCCGCCCTGTTGCCCAGTTGTGTAGCACACTCAGAAACCCCAAAGTCCGAATGAAGTCTGAAGATGCCAGATAAATTTTTGTTATTTATTCAATCATTTTATTTAAATGTTTATATGCTTTAATAATCAATAAAATGAATCTATTAATATATGCATTTTTGGTATAGTACATATATGTCATATTGTTTATCCGCAAAGCACGGTATTGTTTCATATGTGCATACGTATATGTGCATTTTCTTTTAATTTTGTTATTGCTATTAACACACATTTGCGTATCGCATCAAGTAATATAAAATGATTTAGTTTATATAGTTTTGCTTTGTCTCCGCGTTTGATTTATATACAAGCGCTCACTTATAAATGTTATGTAAATAGTGGAAAGGAT
The DNA here is from genome assembly GCA_028023455.1 of Epiperipatus broadwayi. Lineage (NCBI taxonomy): Eukaryota > Metazoa > Onychophora > Udeonychophora > Euonychophora > Peripatidae > Epiperipatus > Epiperipatus broadwayi. The sequence continues at coordinate 1,364,578 of JAQFVV010006308.1, read as the reverse complement.
GTACAAATAGGCAGACATACATGTATAACCATATTTTATTATTATATAAAATGACTAAAAGCATAATATGTGCGTGTGTGAGTAGAAACTTAGACCACTTCATTCAAAAGTATTTATACGAAATAAGGGAGTTCCATATCTAAATTGCATAAATATTATTTTCTTTTTGTATTATAATGCTGTGGGTTAATAAAATGTATTTTCTTTAAGTATATAATTGGTGACTGGTTATTTGGGGAAAATAAATATTTGTTTTTGCCTTATAAACTATTTTTCACGAGTATCTCATTTATTTTTCTCTCTCCAACAATATTAAATGCATAGATTTCTGATAGTGGCTTAATTCACCAATAACCTCGTATAAAGAGATGACAGTTTATCGAGAGTTAAAAATTTGATGCCATGCGGATATCTTTATTCATTTGTCATATGTTTCGTTGACAGTTGCATAACCTTTTGGGAGGGGTTCTCTTTCCGGAAGTGGCACGTAAAGACCAGGTTCAAATTTGACCTTTCAAAGATATGCAACAGCCAATGCATTGATATCCATAAGCAGGGCAATAAGAGTTTTAACAAGGGAGAGATCAGGAAATATAATCAGCTTTTGTTTGATCTCTCTCTCATTTAACAATTCAATAGGTTAAAGTTTAAAGTATCGTGTACAGAGTTTATTATTGAGTTCATAATGACGCCGTACCAATGTGTGAGTCATTTCACGTTCGGTTCTGTGCGCATGGAAAGAATCCACAGTGTAAGGGAGGCTGTCGACCAGTACAATATAAATTATATTGATTGCCTAATGTGGTGACTTGATAAGTTGTCTGATATACTCCACCCCATTGTCTACAGACTTAATTATCCTGTCATATTTATTCCCCAGAAAGTAAATTAATATATTTCATGACATTAAATCACTATCTTGTGATGACCATTCTTTATGCTTACACAAGCTGATAACAGAGCCAAAACTCTCCAGACAGTAGCACCATTCAGAGCAAGCCAGAATAACCAATGGATGCTACAAAGTTTTTGCATAAAATCCCTATTTAGTGCAATTACCCTGGCTTGCATTGAGTGGCTACTATATGGAGAGTTTTGTCTCAGAGTTACTTCATTGTAAATTCATATAGAAAAAAATTAAGTTTATAGGTAGTCTGTGAAAATAACTGTCCATATGTATTAGTCTGCATTTGGAACAAGTTATATTTACCTGTTTAAAATCCCTTGAATCTGAAGCGCACCAGCGAGCCCTATTGCAAAAATTTAGATTTCAACTGAGTTTGCACGGAAACTGTAAAATTTACACTTATGGGTCTTATGTCATTCTTTCCACCATAGAAAAAAATTAAGTTTATAGGTAGTCTGTGAAAATAACTGTCCATATGTATTAGTCTGCATTTGGAACAAGTATATTTACCTGTTTAAAATCCCTTGAGTTCGAAGCGCCCCAGCAAGCCCTATTTCAAAAATTTAGATTTCAACTGAGTTTGCATGGAAACTGTAAAATTTACACTTATGGGTCTTACGTCGTTCTTTCCACCATCTTTCTAAAGATGTAACTTTTTTCTGTGCGATGAAAGATCGATTGTTTACGATTTTTTTTTTGTAAAGTACATTTTTTAATTTTTTCTTTTTCTCATTTTTTTAGATTTAGTGAACGGAAATAATTTGTGCCGTGATAATGGATGCTTTTGCCAGCAATATTGAATTTGATTCTGATTCGGATAAAGAATTCCCCATTGATGATGCATGTATTTCTGAGGCCTCTTCTAGAAACTCATGAGATGGTAATAGTAGTGATTTATCAGATGATCGAAAAGCTGAAGTATCAAAAAAAAGAAAAAGCTTAGTAAAGTCATCTGTAAGGAAGGTTAAGATGGCGACAGCCAATGCTTGGGCCTTCACCTCGACCTGATTCAGATTCATTTCTTGGTAATGTTAATGAACTATGCGTGTCAATAGGAACATTTACCAAATCTACAGGACTAAAGTTTCCCATCACCCGTGAGTACTCAATTGCTAATTTTTTAAATATATTTTTTGATAGGAAATTATATGACCATATATGTGCTGAAAGCAATAGATCTGCTTCAGAATGAAAAGCAGTACTGAACTGGGTCAATCTGTCACCCAATGAGTTGAATGCATTTTGAGGCATGGTAATTCATGCTTGTAGTGTCATGTGTGCCAAGATTCAAATTTATTTGGTCTAAAAATGAATTTCTGCATCAATCGGTTTTGCTAAAGTTATGACCCAAGATCGATTTTTTGAAATTCTAAATTATTTGCATTTCAATAACAATAAAACCATGCCACCAATTACTAGTAAAAAGCATAATAGAATTTATAAAATCAGGCTAATTATAGATCACTGTAATGTTAATTTCAAGGCTGCATATCAGATGCACCAAGAAGTAGCAGTTGATAAAGCAATTATTAAATTTAAGGGTTGTAATACTGTGAAAGTTTGATGCCTCAAAACTGATAAAGCTGGGCTTCAAATGTGGGTCTGTGCAGATAGCCGTAGTGAATATGTGTACGATATGGAGTTGTATAGAGGCAAAAGTGCAACTCCAGATGCTGGCCTAAATCTGGGAACCCAAGCAGTGCTGTCAGTGGTTTTGCCACAACTTGCTAAACAGAATCATACCACCTTTGTGACAGATATTTTACTAGTGTACAATTAGCACAAAAGCTGTCTACAAGTAAAATCTCTTACTGTGGCAAAGTTGATAGGAAGGTATTCCAGGTAGCATTCGTGAAAAAGCTAAAAATTATAAACAGATGAAGAGAAGAGACTTCCATTCTGTATTTGACAGTGGTCTAGAGTTTCTAGTTTGAATGGATAAAAAGCCAATTGTAATGCTCAATAATGCTTATCCACCATCTGGAGCTGGTACTGTTGTTAGAACTCATAAAGATGGTACACGACATTCATATTCATGTCCAAATGCAATTAAAAAATTAAAACTGCTTCATGGATGGGGTTGATTTAGCAAACCAGAAGCAAACTGTAAACTGCTAGGATAGAAAATCTAAGCGTTGGTCTATGTGCTTATTCTGGCATTGTTTTGATAAGGCTATAACTAATTCCTACATTTTATACACCATACATGGCCCAAACGCAAATGCGGCCTACAACACACCTGGAATATAGAATAGCTTTATCAGCCAGCCTTATTGGTGACTTTACAACAAGGAAAATGAAGCCTTTAGTAATACTGCATCTTCCAGATTCCATCCGGTGCCATTCTATAGCTGATCTGTGCAGCCATTAAAATTTTCAAAAGGAGTTGCATAGTATGCCTGAAAAACAACTCGTACATGCAACTTATTTTGGCTGCATGGAATGTGGATGCATTCCCTGTGTAAGAGTAAGGCTTATTCATGCCAGAAGCAGCACAGCTCAAATGCCTTTGTAAATCTTCTATCCTACACAACTACAACACCTATGGCACACATACAGGCTCAGAATCATATTCCTACTTGGTTTTGCAATAGGTAAGATATATCGTGATTTTATTTTATATTGTTCATTTATTTTATGATTATAGTAACATTATATTCATTTGTTGCAATTTTGTAGTCAGACAGCAGAACCCACCCTGATGCACATGTAGACGAAGAACCATACCTCTACTTGGTCCTGCAATAGGTAAGATATATCATGATTTTATTTATATTATTGTTCATTTATTGCATGATTATAGTAACATTATATTCATTTGTTGCAATTTTGTAGTCACACAGCTCAAATGCCACAACCCACCCTGGTGCACATATAAAACAAGAATCATATCTTTACTTGGTCCTGGAATAGGTAAGATATATCATAATTTTATTTATATTACTGTTCATTTGTTGCAATTTTGTAAGTCTTGATTTTTTACACAATTTGAACTTTACTTCAAGGTCTCAAATTACTTATGGTTTACAGTATATATATTCAGTGTTATTTTTCTCTTGATTTCCTTCATGTATTTATATTTCAAGTATTTGAACAGACTTTTAAACTCTCTCATACAACTGATACACATGACTACACGTGTGAAAAGGATTAATGACCCCTAACATACATATTTTATGCAGAACCAGCACGCATCAGTTGGTCCCTATCATCTCCCAACCCACGTATATAATCAGTGATTGTAATAATTTTGTTTATTTTGTTGCTTACTGATGTACTTTTTTATTTATTTTATTGTAGAGAAATTTTTCTTTGTTTGATATTTTTTTGAATACACTTTTTGGTTGAAAAGAATACATATTTTAAGTCTTCCCCCCCCCCCCCATTTTTCAATAATATAGTAATTAATTATACTTTTTTTCATAAATTTCCAATTTACTGAAGTTCTTACTGTTATTTTTTTTTTTGCCCTCATTAAAACCTAGCATTGCTAATAAAGAACCTGCATGGAAGGACTAGGAGATACTCTGCATGCAAGGATAAGAGCTGGGTATGCTATCAAAAATAACAGTTAACAATTGTCTCCTTTTCCTACATTTTATCATGAAAATCTATCTCGGATAGGTCATGTTATATACCATTTTTTCAGCATTTTGCAATAAATGCGATGAAGCTGTCTATGAAATTGTAACTTTAACATATAACTTTCAAAATTTAGAATTTGTGAAGTAATGTAAAAATAATAATGTTTAAAAGTGGTAAAAATCTTTTCTTTTTTACTTTTTTTTTAGGTAATGACTATTTTATCAGCTTTATTACATTCTTTTTTTTTTTTTTTAGGTAATGACTATTTTATCAGCTTTATTACATTCTTTCATATTTGCTTTTTCTAATAATGTGTATATATTTACATTTATTGTAATAAAATAGAAAATATATCAAAAATTATACTTGTAATTTTTTTTTTAAATTAAAGATGGCACCTTCGGATTTAAAGAGTTTTAATGAGATTTATTTAAACTTCTTAGTATCAATAATTTCAATCTCTGTGGTCAAGTTGCAATCTTTAGTGCCTATGTAACATAAATAAAAGTAGGATTCTACCTTTATTGTTAAAAGAAGGTTGCCTTGACAACAATTTGAGATTGTTGATTGTTATTTATATTGGGATTATCTAAGTGTTGACTGATTACTAATGGTATACATAGTATATAATTGCACCTATTTGAAAAATTACATAATCTAATATTTAATCCCATAAACCCATTTTACATAATGCTTACACAATGCTAATCAAAATCTTTTTCTCGTACCACTGATATGCCACCTAGTGTAAGCTTTAATAACCAATACATGCCACATGGTAGTACTTAGTAAATATCTCTACCGAATGCTGTCCTATCCAATAACCCCAGAGTAGTCCCTAGTTTATGGCTTTCATCAATGAGAATTAGATCAAGGGGCAGTGCATTTGGGTCTTTTGGATTTAATGCACTTTTCCAAGTACACCACTTCAAGATCCAAACCTCTTCACTGATAAAAGTCCTAAGCCAGAAATTAGTCTGGAGATATTAGATAGAACAGTACTGGATAGGAATTTATAAAGCATTACTATCTGGCATATATTAATTACTAAAGCTTACTAAAAGAATTTGATGCTTCCTTTCCCTGTAAATGTGTTCGTATATGAATCTTGTACTAAAAATGAAATACTAAAATTATTCCCATTTTTACAACAAAAAAAAGCATGAAATAGGAAGTGTAAATACTTTAATATATTAATTTGATCATATTTTTATGAAAATTAAGATAAACCTATTAATAAAATTTCTATTTTTACATATCAAAATTCATAATGCATGAATAAAATATCTAGATTCTTTATTTTTTTTATTTTATGATTATATTTTATCAGATTTATTTTTTTATATTATCTTCGCTGAACATATATATTCCACTTTTAACATCACGTAGGATTATGAAAATTGCATTTTTGACCAAATGCAGAAAATTGGGTTTTTTCCCCATAAATTAAGAGATTCCCTTCTTATCATGTGTTCAACCATTTACTAATTTCTCAAAATGCAAATATATAAAAAATGGACTAGTATAAAATAAAATTCATTAAAAAAATAAACATGGCACACATGTCAATTAATTCATTAATTTACAAGTATTTTTTTCATTTAATTTTTTTTTTTAAATATTTGTATACATTAATTTATTTACATTGTTTATTTTATTTGTTTGTTAATGTATGTATTGTCACAATTTAATAAAAAATGTTATTTCAATAAATTGATAATAAAAGTCAGATTAAGAAAAATTAAAAGTTAATAAACTATAATATAAATTAGCAATATTATATCTGTATGTACTTAACCAAAAATAAAATTTTGTAAAAATAATTACATCTTAATAAAAACTACTTTTTCACTAAGATACCTCAGGCAAAAGATTACTAAAAGTTGGCCTATTTGCCATGATATTAACACTATCTCAAATTATCCCTAACTAAAAAATATCAAAAGACAAAAAAAAAAATGTTAAATAAATACCACATATGTTGAAGATTCATATAAACTTTAAAAATAATTTGGAAAAAAAAAAAAATTTTAACAGATTTTTCTTGTCACATTAATAGTTCTAATGAAATAATAACATGGCAAAGAAAATTAGATTTCAGCATTGTAAATCTTTGAATATTAAGATGCAACTTAAATCTATTAAAAGACTTGGGTAGGTCATTTGAGATTTAAACAAGATCAAAACAAAGATAACATAATTTAAAACTAAAAACAACTATTGTACACAAATAGCAGGGACAAAAATCTATCAGTTCAACAGTGATTTATCTTAAGATAAAACAATGCATTCTAGAAAGAATGACTATGAAAATATTTTTAACGATTCATTTAAGAGACCTGAATACTAAATCATGAAATTGAAAAATGATAACATAAATAAATGATTTGACAAAATATATGTATAGAAAAAAATAAATCTCAGAAATATAATAACACCATCTTGGCATTAAGAGAGAAATAGTTTTAGCATACAAAGGAAAGATAGGATTGTTACTAAAAGAAAAGATGAAGTTGTCAATATGCCAGGGAAGGGATTTTATCAAAAATATAAATCTTCACAAAAAGATATTTTTAAAATATTCTTGTTTTATTTAATATTTCAAGTATTTTAGCAATATTAAGACTTAATATTTTATAATGTAACTCTAAATTTAAAACTCTAGTACAACCAATACCAACACTCTCTATACACTTTACATTTTACTAATCCAATATTTCAAAAATAGTTTTGATTGTCCAATCTTTTACAGAGGTTGAACATAATACAATATCTCATTTCAAATGGTACAATTTTCAACATATAAACTATGTTGCCTTCATTATAAATTATAAAATATTGATCAATTTTAAATACAACTGTTAATTATCAACTTAAGATAAAATAAAACTTATATACAGCATCAAACTAGTTTTCATTTCTTATAGGAAGCTTAGCAAAATATCTCCTAATTATCACATGATAAATTATTCTATAACAACTCCCCTCTAGAGATCATTATTAAAACAACATAATAAAAATAAAATATATGTAAATAATAAGTAAATATAAACTTATTACTTTCTATTTTACAGTTCAAAGATCAAACCTATATAAGTGAAATTTTTAAAATAAGCATGATTAACGATAATGATCATATGATGATAGGAAATTTTAAAAGTATATTTTAAAAATATCACTCATGTAGATTTGAATATACTACATATATTTTATTTTTTAATATGTAGTTTTAATAAATGACCATTAAAAAAAGATTGTAGAATAATTTGTCATGTAATAATCAGCAGACATTCTGATAAATATTTCTATAAGGAATGCAAACTAGTTTGATGCCTGTAAATAAAATTTTGTTTATCTTATTTTCAATTTTATTTAAAATTGATCAATATGTTATATTTTACTATATGTTATTCTAAAAATAAAAAAAAATCAAACTTACAAAATACTTTACTAAGCACAATTAAAAATTCTATAAAAAAAAATAAAACAAACAATCCAATCCCAGAAGAAAAGCAAACCATGAGTAAGAATACTATATATCCCAAAACACACAAAATAAAAAAGGTCTGTTCTACAACATACAATATGAGTTTGAGAACCATCCCCTTCCCCTTTAATCTTAACACTATTAAACAACACTGAAGATAGACTATCCCTGGACTAAACATCTCAGATTGTATACAAAATTAAATGCAACAATGCTGCTTGCAAGGTAGTATATTACAGGGAATCTATGGCAAATATTGCCAGAAGAATCTCTCAACATAAATATTTATATAAACGAACAAAAAATAACTCCAAATATAAATCAGTATTTTGGGAACACGAACAAAATTCGACCATGCCATCGACCCAATATATGTCAATATTGTTTGCACAGAGCAAGATAACAAAAGGTCAAAGAGTGGTGGTTTATTACTAAAAACAACCAAGTCATTAACAAAAAGAAAAATAATATCCAACTCTCATGCAAGTGGAATATTTAAACAGCCAATTAAAATAATTAATGTTTCATCAATACAATCCATGAATCCTCAGCTCTAGTTTGCCCTCTACCAAGGCATCAAACCAAATAGGACAGATAAATACATTAATGATTATTACTTTAAATCCATTAAAGATTAATATATCTGGGAGAAAGGGGGTTAATTAAGCATAAAATGCATGGAATAACTCACTTTCGTCTCTTAGAATGTCTTTATTTATAATTTCAAGAATGCTTACTGTAGTGGAAGTTTTAAATTTATCTACAAATGACAAATTATATATAATTAGCTTTCAATATCAATCAGCAAATGTTATCATTGTTTATAATAGCCTAAAATCCCCCAAAAAATCTTTTTACTGCCTTCTACCAAAACAGGAGGGAGTACTAAGATTTTTCAAATTTCTGAAGAAAACTACTAATCTGTCGAAACTGTCAAGACTATTATCAATTAAACATTGTGAAAAGGACACAATGAGAAGTGTGGATTTTTTGTAAAAACTTTTAAAAAAATTTACTTAAACAATACAGTAAGCTAAAAAAAAAAAAAGGGGGGGGGGGCATTAAATTAGTATAAAAGTAACTGGAAGATAGAAATTACTATGAACATGACCATAAGATATGGTCAAAACATAAGTGAAACTGTTTAATGATATGTAAATATCAAAGTAGAAAAATTTATTTATATAATAATTGGTTAAGGAATAATAGGATGAAAAAGATAATTTATACTCAACGCTGAAATACTACTACCACATTCTTTAAGATTAATAAAATCCACGTACATATAAAAATATACATTAACCTTATTATGCAGTAACTATATAAAAAGCTACAAAATATTCACTTGAAATTGTGTAAACACAGAAATGGAGTTTCATGGATAAACAATATTATATGAATATTCAATATATGTGAAGATAAAAAAAAAAAATCGTAAACATTTGAGGTCAGCATATTGTTAAAAGTAACGCCATTATCCGGACGTTTAACCATGCTTTGATTGAATGAACGTCTACAATTTACGTATTGAGAATAATGGTGGACAACTGAACAATTTCAGTACATAGAACCTTTTGTTTTATTTATTTATTATTTTTTCCTATGAAATTGGACTTATATTATGCATACTTTGTTTAATTTAATCATTTTATTTTTAATTTTAAAAAGAAAATTAGGAAGATTCTATATTCAAAAACAATAGAAACTAGATGGTTAAAAAAAAAACTCGACTACAGCTATTACATAATAAGGAAAGATAATTAAAAAAAAAATAGAGCAAAAACTAATATAAGCAATATAAGAATGTGTGGGCGAATATATAATATTCAATAGTTCCTAGATTCACATAGGATCAACATAATTAGAAAAACGTATTCTATCTACTCTAATAATGCAATATATACAGTTTAAAAGCATTACATTTAGAAGAATCTATAATAATTAATGAAAAACTATATCGTATTAAAAATAAATGTTTTTTTTTTTTTTTAACAAATAACGTTTTATAGATTGTTTTACTTCAGATGACACGTCTGAACTATATAATTCGCATATTATTTCATTACTAAGAAATAGAATATTACGTTTATTTTATTCGTTTTAGCGCTGATACGACAATTGAAAAAACAAAATTATTAAAAAAAAAAAATACCTGTTGGGCTCTTATTCTTAAGATATACATACACATAGTTCTTCCACCAGTATATAATAATGTCTTCCGACAACTACAGTCGCTTATTTGCTTGGATCTTTAGCGCCAAACATGACGCTATCTTTAGACTCGACCAATCAGAATCGAGATTTATTAAATCCCTGATAACGTGTATTGTGTATTGTACTATATTTAAGCGCCCGTGTCTTCGTTTTCAAGGATCCTTATTGAAACAATATTGCAGTGAAAGCATAAGAATAAAATAATAATTTCATTATCTCTTATAATGTAAATAATAAATGTGGTATTATTTGTCGTAATACAAACTGATTGTAATCATAAATTTTTAACCCTTTTTCCCCAAAGGTTCTTTATCATCCAGTTGAGATAAACTGAGAATAATAATTTCAGTATTAATATGTAATTCATTTAAATGTCTAATTACTGATATATTATGAAATCAGTATCATTTATTAGTAATCGTAAATGATGTAATTGGTTGTTAATTATAACAAATAAGTACTAAGATATTGAAACCATTGTGTATACATATAAAAAAGGTGAGGGAGAGTTTTATTATGTATATGTTTAGACTTAAGTGTTCTAGAATATTTTTGGTTCTCGAATATGCTGGACTAGTCATTCGCAGGTGAGTATAACCAATTGAATGTGCACACATATAAAAGGTAATCAAAAACTATTACCAATCCACTGTGGTAAGATCTCTCCAAGTTCAATCCATCTTCCGATTTCTAGCCTCTTCTCCACATCACCCCTACACACTTTTTTTATTTCATCCATTCCTCTCATATGCGGTCTTTTTCTGGGTCTTTTGCAATCTCTTGGAATCCAGTTTAAGATTTCAACTGTCCATCTATTATCATCTTTTTAGCAATATGTCCAGCCCAACTCCACTTCAGTTTCTTAATTCTTTCAATGATGTCAATAAAACCTATTTGTTCTCTCACCCATCTATTTCAATCTCTTCTTGTTATTCCTAACATACATCAGTCCATACTTCATTGAGTGATCTGAAGTCTGTATATTGCTATTTTGTTAAGTGTCCAAGTTTCAGATTCATAAATAAGAACTGGCAAAACTCATTTATTAAAAAACTTGCTTTTTAAACACATAGGCACATTTCATTTTAAGATTAAATTATTTGCCAAAAGCAATCCAACCAAATTTAATTCTAGGATTGATTTCTTTCATTATGTTTCCATCTTTAGTAATAATCTGACCAAGATATTTGTGGTTGTCAACTTCTAACTCATTATTATCAACCTTTATATTCTAATGAGAAAATCCATTGAACAATACTTTAGTCTTTTTAACATTTACCTTTAGGTCCTACTTTCTCACTTTCATCTGATAACCTTTGCAACATTTCCTGAAGCTCTAAAACATTTGCAAAAACATTTACATTATCTGCAAAATCCAGATGATTTAAATAATCTCCATTTATTTTTACTCCCTTAACTTCCCATTTTAATTCATAAAATACTTCTTGCAGTACTGCTGTAAAAAGTTTTGGAGATATGGAGTCACCCTGTCTTACACCCTTCTCAATGTTGACTTTCCCAGTATCATTATGTATTCTAATTGTTGCTGCTGCATTTTATAAATATTCTTCAGAATATGACAATATCTTGTATCTATACCTTGATGATCCAATGCTTTAATCATTGACAAAATACTTATAGAATCAAATGCCTTTTCATAGTCTACAAATCCAAAGCACAATAGCAACTCATATTCATTGTTTCTTTATATAACTTCTCTCAATACTTGGATCTGATCCATTGTATAAAAATCACTTTTAAATTCAGCTTGTTCTTTTGGTTGGTTAAAATAAAGTTCTCTGTACTCAAGTTGTAATTATTTTTGTAAAAATTTTGTATAAAACTGATAAAAGTCTGGTGTATCTATAACTTCTAATATCTTCTTTAACATCTTTTTTAAATATTAAAATTACATTTTGTATATAACTTTACCTACATTTTTTCTATTTCTTCACCTTCTTTTAAGATATCGATTATAACTCCATCATTACCTGGAGCTTTTCCCTTCTTCATAAATTTAATTGCATGTCTCACTTCTTCATTTAAAATCCTGGGCAATTCAGAAAATATAATAGTTGTTGTTCTTTATTACCATATAATTTTTGATAGAACTCTTCTACCCATTTCATGATGTAATTTTTTTTTTTAGTAATAGTTCCATCTGTTTTCTTATTGCAGATATAAGTTTTCTACCAATACCAAACTGTTGTTTTACATTCTTGAAACTTTTATTCTCTTCTATAGCTTTTCTTGCTAGAGTTCACAATTATAATTTCTTAAATCATTATCAATTCTTATTTGCATCATTTTACAAAATTTGAAATATTCAATCCTTCTTAATGCATCATTTTTATATATTTTCATATTTCTTCATAAATTCTCTAGTTTCAGTAGAAATGTTATTGATAAATTGTTGCTTTTTTCTACCAGCTATCTTTGTTGCAGTTTTTAAAAATATATCAGTTATTTTCCTATTAATTTCATTCAAATTTGAATCACATTCAAATCTGAGTCATGTTCAAAATGTGCTAATATTTGAAAACAATTTGCTAGTTCTAATTTAAATTCATTAGAATGTTTCTGAAGATTAGAAATACCAACTATGAATATTGTTTTTCGTAATTATTTTTGTTTCTCTAGTTTTGCATTAACATGTATCTTACATCTCACTAATCGATGATCACTTCCTATGTATTTACTGTTAGTCAAAAGATAATCCAATTCTGCTGTACATTCATATGAATGCTTTCATGTCCATTTCCTTTTAACATTTTTATTAAAAAAAGAATTTATAATATAAAGTTTTTCTTTTTCTGCAAACTCCACAAGTCTATGTCCTCTCTCATTTCCATTACCATAACCAAATTTACTTACAGCACTTTTATCTTTCAATTGTTTACCAATTCTAGTTAGTCTTCCATAACAATTTTAAAAGGTTGTTTGGTCTGATCAAAAGCCTATTGTACATCCGTATAAAAGGTCTCTACTACTTCATTGCTATGATAACTTGCTTGAGCACAAACCGGAATTATCTGCATTTGGTATCTGCTATTAAGTTAAATAAATCTTGCCACTTTGTCTGATACTCTGTCAATCTCCACAACATTGTTCTTCCACTTTTTATTTATAATGCATCCTACTCTACTTGTACTTTCAATATTTGTGCTTTGTAGTAGAGTACATGTCCACTTATTAAGTCAATCATTTCTTCACCTTTTCTTCTAACTTCACAAAGTCCAATAATGTCTCATTTTAAATGAGTCAGTTCTTCCAATTCTTGCAATCTTCCTTCACTTGAAAGTGATCTGCAGTTCTAAGTACCGAAATAAAAAGTCATCATCAAATGGCAGCCTGGGTCCACAATCAGGATTCTTAGCACTCTCTGCCTTCAGCCACCAACCACTGTCTTGGCTGGTAACCCTACAACCTCCTGGAAATGATGGCCATGATTTAGTTTTATCTGTCATGATTGTAAATATCTACTAGAAAAAAATATTTTCATTCATACTCATACATTCATTGTGCTTTATCAGCTCATCCATGTTCATATACTCTATTAATAATCACGTAGTAGTAACAGTTGCAATAATAAGAATGTATGAAATGGACACTAGGAATTTTCCCTGCTCAGTTCCTTTAAGGCCTCTAAGAGGAATCAAAGGGTCTCTTTTCAATCAACAGAAAACTTCTTTCTGCAGCCATTCTAGATAAGTACTTGTCTAGTACTTATTTAGTATAAAATGTAATAGTCCCTAAAAAATCAAAGTTTCTAAATTATGGAGTTTAGTGTCAAAAGATAGTCATACATAGAAAACTACATACTGTTGTAACATTTTTCAAACATCTATAGCTATTTGTTTTTGATCCACAATCAACATTTCTTCTATTCTCATATTTACTTAGGTCTCTTACAGCACAACTTTCATAATTATTCTTTTTCTAAGTACATGCCTAATCCAGTTCCTTTTCCTATTCATAATTTCCTCCATTATATACTGTAAGTTTAATGAAAAGTGATTAATTCTAAGCAGCATCATCATCTGTAAATCAATCTGTAAGTTAAGATTAATACCATAGTTTAACTATTCACAAAAATTATTAGGCCTTACCATGCTAGAATCATGAGTTTCTGTATGAAATATGATAATGTTTCATACATTCATAGATTATTTTCAATCCTCTTTCTAGTATCATGAAATCTTGCAAACCAATTGAAAACATTCTTGTAACTCATGGCTTAACTACCATACACGGGTTACATCATTTCAAACATTTTATTAGCAATTTTTCTCAATTTAAAACAAAATTTAATTGAAGAAATAAAACCCATTGTCATATTCAATGCCCTATATCATGATTCAGACTAATATCTAAAAATATTTGTAGTGAATAAGTAAACTATGTCATTATATAACACTTTCATTGATTCAAAGATGATGTGTGGGCAAAAGAACTAATCATGTTTTCACAGAGATGTATTGTGTATATATTTTTTCCACCCATTCTTTCGATGCTTATATATTTCTATTCTTTTTAACTTCCCTATTCTACTCCAAATACATATTTCAGTCTCCATTTTGCTCTCCTTACTTACACAACAACCTATGTTTCTGCTTCTTACAACATTTAACAAGCCTCTCTTAGATCTAATTTGAATGCTCCAAAGAATAACCTCCCATCCTCACTAAAAGCTTATTTAGATATTGGAATTCTCACTCTAATTTTTTTTTTTTTTGGGGGGGGGGGTTGTTATCATTTAATCAACTTCTTAATTATTGAAATCAACAAATTATATCAAATTCAAAATTAATAATACTAGCTAAAATTTAAAATTTACTACAATGGTTTTATTATCAAAACAAACTTATTAAGTTAAAGTCACAAAAACACTAAACAAATTTATACTAACCTGCTATTCTATCATTCTGACTAATATCCAGTTACCTTTAACATCAAAAGAACAACCTCAGAATCATAAATTTTCAATAATAAATATTCTTTAATCCTCTTTATTTCATTCTTTTTATAGAAAGCAATCTTAGCAAACTGAAATATAATTTTGTTTATTGTATTTCTTTTAAAGATGTCTAATGCAGAATAAAAATTGTTTTTTACTCTACTTTTATACACTTTCAATCTTTCATGTAACCTCACAATCATCATCATCATTGTCAACCCTTATCAATTCACTGCAGGATGAAGATCTCTACTATTTCGATCCATCACCAATCTTTAACCTCTTTTTTTCACATTACCCTGCACACTTTTTTATTTTATCCATCCATCTTACATGTAATCTATTTCTGGGTCTTTTACAATCTCTTGGAATCTGAGAGATTGTAAAAGCTCACATTACTTTTATCTATATATAATTTTTTACAAGAACAAGAAATAATATAAAGCACTCCAAAAAGAGCATTTGTATCAACTTTTTCTAATCCCTATCAATTTTTTTCTTTTGTATTATTCAGTAAATTACTTAAAGTAATATCTTTTTTTCATTGCCATTCTTCTATTCGTTATTGTAATTCTTTCTTAAAACTTTATGAGAAGACACTTTTAAAAGCAAAAAATTGGAATCAAAATTTGCCTCTATTTTAACAACTTTAAAATTATAATAATTCCTATTAATTTGTAATTAGTCTGAAAGAGGCCAATACTAAGATAATCTTTATATGATTCTCCTTTTTGAGAGAAATCTATCTTTTTTACAATTATTTATTTCTATAACAAAACCTTTATGTAAAGCAGAATGGCTACATATAAGACAATTATTTTTTAAATCTCTTATCACTAATAAATATAAAAATTTTAATTTGCTTTTGAATTGATTTTTTATAAGTTTTTAATATTAATATCATTTTAGTTATTTATTACTTTTACAATGCTTTTTAGAACGATATGATTTTGATTGCTCCAGTAATCTTCTTCAGAACTTCTACTTATATTATAGTGGGTTGTAAAAAGCATTGTAAAATAATAAAAAACTAAAATGATATTAATATTATATGTGTTTGGCAATGCAATAAGAAAGATAAAATTATAAGGTTTTAGGAAAGAATTATAATGCTTGGGACTAGAAATATAACATGGAAAAAATATATCACTTTAAATAATACAGAAAAGAAAGTTGATAGAAATGACATTCCTGAAATGGTTTACATTAGTCCTTGTTTGTAAAAAAGTATATAGAGGATCAATGAAAAAGTGAAAGTTAACCAAAGTAGAGCAAAAAATAAATATATTAGTTCATCGTTAAGTATTCATGAAAGAAATGCAGCCTAAAATTGTTCAGGTTCAGGTTATCTTCTCTGAAAATGATGAAACTAAAGAAAGAACCCTTGCTCTTGAAAATGTATGGTTCTGGAGCTGTTGTCTTGTTTTAAGTTTTGGCTTTCGATAGCTTAAAAATGATAATATGCTCTATTTCATCTTGTCTAATGTATACTCTTTTTTTTTTTATTATTATTATTGTTTTTAGGTTTTAATTTATTATCATATATGCTCATTCCAATGCAATTCAAAATCCTCTTTCTGGATGTCTGATCAAGAGTTTACAAGCAAAACATGGCATTAAAAGTGAACTTTTGAGATTCTACATAAACTTTCTTTTCCTGATCCAATAGTAAGGCATCTGGATTGGATTTTTCTGCACATTAGTGAAACACATCAACAGATTTAAGACAACTCATGGTTGTTGCATTCATCTACTTTGTAAATGAAACTTAATAGTCATTGATCTATGTAGAATTGGACAACATGAACTATGAATCACATAATTAATGACTGCTGAATCTATAGCTTTACTGGTAGAATTGAATGTCTTAATATAGCCACCATTGATTGTATCTTCTAATGGAATATATAGGGGTCCTTTACAATATTTTGTTAATATTTAAGCTATCTAATAAAATAATTCCATCGGTTCTATATAAACTTTTTTTTCCGGATCCAACAGTAAGGGCATTGGATTGGATTTTCCTGGATCTTACTGGAACTCATCAATAGATTTGAGACAACTCATGGTCATTGCATTCATTAGTTTGTAGATGAAATTTAACATTCATTGATCTATGTAGAAGTGGACAACATGCTATGAATCACATAATTAATTACTGTTGAGTCTTTGCTGTAATGGCAGAATTGAAGTCCTTAATATATCCACAAGTGATTCTGTCTTCTAAATGGAATCTATAGAAGTTCCTTTATAATATTTTGTTAATATTTAATCTATCTAAAAAAAATCCATAAGCTACCTGGATAAAATAACTCAATAAATAATTTGTTAATTTGATTTTGTTTTTTTTTTAAAAAAAAAAATCTTCCTAATCACCTATCTAGAATAAGTAGGTTGAAAGTGTTAATAAAACTTTATCTTTATGCTAAAGATGCCAGCAGAAGGACAAAGCATAGAATGAAGGACAATCAAGAACTAATCTGTTTGAAATAGATGGCCCTAAAATATTACTAAGCATTAACAATATTGCTTTGCATATATTAGAGCAATAGTGTATTAATATTCCTTCATTTCCAATGCCAAACTTTATATAAATTATAATTTCTGAGCAACAAACCATTTTATTACTCAAAACATCTTCTGCCTATTGTATTTTTTTTTTTATGATTTTTGTTATTTACAATTCTGGATTAACTATCAAGCAAAACAAATATTTCTTAGAGCATCAAAGAATGTGAGATGTAACATGTTATTTCCTGCTCTATCATTCCTCTTAGATTTATCAAACTTGATTTTAATCTATTTTTCTTATAATTGCCCTTGTCAGTCATGTCTAATGATTTTTTTAAAAAAAATTTTTTTATTAAGTGATAACTAAAATTTAAAGATTGTATCAAGAGTGCCATCAGATATCAAATTTTACAATGTGAAAGAATCTCTTCAAATGTAAAACATGATATTGGATCTGATACAATTCACTTTATCAATTTGTGTAATGATCTTTAAACTTTATATATATATACTTTAACTGCCTTTTATATATATATATATATACTTTTAGTCTGCCTTGTATCTCAATTTTCACCCATTTCACAAACTCCAATCTATCTGAAAATTTGCATATATATTCAATCCTGATGATACTTCATTTTTTGTAGAATATGTAAACAATTTTAGCATAGAATCAATAAAAAAATTCAATTTCATATGTACTGTGGCTCTTTGTTAAAATAAAATTGAATGATTCATTGAAAATGTCTGCAATTTTATAAAAAAAAAAAATCAAAAATATGATTTAAATAAATTTACTCCAGCATTATGTTCATTTTCACTAAACTATTAATTGTCATTGTACTCATAGGAATAAAAATTAGAAAACTGGAACTATGACAATAACCATATGTTCTAGCATGTGTGCATGTGTGACACAACTGTTCCTAAAAGCTATAAAGTGTTAATATAAAATAGATAACTAAAAACAAATGAGCTGAGTGCTTTCAAAGGATCTATTTTATATCAACACTTGATAGCTTTTAGAAACAGTTGCGTCACACACGCACACGAGCTAGAATATATATATTTCCCAAAAGTAAAAAATTATTTGACTTAATAACCATATGTAAAAAAATAAAAGGATTTTTAAAAATGTGTAAAGAAAAGCTTTTATCTACATAAATACATTAAAAGATAAAAATAGATTTTCTCCAGCTTTCAAATTATTGTTGGTCATGAAGTTGAGCTTAGCACTAAAGCATCCTTGGTAATCAATGGTTGGAGGAAGGTGTGTGTATAAAATCTCTATCACCTACTGATTCAATATTCCCAGACTAATTTCTAGCTCGTGACTTTCACCAATGAGAAACCTTGGATCTGAGAGCACTGCATTTAAAGCTTAGGATCTAATGCAACCCTCCATTTGTGCATAAAACCCCTACCTAGTATCTATTCAACCAATATCTCCAGATTAGTTTCTAGCTTGTGGCATTCATCAGTGAGGAGCCTTGGATCTGAGAGCAATCACCTAGATCTTAGCATCTAATGCAACCCTCCAGATCTACATGACTACACAAGTGAATTAGCTTGGGTTGAAAGCATTTTTATTTTGGGATCATAACTTTATAGTTAACTAAATGGGTAAAGGATGGTTGCTAGAGGTTTGCATTAGATTATAAGATCTAGAAGCAGTACTCTCAGATCCAAGGCTTCTCATTGATGAAAAGCACAAGATATAAACTAGTAGGCACTAGACAGGGATTTTATGCACAAAAATTTTGCATCCATGGATTATTAAGGTTTGCACTGAGTGGCACTATAGTATGAAGAGTTTGCAAGTGTATTAAAATTGAACATATGTATCCATGCTTTTATTCTTAGTCACTAAATACCAAAAATATTATAAAAGCAAAAGAAAATTTATTTTTTACTTTTTATAGTATTTATATGATTGTAAGAGGTTTTTTTTTTTATTAAAAAAATATGTGTAATGTTTTTTACATAAATAAGGAAAACCATCAAACGAGTTGAAAAAAATATATGCCTAATGGAAGAGATCACTAATTTGTAGATAAAGATTAATGCATATGTAAAAATTCCACACAATACAAAATTTACTTACATTTATGTATTGATCATTTAATGATCGGTAGTCTTAAATCACTATTTTGCAACCTTTGACTCATTGCATATCCAAAGATTGAGAATGTTTAATGTTTCACAAACATTTTTTTTTTTTGATAACTCATTAAAAATAACAACTCATTCTAAAACTGGCTGCAGGATAAATATTTATTTAACAGCCATTTATTGAGGGATGCTAAAAAAAAGATAATATTCATTGTACTTGAAAATTGTTGCTGGTGAAAATTTGAGCATTTTCCATCCTTTTTTTTTTTTATCACTAGCTAAGAATAACAAAAAACGGATTAATTAATAACTGGATATCTATTCACTGACCTATAATGGATGATTATCTGAGTAGGTTGTAGTCTATCCATCTGAATAAAAAATCCCAGACTTATGGATAAAATTAAATGTACTCAGCCTGAATTTGAATCCAAATTATAGGTATGACAAATAAATGCATTTTCTTGTACCATGGGACCTTTTATAAATAAATGCAATCCTTATGTGGGTTTTTTTCTGACTTTTTCAGATCCCTAAAATAAAATATGTTCACTACATAGAAAACTGGCAAAAAAAAAATGTTTGTAATCAAAGGCTGTGGGTTTAATTACCAAAACATAAAAATTTTTACAATATTATCTTCCAAATTGGAACTAATCTCTGTTACCAGGTGCTGTATGCATTGAATATGATTATAATATGGCTTTGATTAAAACAAACACACCTCTACTATTTGGTGGATAAAATGTTGAATATTATGTTGATATTGAGAAATCATGAGCTGGCATATATTACAGGAAGACTCAACTGATGTGCCATGAATTGACTTAACTGACACAACATAGTTGGCATGACTCAAATTTCACAAGCTGGTCAATTAATGCAAACTTGACTCAACTTATATATATTAGGAACTGTTTAAATTTACACATGTATGCCACACTTAAATCAAATCATATTTATCATAGGCTAAGCTATATGGCATGTTTATATGCTGATTCAACAAACATATGCCATAGGCTAGTCTGAATAAAGAAATGTTACAGGTTGGTTCAACAGACATGTGAAAGAATAACTCAACAGTTATACCACAAGTTAATTTAATTGCTGAATCAACTGTTACATAGGTTAATTCATCTGTTACATGGCACACATAGGATTAACTGACATTTCAAAGAAACATCTTGCCAAAAGCTGGATTACATGATGCATGCTATAGACTAAGACACTTGCCATGTAACAGACTAGCTGAACTGTTATGTCACAAAATAACTCAATGGTAATGCACAGGCTGACCCAACCAGCATGTCCACAAGGCAGATCAAATAATGTCATGGAAACTCAATTGGCATGTGTTATAACAGGATGACTCAAAGATGCTGCTAACTAGATCAACTGCCTCAGATATGCAATCAAAACTGACTAGTGGGTTGTAAAAAAGCATTGTAAAAAGTAATAAAGAACATAGATGATATTAATTTTATAAATCTATACTCCACAAAATATTTAACATTCCCTTTTCTAAATCTAATTTTAATCCATAGAATATCTTTCTATTCATTAACTTCTCACTATCATTTCTTTGTGTTATTTTATTTTCAGTTAACAATTTTTTCAAGCATAACTTAATAAATCAATACTGTGCCTTATATGGTTTGATGCAGTAATGTTCAAGGTCAATAAAACCTGGCCGAGATCTATCACTTCTGGTGTTTAAACTTTTTATAAACCTCTGAACAATAAAATCATTCTTCTGATTTTTAAAATTAATCAGTACATTTTTAAATATCTCTTTTTTCTCTCTAAAATGCTCCATTAATTCTAATATATAAACTCCCAACATAATTTTGCTGTGTAAATCTTATTTTATTATATGAACCAGCTCAGAATTTGCCTTAAATGCAATATTCAAGGATTTTCTTTTCTATATTAATATATACAATATATTATTCTGCTTTTCCATCTATCCTTTGACTTCTTTCTGTAGTCATCTTCAAGATTTGTACTTATTTCTAATGAAATTGTAACGAGTACAATGTTTAAAAGAAGATACCAAATGCATAGAATTCTGGCTTATACCCATCAAGTTTTTATTGTGATAAAGAAGTAGAGGATTTTTGTATGGATATATAAAATACTTTTTTGATCACCCTTAACAACATTTTAAAGTTATCATGGGAAACTTTAATGCCTGAATTAGAAAATGATTGAAATATAAAAGTACTGTGGGTAAATTTGTTTATGGTAATAGAAATAAGATACTTCTTAGGTTTGTGGGTTTCAGAAAAAAGGAAAATTTGTATATTATGAATTCATTCTTTTAGAAAAATGCTAAGCAGAAATGGACATGGACACATCTAAATGAAAATACAGAAGAATTGTATTATGTCTTGATTAACAGAAAATATGTAATTCAACATTGTTTTTTTATAAAATAGATTCAATATAGAAAGTGATTATCAATTTATGAGATGTAAGATATGTGTTAATGCAGAACTAGAGAGACAAAAATTAATAACAAAAACCATATTCACAATTGATTTTCCTAATCTACAAATACATTTCAATGAATTTCAATGATGATTTCAAATTGATTTAAAATGTTAGCAGATTTTGAAGATGGTTAAGATTTTAATGATGCTAATAAGTAGATAAATTATGATACAGTATTAAAAAACTGCAACAAAGATAGCTGGTAGAAAAAATAAACAGTTTACTGGTAAATTTTCTTTTGAATTAAAAAAATATATGAAGAAAAGAAGGAATATTAAAATATATAAAAATGATTCATTAAAAAGAATTAAATATATAGAGGTTTGTAAAGTAGTATGAAAAAGAGTTAATAATGATATAAGAAAATGTATTTGTGAATTAGTTAGAGAAGAGAATAAAGATTTTAAAAGTGTAAAACAATATATTAATATTAGAATAAAAGTTGGTTTTGCAATAAAAAAAAAAAGATAGTAATGACATCATGAAATGAGTAAAAGAGTTAAACTATTAAACCTCACATGATCACCATTTTTTACACCCAAAAGTATGGATGCTAAACTGAGTTCAGATCTATATGACTATTCAAACTAATGAGCTTGAATTGAAAGCATTATTGGGTTTTCATTTTGGACTCAAAGTTTTATAGTTAGCTAATAAGGTAAAAAGTTGCTGCTGGAGGGTTGCATTAGATCCTAAGATCTAGGTGCTGTGCTCTCAGATTCAAGGCTCCTCACTGATGAAAGCTACAAGTTAGAAATTAGTATGGGGATATTGGATGAGTAGGCACTAGGTAGTGATTTTTATGCTCAAATCTTCCTACATCCATTGATTACTCTGGCTTGCATTGAGTGGTGCTACTGTATGGAGAGTTTAACCTCTAAGTAAAAGAGTTCTATCAAGAATTATATAGCAATAAAGAATAACCAAACAAAATATTCCCTATAATTACTATATCTTCTGAATTACCTAGCATTTTAAATGAAGTGAGATATGCAATTAAATCTGGAAAATGGTAAAAACTTCAGGTAATGATGGAATTATAATTATTATCTTAAAAGAAGGAGATGAAGAAATAGAAAAACTGTTAGCAAATGACATAAAAAAAATTTAAATAATAAAAATATACTAGATGCTTGGAAGAATACAGCAGTAATATTGATATGTAAAAAAGATAATAAAAAAAAAAAAACTAGAAATTACAATCTATCAAAATTTAAACAGTTCTATACAAAAACTTTACCAAGGCAATTATAACTCATTTACAGTGAATTTTGGGTTTTAAACAACTAAAATAACAAGCTGGATTTAAAAGTGTAATAGTAAAAAAAAATCAAGTCATACATCACATGATTTAATTTAATAAGCTTGCACTACAGATATAATATAATGAGCATGCTAATAGCTCTAAACAAGCTTTTCTGATAAATGCTGAAGTTTGTTCAGGCTCACATTGCTATTTAACTTAGACAGTTGGATTTTAAGATGTAGATGTCTGAAATTTTCAGATTTTCTACTTAATAGTTAAGTATTAGATAAATGCTGAGCTTGAGCTGGTATTTTAGATCTAGTGTCTGAATATCCTAGCACCTCACTGAGGATAGCCAATAGCTTGAAACCAGTTTGGAGGTAGAGATAATTCTATATAGAGCTTTTTAAATACTTTCTCTTGTGATATTTAATGGAAATGCTTGTTTGGAGCTATTAGCATGCTTTTTATATTACATTTAAGTGTTTTTAGCATAGTGGATTATATCCTGATCAATGAATTTGAATTGCCATTGTGCTTTGAATTTGTAGATTTTGGAAAGGCATTTGATTCTGTAAGCATTTCTACAGTGATTAAAACATTGGAGTATCAAAATACAGACTCAGGATATCATTTATTCTGAAGAATATTTATCAAAATGCAACAGCAGTGATTAGATTAAGTAGTGATACTGAGAAGATTAACCTTGAGAAGAATATATGACAGGATAATTACATATCTCCAAAACTTTTTACGGTAGTTTTACAAGAAGTATTTTGTGAATTAAAATAGGAAGCTAAGTGAATGATATTATTTAAGTCACCTGAATTTTGCAGATGATGTGATTGTTTTTAAAATAATGATTCAGAAATTATGAAAATAAGTAGGTCTAAAAATAAATGCTAAAAAGATTAAAATAATGTTCAATGAATTTTCTTGAGAAAAGAAAATATAATTGATAATCATAAATTAAAAGGAATTAATAACTATATATAACTCACCAAATTATTAATATAGATGGGAAACATAATGGAGGAAATTAATTCTAAAATTAATCTTAGAGGATACAAATAATTTAATATTAAAAGGCAATATGATTATGTTTATGCAAAAAAGATTTTTAATAAATATGATTTACAAGTTTTTATTTATGAATATGAGACTCGAAGACTCAATAGAGAGAGCATTTCAGAGACTTCAGACAACTCACTGAACTATGGAGAGATGTGAATTATGAGTAACAAGAAGGGGTTAAAAATATTAAAAGAATTGAGAGACCAAAGTGGATTTGGGAATGACTTATTGCTAAAAATAAAAATAGACTGTTTAAGTGTTAAAATGGATAACAAACGTTGTAAAAGGCCTAGAAAGAGACCACATGTTATCGATAGATGAAATGAGGAAGTTTGCTAGTATAATGTGAAGAAGGGAGATTAGAGATGGGAAAACTTGATTGAAATTTGGAGAGGCCATCCTGCAGTAGATTGAAAATGATTTACAATGATGATGAATGTTTAGAAACATTTCTATTGTACAAAGACATGTAATAACAAAGGGGATAAAATCACTTAGTTTTACCCAATTTTACTTGAACTTTTAAAATAAAAATATGAAAAGAGAATGTTTGAATTATAAAGAATGGTTATCAAATTACCAAAGGAATTGGGTTAATAAAGTTTAATCAATACCATAGCATAATGGCACTGTGGTATTTACTGTTAAACATGAATTTAAAATACACTTTATTGATGCATGAATAATTCTATGCTATACATTCAAATAAAGAATAAACAAGCACAAAAATCAAGTTTATATGAAAAAAAAAACATGAATAAACAATTATAAAGTTAATATTTATTCTCCAGTCCACTTATTAACATTAAAATAAATAATTGTTTTTTACTTCACCTTTGAGTGGTAAGTTTTAAATTGTGCTTTACACACAAAAAAGTGGAGCTTAGTATTATTAGCAAAGAATGTTATATGGCTGAGTGCTTTCAGAGAACTTAAGTCTCCATATTCATAGCCTATTTTGGGAATGTTGGCTTACATTGAGATTTTAAGTGAAGTTTAGCAGTAATTCATGTAAAATTTATTCAAAGTTTTCTTTCATAAAGACCATTTTCTGGAGATTGCAAAGCATGATTTTTTTCGGTTTATTGCATAGTTGTCATTTACAATAAAGCATGCTTCCTTTATCTTTCATTTCATATCATTACGTTCATTGCAGAGTGCCCTTGCCATAGTGGGTTCGAACACATGGACCGTTGGTTTTGGTGCTTAACTATGCAATAAACTGAAAACAATCGTGCCTTGCAATCTCCAAAAAATGGTCTTTATGAAAGAAAATGAATAAATTTTGCATAAATTACTGCTAAACTTTGCTTAAAATCCCAATGTAAGCCGACCCTCCCAAAATAGACTATGAATATGGAGTCTTAAGTTCTCAGAAAGGGCTCAGCCATATAATTCTTTGCTAATAGTTCAACTAATTCTATTTTGTATTATGTTACTTATCTCTATCAAACTGTCTCATAATACTTCCAATTAATCTGACTAAAAATTATTATTAATTTTTTTTTATTTATAAATTGCATTTGGTATTTCTCAAATAAAATGGTGAACAGTACCATATTTCCTCTAAGTGCATATCTTTCTATTTCCTTGCATATATTTTATGTAAAGCTGTCTACAATTCATAAATATAGCTCATTACATTATATCCATGAGTAAGACAAGAAACATCCCTCTATCTATAATATTTTACTTACATCATAACTACTGTAAAAATAAATAAATAATACCAATGACTTAACCCATGTTTCTTTCTTTTTTGTTTTATTATCAAATTATTTTTCACTGATGGATATTCTATTTTATTATTAATTTTATCACCGACTAAATATATCGCATTTAAGTGTCACCTATTAGATCATTATAAAAATTGGAAATGATGTTCTATATTTTTTAAAAATAACGTATCTGATATTAATTATAGTACCTATTATTACATTTGTTAATGATATATATTAATATTCATTCATCCATTTAGGATTTAAAAAAAACATGAATAGAATAAATTTCTATTTAAAAAAAAAAGGCATATGGCTTTATTGCTTTCGAGTTAAGAAGTTCGAGTGACAGATCTCCTGCAAGCACCAGAATTGATCTTTGGATTTCACAATCACAAGTCAGACACTCTACCAATTGCACTGAAATGTACAGGGCAAAAAGACATATAACTATTGTTTAGCTTCATAAGAAATTTGAGCAGCAAACCTGTCAGCATCAGAATTGATCCTGAGCTCTCCTGATTCCAATTTGAACTCTACCAACTGTGAAGAGCAAAAAGACCTATATATTTCTTGGGAGTTCTAAGTTGGAGCATCAAACCTGCAAGTGCCAGAATCAATCCTGGGACTTCCCAATCCCAGGTTGGATACTTTACCAACAGCACCAAAGCATATGTTTCTATTAGTTATTGTAAATATGATACTCACATCAGAATATGAAAACAAAATTAAATATTCAATTTAATAAATGCTTTCTTCATCCAGTGATTTAAACCAGTTGATTAAAATCTAATATATTAAAATTATATAAACCGATATGAAATTAATATATTAAGCAACCCAAAATTATATCTTATTTTTATAAACAGCTGATAGTGGAAGCATAAATGTTTGGTATATTGCAGTTTATGGATAATAAAAGAATAGCCAAAATAGTATTTAATTGGGTTATGAGTAAAGGGCAGGTAACAAGATGGGTGAGAAAGTTAATGCAATATTCAAAAGATTTGGATAAAGAATTTATATCAGTATATTTGTACAAAAGATGGAATGATTGTGTTAAGAGAATTGTTGAGTATTATAGTAGTAAGGAATGGGATAAAAGAATAGATTTATTAATAAAGAATAGAAAGTTAGAGAGATGGAGAGATAGAATGGAGAGTAAAAAGAATTTAAATATATATATAGAAATAAACAGAATATTAGGTGCGAGTTAATATATGATAATAGTAAGGAAAGTAGTTTATTGTTTAAGGGTCAAATGGGACCTTTAGCTACAAGAGAATATACATGTAAATGAAAAAACATGGGTGATTTATTTTGTAAATTATGTAAGGAAGAAATGGAAAATAATAGGCATTTGTTAATTGAATGTAAATGCTTGAAAACAAAAAGGGTACATATAATGAAGTTATGGAAGAATAAATATGAAAAAAGTGATTATACAGAAAGTGAATTATTGGTTTTTATGCTGGGTTTGGGAAAAGATAAGGGGGATTTAGATATAAAGGCTATAGAGTTGACAAAGATTATGTTGTGGAAATGGGATGGAGCAGAATATGGGAAAACTTAGAGTGGGGAATGGAAAATAAAGTGGCTAACAGCTTTATCTGGGCAAAAAGCAAAATGAAAATGTGTGGTAGATTGAAATTTATTGATAGTAAGAGAATAGCCAAAATAGGATTTAATTTGGTTATGAATAATGGACAAACAACAAGATGAGTGACAGAGGTAGTACAATATGTTGAAGATATGACTAAAGACTTTATGTCAGAATACTTGTACAAAGGGATGGGATGATTGTGTTAGGAAAATGTTTGAGTATAGTGATAAAGAATGGTATAGAATAACAGATGCATTGATAAAAAATAGAGAATTGGAGAGATGGAGAACTAGTATGAAAAATAAAAAGAGTTTAAATATATATAAAAATAAACAGAATACTGGATTTCAGTTAATTTACAACAATAGTAGGGAAGTAGTTTACTATTTAAGGGTCAAACAGGATCATTAGCAAGAAGAGAATATACACATAAATAGAGAAATATGGGTTATTTATTCTGCAAGTTATGTAAGGAAGGCATGGAACATATTAGGCATCTGCTAATTGAATGTAAATGCTTACAAGAAGAAAGGATAAAAATAATGAAGTTGTGAGAGAATAAACATAAAGTGTTTATACACAAAGTGAGTTCTTGGGATTTTATGCTGGGTTTGGGGGAAGATAAGGGGATCTAGATATAAAGGCCATAGGGTGAACAAAGATAATGTTATGGAAGTGGGATAGAGCTGAATAGAGAAGAATGTGGGGAAAAAATAGAGTGGGGAATGGAAAGGGAAAGTAAGGTAAGGTAGCTAACAGGTTTCTCTGGATATAGTGAATGAGAGATCACTGTCTTCGATAAAGGAGAATTGACAGTAAATCACATCACAAAACTGTAAAAATAACACATTTAGTATGTGTGTAATACAAAGTAAAAACAATTAAAATCTACCTGATATTACCGATGTTCTATTCTGGCTACTAATGCATAAAAACTCTTGATGGGATGCATAAATGTTTCCCATTGAATGACTAATAAAATGCCTGCATTCATTCTTGAATTTACTGCTATAGTGTATTATATACAGATAAATACATTATTATATTTTAAAACATTTAATTCAATAATATTTTTAATAAATGTAAGTCTTCACATTTATATGTTTGTTTAATTGTAGACAAGCTCAGAGTGAAAGCCATTGAAAATTCTTCTCAACATGCAAGATTCTGTCTTTTGGTGTCACTTGCTGTTTATTATGTACAGCAGATGCCTGTTATCACTTATACATTATACTAAATAATCACCTTATATCTAATCATTAATTTTGTAGCACTGAATGTGAGTTAATATACAAACTTCGTCATGATTGACATATATGATTCTTTTATAATGTGTTGAAAACAAAAAGCAAATTATTTTAAATTTATTTGTTTTTGTCACAAATCACAGAGTAATGATAACAAATTCTCCATGCAGTAGTGTCATTCAGTGCAACCTTTAATAATCAATAGATGTAAAAAGATTTGTAAATAAAATCCCTGTCTAATGCCTTCTCATCCAATATTCCCAGACTATTTTCTAGCTTGTGGCTTTTATCAATGAGGAATCGTAGATGAGAACACTGCACTTAGATCTCACTGATAGGAATTTTATAATCAAACCTTGCACATTCATTGATTGCTAAAGTTTGCACTGGATGGCACTACTGCATGGAGAGTTTGCTATTTTGAAACAGTTGGATGGCAGGGTATAAATAGAAAAGAAAAAGAAAAAAGGGGTGGTTGTATAGGTGTTATATCAAAAAAATATTTAAATATTGTTAAATATCAAGAACATTTGTGGTTTTTGAAATAAGGTTGGGTAGTCAAGAATGGATGGTGGTTATAGTTTATATAGTCACTGGAGATAGTCAAATTATAATGGAATGGAATAGTAACATATATGAATGTCTAGTTAAAGATATACAAAGTTTTAAAGAAAAGGGAAGAGAATAATGGTTATAGGGGATATGAATGGACATATTGAAGAAATTGATAAAGTAGATAATAACAATGGACAGCTTTTGAAGGAATTTTGTCAGAAAGTGAATTTGAGTATTGGAAATTTATTAAATATTTATGGGGGACAATACACATGGTCTAGAAATAATATATTTCATATATTAGTATATGTATTGGTAGAGAAAGAGGAAATAAGTAAAATACGAAAAATTAAGGTGTTTGATAATGAAGAAAAAGTATGCACTAGTGATCATAGCTTTATTGTAATTGAAATCATTACTAATGTGATGGAGAATAGAAATAAAAGTAGAAATAATAGTGAAAGATGTGGATGGAGAGTGAATGATAAGAATAAGTTGGAAGAGTATAAAATACAAGTTGAAGAAATCATGGAAGAGTGGGTTGGGGATGAGTATAAGGACTGGTGTAAAGAAGTAGAAAAAAGTGGCAAATAGGATTTTAGGTGAGAATATTCAGAAGAATAAAAGTAATAAAAAAATGAGAATTAGTAAAAGTGTAAAAGAGAGGAAAGAAGCATGTAGAGAATATAAGTGTGCTATTAAGAATAAGGAAAGTGAAAAAGATATTAATGCTAAATGGGAAAAGTACTTAGAAAAAAAAGAAGTTACCTAAAATAGATAATTATAGAGAGAGAATGAAATTGAATAGTAAATTGTTGGAGGGTATTAATAAAAGTGGAAGAGATGGGAGTAAAAAAATTTGGAATTACATTAAAAGGAGAAATATAAGGGGGAAGAGAGATAGTATCACTAGATGATGAAGAAATAGAGTATAGCTCTAGAGAAGATTTAGAGATAATCTTAAATAGATATGTAATGAATATAGAAAAGATGTTAGATGTGAATGATAGAGTGATATAAAACATGAAAGCATATAGTAATGGGAATATTAGGTTTTCAGAAAATGAACTGAATGAGGTAAAGAAGAAATTGAAAAGTGGAAAGGTAAGAGGTTTAAATGGATGGGCAGCTGAGATGGTAATGAATTTAGGATATAGGGCAAAAGTAAAGTTATTATTCTGTTTTAATAAAATGGCACAGAATAGAGTTTTCCCAAGTAGTTGGAGTAATACAAGAGTAATATTATTATTTAAAGGAAAGGGTAAGGATCATAGAAAGTTGATTAATTATAGACCAATAGTGGTAACATCAGTTTTATATAAAGTTTTCTTGTATATGGTGGCTAGAAGAGTTGTAAAATGGATGGAAGTGAATAATGTAGTGGGGGAAATGCAAGGAGGTTTTAGATTAGATAGGCGTATAGGAGATAGTTTATTTGTAGTTACACAACTTATGGATATAAGTAGAAATTTAGGTAAACAGTTATATATGAGTTTTATAGATATAGAGAAGGCATATGATAGAGTAAATAGAAATAGATTATGGATAAATTTAGAAAATTTTGGAATGGATGAAGCTTTAATAGATATTATTAAGAAATTATATGAAAAAATTATTATATATATCAATTAGGGAATATAGAATCAGTTAAAATTTACTAAGGCAAGTATGCCCTATGTCACCTATTTTGTTTGCATTGTATTTGAGTGAAATGGAAAGAGCAATAGAAAGATTAGGAAGAAGGATAGAGATACTGTTAATAGGTAGTAAGGGAGTATATATTTTGTCAGGTCTTTTTTTGCAGATGATATATTTTTGTGTGCAGAAAGAAGAGAAGTTATAGAAGTTATGCTGAGGACATGTGCAAGGGTGGGTAAAGAGATGGGGTTTAAATTTAGCGAAGAAAAATCAAATATAATGATGGTTAATACTGGGGAAAGAGAAGATGTAGAATTTTTATTGGGAGATATTAAGTTAAATGTGGTGAATAGATATAGTTATTTGGGAATTATTTTAAGTAATCAGAAAAATTATTTTGATGAATGGGAGAAAAAATTGATAAATGAAGCAAAGAAAAGAAAGGGATTGATAAAGAAATTAACAGTGTTTTCATATAATAAATATGATTTAGTTAGAATTATATAGAAAGGAGTTGCAGTAGCAGGGTTAACATATGGTAATGATGCATTATATGTTAGTAAAGAGGTATTAAATTATTTAGAAAAAGTTCAAAGGGAAGTAGGAAGACATGCATTGGATGCAGATGTATGGACAGCAAGGGAGGCAATTCAAGGAGAAATGGGATGGTTAAGTTTTCGTATGAGAGATGCAAAAAGTAAAATGAAAATGTTTGGTAGATTGCAGTTTATGGATAATAAAAGAATAGCCAAAATAGTAATTATTTGCGTTATGAGTAAAGGGCAGGTAACAAGATGGGTGAGAAAGGTAATGTAGTATGCAAAAGATTTGGATAAAGAATTTATATCAGTATATTTGTACAAAAAATGGGATGATTGTGTTAAGAGGATTGTTGAGTGTTGTAGTAGTAATGAATGGGATAAAAGAATAAATTTATTAATAAATAATAGGGAGTTAGAGAGATGGAGAAATAGTATGGAGAGTAAAAAGAGTTTAAATATATATAGAAATAAACAGAATATTAGGTGTGAGTTAATATATGATAATAGTAAGGAAAGTAGTTTATTATTTAAGGCTCGAACAGGATCTTTAGCTACAAGAGAATATACATCTAAATGGAAAAAAATGGGTGATTTATTTTGTAAATTATGTAAGGAAGGAATAGAAAATATTAGGCATTTGTTAATTGAATGTAAATGTTTGAAAATAGAAAGGATACATATAATGAAGTTATGGAAGAATAAATATGAAAAAAGTGATTATACAGAAAGTGAATTATTGGTTTTTTTGCTGGGTTTGGGAAAAGATAAAGGGGATTTAGATATAAAGGTTACATAGTTGACAAAGATTATGTTGTGGAAATGGGATGGAGCAGAATAAGGGAAAATTTAGAGTGGGGAATGAAAAATAAAGTGGCTAACAGGTTTATCTGGGCATAATTGCTGAAATATTCTTGACTTCATTTAAGGAGAAGCCATAATACATCATATCACAAATGTAATGATGGTTAATACTGAGGAAAGAGAGGACAAGGAATTTTTATTGGGGGATATAAAGTTAAGTGTGATGAATAGATATAATTTATTGGGAATCATCTTGAATAATCAGAAAAATTGATTGGATGAATGGAAGAAAAAATTGATAAATGAGGCAAATGAAAGAGATTGATAAAGAAATTAACAGTTTTCATATAATAAATATGATATAGTTAGAATTGTATGGAAGGGAGTGGCAGTAGCAGGGTTAACATATGGCAATGATACGTTATATGTTACTAAGAGGGTATTAGATTACTTAGAAAAAGTGCAAAGGAAAATAGGAAGACGCATTAGATGCAAATGTGTGGACATCAAAGGAAACAAATCAAGAAGAAATGGGATGGTCAAGTTTTTATATGAGAGATGCAAAAAGCAAACTGAAAATGTTTGGTAGATTGCTGTTTATGGATAATAAAAGAATAGCCAAAATAGTATTTAATTGGGTTATGAGTAAAGGCAGGTGACAAGATGGGTGAGAAAGGTAATGTGGTATGCAGAAAATTTGGATAAAAAATTTATATTAGTATACTTGTACAAGAGGTCGGATGATTGTGTTAGGAGGATTGTTGAGTGTTATAGTGGTAAGGAATCAGATAGAAGAATATATGCATTAATAAAGAATAGGGAGTTGGAGAGATGGAAAACTAGTATGAAGAGTAAAAAGAGTTTAAATATACATAGAAGTAAACAGAACATTGGGTGTGAGTTAATTTATGATAATAGCAAGAAAAGTAATTTACTGTTTAAGATTCGAATGGGATCTTTAGCAACAAGGGAATATACACATAAATGGAAAAATATGAGTGATTTAGTTTGCAAGTTGTGTAAGGAAGGCATAGAAAATATTAGGCATCTGTTGATTCAATGTAAATGCTTGAAAGTAGAAAGAGTACAAATAATGAAGTTATGGAAGACTAAATATAAACAAAGTGATTATACAGAAAGTGGGTTTTTATGCTGGCTTTGGGAACAGATAAGGGGATTTAGATATCAAGGCCATGGAGTTGACAAAAGATTATGTTGTGGAAATGGGATGGAGCAGGATATGGGCAAACTTAGGGTGGAGAATGGAAAGGGTAGGAAAAGTGGCTAATAGTTTTCTCTGGACATAGTCGCTAAGAGATTCCTGACTATGTATAAGGAGAAGTCACAGTGCATCACATCACATCACATTACTGTTATTAACAGCTTGGGTAAGCATAGGAAATGGTGACTATGTGATGTTTTAATGTTTAAAACAGAGATTAATTTTTATGCTAAGTTAATATCTTTGTTCCTGGTTGTCTAATAGTATTTTTCAATTGCTGTCATAAAAAAAATAATAAACCAATAACTTTTGCTCCTGCATCTACTGAATCCAATTTCAATACATTCATTTAAGCTACATAAATTCATCATATCCCCCCATCACTTAGAAAAAATAAGAAAAAATAACAAGAACATGAGAAAAAATATTTATTTTGATAATTCACATTTCAATAAATGCTTTGATATAATTTGATACCTTCTGCTGCTTTTTAGTATAAGTAACAATGACCTTTTCCCTAGGTTCTGGTAATTAATGCTTATCTTCAGCAAGTTGAATTTTTAGTCTAAACTGTATCTTGATGATTTATCATGGGAAATCCTGATTGTTGATTAAGCTAACTGACTGGATAAATTTGTTATGTAATGCTTTTGTTTGAGATTAGGTGACCATGGTAACTGATGTTTCTTTTCTTTTTCAGAATGCATTCAAAATATTTTTGCCCACTTTGAAGCAACTATTTGCTACTTCAGGTTTGTTAATATACACACTAATCTTAGATAATTTACTTATCATATCATGTGACTCATTAATATTTCAGTTTATATTTGTGTAAACAGTTGAAGACGGTGTATGCTGTATCAACAGCATTCATGATTAGCACTTACTTGATTTGTTTCTAAAGTTTTCCTTTATCTTTTATACAATCTGTTTAATTTTCTTATTGCCTTCAGGTTAAAATAATGTGATCAAGTTATTTAATATTATTTTCTGCAGAGTAGTTTCTAAATTGAACAGAAAAAAGCAGTCCCATTATTGTCAATAATCATAGAGATACCACATATGACAAATACTTTTCCAGATGTTTGATAGTGGCTGATGTGTGAAAAGAGGATACTTCTAATACCTTTAACTATTAAGGAAGATGTTGATGACAATAAGGAACTATTTTCTTTTCCAAGGACCTACATGGTCTATGTAGAATCTTTATGCTATTTCAGAATATTATAAGGCATTTATAAATTAAATATATCAGTAGTGATCTTAGATCCAAGACTTCTTACTGATGAAAGCCACAAGCTAGAAACTAGTTTGGGGATATTGGATGAGTAGACATTAGTTTTATGCACAAACCTTTCTGCATTCATTGCTTACTCTGGCTTGCATTGAGTGATTCTATTATATAGAGAATTATGTCAGCATAAAATAGTTGGATATTAACTGAAAAGAGATACTTTAATATCTCCTTGAGGCTCTAAAGTAAGTGAGCAAGACAAATTCCTAATGTCCATTCCATGCATTTATCGTTGTTGCAACTGCTTTTACCATATGATTATTCATACACTAACAAACATGGGTATACTGCTCACTAACACCCATCAATATTGGCTTTTTACTTCTGACTTCAAGATCAAGACACCCTGTAGCATTCCTTCCCAGTTGCCTAATAGTTTTTAATTAAAAAACAAGCAGAGTTTTCTTCAAGGTAAGATAAATGTATACATGAATGATATTTTTTAAATAGATATTTATAATCATGACAGATGAAACTACATTCTGATCCTTTTTCCAAAGAGGTGATGAAATTTCAGGCAAGAGAGCAGTTGGTGGATAAAGAAGAGAGTACTAAGAATCCTAATTGATGATTCAGGATGTCATTCAATAATTTTTTTATTTATGTATTTATAACTGAACTGTAGATCATTTTATTGTGAAGGAAGAAGAACTGACAAATATTAAATGGGCCTTGCCAGAATTCATGAAGTTTAAGAAAAAACAAAGAAAATATATTTTAATACAAAAGCAAAAATAACAGAAGTACAAATGGAGTGGGATTTATTAAAAAGTATAAATGGAAGAACAACCTTGTGGGGCTTGATGACATATGCAAATAATCCAGGTTTATGTTCCAACAACTTCTCATTGAGATGAAGAAGTAGATTTTTATATAGATGAACAAAATGCTTTTGATCAGAGCAAGAAATGTTTTAAAATTGTCAATGCCAGAATTAGTGAACAATGAAAGATGAAAGTGCTGTGGGAAAATTGATTATAGTGACAGAAATAAAATAAAAAAAGATAGTCATGAAATTTTCAGGAAAATATCCCTGTATATTATGAATTCTTTCTAGAGAAAAATGCTAGAAGAAATTGCACAAAGAAATATCCAAATAAAGTTAAAACAGAATTATATTATAGTTTGACTAAAACAAAAAATATATTTAAAGATTGTAATGATCATAATAGATTCCAATAAAGGACATGATCATTGACGAGTGAAATATAAGTTATGAGTTAATGCAAAACTAAAGGTAAAAATCTATTAAGTAATATGATATTAATAGTTAATATTCCAAATCTCCAGAAGCATATCATTGAATTAAAATTAGACTTCAAAAGTCATCTTAAGTGTTAACAGATTTTGAAGATGTTTAGACTTGATGAAAATCAATAAAAAAATAACTAATACTCTATTAAGAATCACAAAAAAAAGATGGCTGGTTTAAAAAAAGCAGCAATTTGCAGGGTATTTTTCTACTGAGACAAGGCAATATATGACAAAAAATAGATTATGATAATTCTTAAAAATTATTTATTAATAAGAATTGAATATTTAGAGTTTTATAAAATGGTACAAAAAAGTTAATAATATTAATACAATTGTGAAATGTCAAGAAAAAATTATAGAAAAGAATAAAAGTTTCAAAAATCTAAAGTAATAAATAGGTATTGTGATAAAATTTCTTTTGGCATTTAAAAAGATAATAGTATGAAATGTGTAGAAGAGTTTTATAAAGAATTATGTAGCAGTAAAGAATAAAAAAACAGGTTATCCCCTACAATCATTACATATGAATTGCCAGGCATTTTAAATCAAAAGGTGCAACACACAATTCAACCTATGAAGAAGAGAAATATTTTAAAAGAAGTAGATAAAAAAAAAAATTAAATGTCAGAAAATGATATATACTAAATGTCTGAGAGATATGATTTAGATGTTTGAAGAATGCAGTAGTAATATTGATATTTAAGAAAAATAATAAAGAAGATATTAGAAACTACAGCTTTATCAGTCTTCCATTAATTCTATACAAAATCTTTATGAAGATAATTACAAACTTGTTTTTTTTAAACAAGTTCGATTTAAAAGTATATCCAAATATTTAGAGAAGTTTATAGAAACAGTCAATGAATGCAAGTTACCATTATGCTTTGGATTCATAGATAATGAAAAAGCATTTGATTTTACAGGCATTTCTACAGTGATTAAAACATTGGATCATTCAAATATAGACCCAGGACATCGTTATAATCTGAAGAATAGATGCACAATAAGGGTATCACTATCTCTAAAGCTTTTATGATTACAATGAGAAGCTAAAAGATTAAAAGTAACTGGGGGTTATTTAAATTGTTTGCAGATGCAGTTCTCTTTGCAAATAATAGTTCCGAACATTAGATAACTTGCAATAATTATCTGAAAAAAATAAGAAAGAATAAATATTAAAGAGACTAAAGCAATGTTCAATAGATTTTCTTAGAAAAATAAAACAAATATTGATATTCATGAAGTTAACAAATACAGTATCATAGTCAGATTACTAATATAAATGGAAATATAAATAATGAAATTAATTATAGAAAAAAACTTAATTGGAGTAGATTTTGGTAGAAATAATATTAAAAGGAAATATTTCTATACATTTGTTATTGCATTACCAAATCCATATAATATTAATATCATCTATGTTCTTTATTACTTTTTTACAATATTTTTATAACATACTATTGGCAGTTTCAATTGCCCCAGCAATCTTCTTCAGAACTGCTGAGGCAATTGAAACTGTCAATAGTGGGTTGTAAAAAACATTGTAAAAACTAATAAAGAACATAGATGATATTAATATTAAAATCAATACAGAAAGTCATTCAATGAAGTATGGAGAGATATATATTAGGAATAATAAAAGAAACTGAAAACAAAATACATGGTTAAGAGAGCAAACAGGTATCATTAATATCAGCTAAAAATTAGGAGATTCAGATGGGCTGAGCTGGATATATTCTCTAGAAGAGATGATAATGGATTTTAAATAGAATCTCAATTGAATTTGAAGAGACCTTCATCCTGAAGTGGATTAATAATGCATGAATATGATGATGATTTAGACTTTACAAAGTGGACTAATTTTTTATTTCTATACCTAATCAAACTTTTCATTTTCCATACATGCTATCTTGTGCAAATAGGACTTATATTCGTATAGCAGATATGAAATCTGGAGTTTAATAACCTTCTTTGTTTTCAGAAACTATTTCCTTCCTGTATCTGATAATAGAAATATTCTTTCATTGAATATTTAAATACAAGCACTTTGCCTATAGTGAACTTGATGTCTTTAGAAGGAATTTAAACTCCCTACAGCTATCCACTTCATCTTATACAATAGATACACATGAACACATACATGTGAAAAAAATAAATGATCTCCAATATACATATTTCATGCTGAACCAATACTCATCTGTTGGTTCACATCATCATCTCACACATACACACATATATAATCTGTGCTCAGTTTATATTAAGATAGGAAATCTTCAAATATTAATGGATATACTTCAATATTCTCCACCCTCCAACTCTTCAGCCATCAATATCATTGAAAATCTGATGATGGAACACTCAAAGCCCTTATTGATGCTAATATTATTGTCATACCCATGTTGACTTTGTCACTCTGACCCCTCATGTATAGGATCTTAATATTTTATACACAGAAGAGAGATGAGTAGAATACAGTCTTAATACGTAATATTTAAATACAGGTATATTGTCTATACTGAACTTGATTAATTAGGAAGGGATTTGAACTCAGACCCTCAAACCCTACAGCTATACACTCCACCTTATACAACTGATACACATGATCACATACAAGTGAAAATGATAAATGATCTCCTGTATACATATTTCTTGCTAAACCAGCTCTCATCAGTTGGTTCAAATTATTATCTCTCCCACACATACATAATCAGTACTCAAGTTTATATTAAGATTGCAAATCTTCAAACCTTAATGAACAGGTTTCAATATTTTTTACTCTCCAATTTTTTAGACATCCATATCATCCATATCATTGAAAATCTGATGATGGAATACTCAACGCCCTTGCTGATGCCAATATTATCATCCTATCAATATTGACTAAAAGTCACTCTGAAGATTGAATATGTAACATTTAAATGCTAAGTATATTGTTTATATTGAACTTGATGTAATTAGAAGAGATTTGAACTCAGACTTTCAAGCTCCCTACAGCTATCCACTCCATCTTATATAAATGATACTCATGACCACATATATATGAAAAAGGTTGAAGCCTGTCCATTAAAGTTTGGATATTTGCCATCTTTAATAAAATGAACATTGATTATATATGTGTGGAAGATGATGATCTGGATCAACTGATGAGTGTTGGTTCAATGTGAGATATGTATGTTGAGATCATTTATCTTTTTTATATATATGTGGTTATATGAATCAGTTGTATAATATGGAGGGATAGCTGTAGGGAGCTTGAAAGTCAAAGTTCAAATCCCTTCTAATTCTTTCATTTACTTTTTTGTTGTGCATGGGTTAATACATTAGTAGAAAGGTGGATTATAACATTAAATTCTATGGGCTGCAACTCAACTCTATCATTTCTGCTTCTTAAATATCATGATCTCCTGACCAAACAATTATTTAATATTTAAAATCATACTTTAAATTGTAACACTTGCTCTAAATAAAGGTAGTATTTAAAATTATTCTGATTTGTTAAATAATTAAACTTATAAAGGAAAGCTATATCACTTGAAAATAAAAACCTAGAGATATTTTATAACCTTAAAACAGTGTATGGGTATTTATTCTTAAAATCTCCTTCAATACTGTTTCTGACATTACAAAATGTAAGCAGTAGCATTGATTCTAGATATTTACCTCATTAAAATATGTTTAATCACTGCGAAAATAGTACATAATATATCCTAATCGTAGTCAGCATCAAGAGGCAACTATAAAAAAGATGTTACGGCTTATTGGATTGAGACTGTCATTTATATACTCACTAACATAAAAAGCATTGTCAGCTAATTCCTTTTATAATAGTTTGATGAAATGGAAGAATGATATACTCAGCACTGTCAGTAGATTTTCTTATGAACTTTCAAAATATAGACATTTTAGTGTGCCATAACATCTGCTATATTTTTATCACATGCTCTCCCATGTGCATTGCATATCATAGCTCACATTTTGTTCATGAACTTTTAATATAATAGTATACATATTATTTATTTAACTGCAAGTATACAATCCAACATGCAGATGTAATATAACCCAAACAATTTTTTTTTGTATAATGAGCAAAAAAAAAAAAAAAAGATTATAGTATAAACAAAATTAAAATAATAATATAGGTATTAATAATAAATTGAAAGGACATATTTACATATATATTTTATCTATGTTTGTTTACTCATCCACATTTATTTAAAAAATAAAATTAAAAAATATATTATACATTGCATGATTATCATTTTCTGGGCTTACACAAGCTTGTAAAACAGTAGCACTCTCCTACAGTTGTACTATCCAGTGCAAGTAAGCCATAGTTCTCAATGGATGCAAGAAGTTTTGAGCATAAAATTCCTATCTAGTGCCTATTCATTCAATATCACCAAACTAGTTTTTAGCTTTCATCAATGAGGAGCCTTGGATCTGACAGCACTGGACCTAAGCAATCTATTGCAGTGCTTTCAGATCAAAGGCTACTCACTAATGAAAGCCTCAAGCTAGAAATTCATCTTAGGGCATTGGATGAGTAGGCACTAGATAGGAATTTTATGTATAGATGCAAGATTGCATTGATCATAGTCATTAATAATTAGGCATATATATTAATTCAAAGATTTAACTCATTTTGTTAATATATTTTAATTACACAACTCTATATCTACTTTGCTAATTCAGAAATAAACAGTGCTGGATTTTCTGCTGCTTCCTACACTTTGTCTATCACAGCTTCTGCTGTATTGGTTGTTTCATTTCTCTTTGACTTTTATTCTATGGAATACCTGAAGTTAAGCCTTACCTGAAAATGTAAAATTATTTCCTAGAAGTAA
Organism: Epiperipatus broadwayi; assembly: GCA_028023455.1. NCBI lineage: Eukaryota > Metazoa > Onychophora > Udeonychophora > Euonychophora > Peripatidae > Epiperipatus > Epiperipatus broadwayi. The sequence goes on along the minus strand of JAQFVV010006308.1, from coordinate 1,323,274 downwards.
TGTATTATTTTTAATTAGCTGCACCAATTGTATTTTAAATAATTGCAACAAGGGCTAATTAGTTAACAGAATTATTGCATCTTTTGATCCATCCATTTCTCTAAAAGTGACGTGATGTACAGTAGTGCCATCAAGTACAAGCCTTTGTAATCAATGGATGCAGGAAGGTTTGTGCATAAAATCATTATCTAGTGCCTACTCATCCAACATCGCCAGACTAGCTTATAACTCTCATCAGTGAAGAGCCTTGGGTTTGAAAGCACAGCACCTAGACCTTAGCAACCCTCCAGCAGCCATCTTTTAATCATTTGGTTAATTATAAAGCTAGGAGCCCAAGATGAATACACCATAATGTATGGAGAGTTTGGTACTCTTATTAACAGCATATACAAACAAATAAAAGTGATCATGTGACATCTTTTCCAAAACAGATATTAACATTCTTTGTGTTTGGTATTAAATATAAATCTATTTAAAAAGAGGTTGCCTTGACAACAGTTAGAAATTGCTGATTGTTGTTGATATTGGGATTGTCTAAGTGTTGACTGTTTTTTAATGAAATCTATTTACATATGATTTTTTAAAACTTGGTTATATTTTAACATCAGCAATTAAAATGAATTTTTCATATATGTCCAATATAATTTGTACACACATATATCTACAATTAATTTGTTTAATCAGGGATTTATATATACTAACACACAAAGTATATGTTATCAAGTCATCTATACAAGTTATTTATAGTTGCAATATAGACAAAATATGTACATAATAAGCAAAAATATAAGAACTTGGGCTATAACTGTAGTTTATGTGTAAAGAGGTGAGAGGATATTGAATAATTATTTTCAGAAGATATTAAAAAAGATTCGGGAAAAATTATATGGAGGATGAAAGTTTTTTTTTTTATATAAAATATAGAATTTTATTCAGAAATTTAGTTACAATATATGATAATAGTTAAACATAGGATATATTACATGATAATCAGTGGGATGAAAGCTCACTATTGATATCTTGTTTGACACCAGCTAAAAGGACTAATATGAAGATCTCTACGGCAGTGTACTTATGGGGACGAAATTTCCTTTATTGAAATGGCATAGGAGGTTAAAAAAAAGTCTTAATTTATAAGGAGAATGATTTGGTGACTGAACATTGGAAAGCGGTAAAAAGGGGACTAGAAATATGTTTAGTTTTATGAACAAATAATTCAAATTTCGTTTAAGATCACAATACATTATTTTTCTTATTTTAACATTACAAAAGAAAATACGAATAAATTTAATTATTGTTTTTGATAGAAAAACAAAACAAAACAAATGTAAAGATATTCTTTAAATCTAAATGTATACGGTTTACTAAATACTATGAACATTCTTATTACACTGAAAATAAATGTTGTTTTCTAACAATAAAATAAAGAGAGGAATGTATATTAAAAATTTGTAAGCAATGCTAATTAAAAAAACAAAAAACGTAAAAATTTAAAATGTATTTATTTTTTACAGTTTTGTGAATAAGGACAATTTGCTCTGCGAGGTTTTCTTTTGATATCAACCAATCATGTTACAATAGTAACAAACAAAAAAAATGGCGGCTGCCAGTGAGTTAAATGTAGCTCGGAAAAGTCTAGCCGATGCTCTAGGTGACGATATAAAATTGTAAGATGTAGTGATTATTAAATGAAATTTAAAAAATATTTTTATGTAACTTATTTTTTTAACATTTTATTTTAGTAATAACTGTGCATTTAGATTATTTTGGCGATAAAGTATGTGCAAATAATCAATAATCGAAATATTATTTAACGTTATTTATTTAGATATTTAGCGAGCATGGCTATGTGGTTCAAACAGAAGGTCAGTATCATGTTGCTTTTTTGTTAATTTATTTTTGTTGATTTTGCGTAATATTACGAATAAATTAAGTGCAAATTGAATTTATTTATTTATGAAAAGATTGTCTAATCTTGTTTATACTAGAATAGTTATTACGTCAAATGTCCAAAAATTAAACAATATTATTAGGAAAGACAAAAAGAGCAAAAAAAAAAAAAAGTGTTGGAAAGAGGAAATAGATAAATTTGCAGGAAAATATATGATTTGATAGAGGGATATGACCGGGAATCGGTATACATAATCGATTTTTATGTACCGACAATAAATAATTATATTGCCGCATTTTGTATTTAGTGTTCTTAACTCAAAATTACAGTTCAGTATTTGTTGGTTGTCAAAAATAATTACAAAAAAAAAGATAAGTAGTAAATATAGATAAAAAAAAAAACCTTGAATAAAAAATAATAGCTTTAACTATAAGAAATATGAATAAGTAAAAAATTCAGTAATGTGATGCAAAGTACTGTAAAAATAATCAATCGGACTCCTGGTGATTATATGAATGACATTTCTCCTGAATGACTTTTACCCCTTCTCAATGGCACATTCATTACTGTGATTATAAAGACTATTCAAGGCGGGACTAACCTCTTTTTTGTGCCCTGGGCAGAAATCTTTTTGGCGCCCCAAAAATATAAATAGTTTTTCAAAAGCGCATTTTCAAAAGTCTGATTTATTTGAACAAAATAAATATTGTCTTGCATTTTTCTTAGAAATCGAAGTAAATTGTGATGGGGGGGGGGTCATCATCCCTCGTAATAACTACTTCTAGAAATGTTTATATTGGGCAGTTTACGATAAATATATTTTCTCCCAAAGAGAAATATTGTATATACTTGTAGTTTAGTTAAATTGATGCATACTCAGAAAAGCAGCTTATAGTGAGAAAAGTTTTTAAAAAAAAAACCTGCTAGCAAATAAATATATTAAATAAATTTAAAAAAAGATTTGAAAAATGATGCATATTTAGAATAGCGGCATATAATGAGAAACATTATGTATATATATTAAAAAAACAAATAGAAAAAGATTTGAAAAATAAATATTACTCTTTTTTTTTTTAAAGTATCATAGCATCGGCCGGGACGCGAACCCGCAACCCGGGCAACTGCCTACAAGGCAGTCGCGCTGACCTTTCGACTACCAATGCAAGACTAAAATATTACTCTTTAATTTATAAGTGTCAGACTTTTTTGCCCCAACCAAATTTGTGATGATGGTATTTTAGTTGGATTTATCATCATCATTATCAAATTATTGCAGAATGAAGATCTTTCCAAGTTCAATCCATCTTCTCAAATCTCTAGCTTCTTTTCTCCACATCACCCCTGCACATTTAGTTCATCCATCTATCTCACATGGGGTATCTTTCTGGCACTTTTTAAATTTTTTGGAGCCCAGTTTAAGATTTCAGTTGTTCATCAATAGTATTATCTCTTCTAGCAATATGTCCAGCCCAACTCCACATCAGTCTTTTAATTCTTTCAACAATATCAATGTTGGACTATTTCCATAATCTAATATTAGGTATTGAATATCTCTAAAAAAATTTAACTTCTTTTAAATTTTACAATTACATTCAACTGTTAGTATTAGCACACAGGTTAGTATATGCACAACGTTTCGAGTGATATTTCTCTCTTTTTTAGGTGTTGCTGACATGATCAGTGACAGGGCTAGCATGGGAATTGAATCTGGACTTTTAGATTATTGAATATTGAATTTTAAGTTAATGCTTTAACCAACTGAACCATCCTACCAAAGGCAACAGGCAATAGAAATTTCATATACTTGTCTATGAGGTTTCTCCTGATTTCTTCACTTTTTCCAAAGAGCACAGTTGATTAGTAGTTTTCATACGTTGTGTATAGTAACACTAAGTTGACTGATTATTACTAATCATTTATTAATCTAGAGGTTATATCATTTGTAGCCCATGTCTAAACTTCAGTTAAAAGTGAACATATATGTTCTTTTTTTAAAAAATTAAACATGAAATGATTAATCCAAGACCCCCCCTCCCATAAAACATCTTCCATCACTTATTTTTGAAATATATGAATGAAGATATCTGAAAAAGACTTGATTCATAAGATATATTGTATGCTGATCAGCATTTTTCATTTAGTCCAAGTTATAACTCTTACACATGCTATCATCATTTGTTCAGTATTTATCAACATCAAATTATTAGCTTGATTTAGGCTCATAGAATATTGTCAAGCAAAATCAACAATGGAAAAAGCTTTTAAGAAAAATCGTATAGTGTGTATATTTATTAATCCTCAAGTGCTACAACTTATAAAAAATTATTTCATATCAGAATTATATATTATCAAGAAATTAATTAGGTAGCATTCAGAAAAATAATTATTGTTAAGATTATTTATAATTTTATTAATAAAAGTAAACTATTTATAATTTTATTAATAAAAGTGAACTGACATTTCCAAGTTTCATAACGAAATTTAAAAAAATTTGTTAATTTATGATGTTTAAAAAGTGAAACGATTATTGTTAATCATTAGTTACTCAATTTTGGCACAATTTTTTAATGTGTTTGAGACAAATTGGTTTGTGTTTTGTGACATTTCCAACATGCCTAAAATTTTTTTAATGATGTATGACACTTTGCTTTCTGTAAATGTTTGTTTAATGGCTATCTTTTTTCTTTCTGTTTTTCAACTATGCCCAGTAAAGCCTTTAGATGAACTTTCAGATCATTAAATTTATATGCTTCATGTCTTCATTGCCAATGAAGTGAAGTTAAACTTTTGGCCAGTTCTTTTAAAAACTAATCAATCAATTGTGTTGGCTTTTATGTAGTGTTGATGGATCATTACAAAGAAAAAATTTTTAGGCCATCACCTTGTTCTTCTAGTAGAAGAATAATTTGCATACTTGTCTAAACTATTAACTCCATCCTGTAATAGATTGTAATTAGTTATCATCTGCAGTTTTCCAATTTAAGTACCAATGCTTGCAGAATGATGCAGTAAAGACATAATAAGAATTGCTTTTACAACATAATTTATGATATATCTTGTTTATCATCCTCAGATTCTGAAGACACTAAGTCAGTGTTATTTTGTACCTTTTATATATCACTTTTATTTTTATTCAGTTCACCATCATCTAGAAGTTGTTTATATTATTCTTCAAATGTAACATTCAGCAAATTTATTTTTAAAGGGGATTTGAACACAGACTTTTAAGCTTCCTTCACCTATCCTCTCCATCTTATATAACCAATACACATGACCACACACATGTGATTAAGATAAATGATATCCAATATATGTATTTAGTGCTGAAACAGCATTCATCAGTTGGTCCAGATCATCATCTCCCACACATATATAATCAGTGTTTAGTTTATATTAAGATAGCACATCTTCAAACTTCAAGGTCATATATATGAGGGTCAGAGTGACTTAAGGTCAACGTACATATGATAACAATATTGGCTTCAACAAAGATTTAAGCATTCCATCATCAGATTTTCAATGGTATGGATGTCTGAAGAGTTGGAGGGTGAAGAAGATTGATGTCTGTCCCTTGAAGTTTGAAGATTTGCTATCTTAATGTAAACTGAATACTGATTATATATATGTGTGGGAGATGATGATCTGGACCCACTGATAAGTGCTAATTTAGCATGAAATATGTATATTGGAGATCCTTTATCTTACTCACATGTGTATTGATTATGTAAGATGGAGAGAATAGCTGAAGTAAGCTTAAAAGTCTATGTTCAAATCCCTTTTAATTACATCTTAAAGTTCAGTATTTATAATATATTATTATTGATTTATTACAAATTCATTTTTGAAAGATCAGCATTCCACAGCATTTTCATAAAAACCTACCATCAAAAATATTAGAAATATATTTTAAATGTAAGCACTCAGAATATCAACAAATAAAACAATAAATAAAAACCACAAATAAATGATGAAAAATAATTAATAGAGAAAAGTTATCATTACACACAAACACAATATATATATAGTTCACTTTTGGTTCACTTCTCACAATGCACTTCACAACTCTGCTTTCTACGTGGTTTCCCAAACTCTTTGGCTCGATTCTGCTGCTGTTCGTGAACACATTGGCTTTGCATTAGTGCGCTGCACTGCCACTTAAGCTTCTTTCAGCTATTGTCATTTAAAATCTTTTGGCACCCGTTCACTTGGTAAATTCATTGGAAATGAGAACCACACACTTTATATATAATCTTTTGGCCTCCGGCAATCCAGGCTTCATTCTTGACCGTTATCAGTCTTGCATTTCCCAGTAGTGTTTTTATTCAGTGTTTTCAATTTCCATTGTATCAAAAAATATTTTTAATTAACAAATATTTCTTGGCAATTATCAAAAGAAATTTTCTAATTGCAAATACATAAATATTTTCCATTGTTACACTTCACTCAAATTTAATCACTAATTAAATTCTTATCACTTATTGATCTAAAATATATATATTTTTATTTTTTCTGGATACAAAACTTACAGCTGATTTTCCATATAAATTTTTATACAAAATACGACACCTTCCCCGACTCCAGAAAAAATCCAATGTTCCGATTAATCAATGTAACTTTGAAAATTATTTAAACTCTTCTTTTTCCTCGCTGCCTTGGGTGATTTTTTCTCCCACTTAGAGAAACTCTGGATTTTCCCCTGTTCTTCGGTTTTTGTGCCTGGCAGCTCATGTCTAAAGATTGTCGTTCTAATAAAAAAATCTTTAAAAGTGTCCATTTCATATGGCTGCCAAGTTTCTACCTGTTAGGATAATTCTTTTACTTTTCTTTCCATTCTTTAGCTTCTTTAAGCAGCTGATTATTCTTCTGCAGTAAATGCTGATTGCTCCAGTTCATTATATAATTCACTATTTCTGGATTCGAAGACTTCTGATGTTCTTTTCTAGTAGTTTTACCATTGATTCCAATGATTGCAATTTGGTCTGTAATGGTGCACTCATATTTTTATCTTCCATGTTACAGATCAATTCATTCACACAATGGTTTTGGCATTGTAGCTGTATCTGACAACTATTCACAGTATCTGACAACTTTTCACAGTTTCCTTTAAATTCTTATTTTCTGTTTGTAATTTAGTGAACTCTATTTGAAATTTAACATTATTCTGTTTTCTGATCTTATGTGGGGTGTCGTCCTTGCAAATTAGCCCTATCCCTCATGTTAATGCTTTGCCCCTTAGTTGATATATATATAGTTAATGATGTAAGTGGTATCATTTGTGCCTGGGTTAGATTGTCTTTCTCAACTATCCCTTTCTGATGATTCTCTATACATACATGCTGGGTGGCCTTTCCATATGACATTGTTCGCTTTAAATCTACAGTCCTTTTTGAAGTGCCCTGATTTTCTACAGCAAAAACACTTTATTCTTTTTTTAAAACCTTTGTTCACACAGAAACTATTTTTAATTTCTGCTTCACGATCCATCTTGTATACTGTTGTTTTGGTGTAATTTTCATTTCTGAAAAGCGCCGCCTGTTCCACACTAAGTTCATGGGCCATTCCCTTTTTAATGGTTTTTTTTGAATTTTAATTCTGCATCAGCAATCAGGTCTTGTTGGAGTCTGTTCTCTGAGATACCCTAGATTAATTGATCTAACAAATTTCATCTACAAACTAGCCATATCCACACTCTTTAGACAGTTCTTCATACTGTTTGATGGATTCACCCTTACATTGCCTCCTACTTCTTAATGCTAATCTGGAAATGTGTCTCGATGGTCTGGGATTAAAATGTTCACTTAGCTTATTGATTATTTCTTCATATGTTCCTTCTGCTATGGGTATATCAAAATACTTGCTTATAAAGTCAATGATACTTAGTCCCAATTTACACATTAAAGCAGCTATCTTCCTTTTATTATCTTTGATTCTGTTAAATAAGAAGAAATTTTCCAACTGCGTGGCATTGAATTCTGTTATTACCGACTGACCTTGCAACATTTTCACTATTCCTTAGATTGTTAACTTTTAAACTTATTCACTATTCTCAGGTTCGAAATGGTGACTGCGCCAACTTCTTGTGTATTTGAAATGCAAGCGTTCAGAATACCAACAAGTAAAACAATAAATAAAAAACACAAATAAATGATGAAAAATAATTAATAGTGAAAAGTTATCACTCCACACAAACACAATATATATATAATTCACTTTTGGTTCACTTCCCACAATGCACTTTACAACTCTCTGCTTTCTGCATGGTTTCCCAAACTCTTTGGCCTGTTCCGCTGCTGTTGACGAACACGTTTGCTTTGCAGTATTGTCACTTAAAATCTCTCAGCACACATTCACTTGGTAAATTCATTGGAAATGAGAACCACACACTATGTTGTTCAAACTTTTTATATCCTCTTTTTCGCCTCCAGCAATCCAGGCTTCATTCTTGACTGTTATCAGTCTTGCATTTCCCATTAGTGTTTTTAATCAGTGTTTAATTTTCATTGTATCAAGAAATATTTTTAATTAAATATTTCCTTATCAGTTATCGATCTAAAATATATTTCTCTAATATATTTTCTTTATTTTTTCTGGAGTACAAAACTTATAGTTGAATTTCCATATATATTTTTATACAAACACATTTTACAAAGAAAAATAACATTTACTGTATGATTAAAATTCAATACAGGTTTAAATTTATCACGCAAATACTATATACTGGTTCCATTGTACACAATAAATATTATAACAACTAAACTATATAGAATATCACCTACAAGTAATTCTCTCAGGTAGACAAGTGTGCTCAACCCCATGACACATATTTTAAAATAATAGCTAATAAATTTATATGCAGAAATTACAGACCTATCAGCCTTTTATCAGTTTTATATAAAATTTTTACCAAGATAATTACAACTCGTCTACAGAGAACTTTGGATTTCCACCAACCAAGAGAACAAGCTGGATTTAAAAGTGGTTTTAGTACAATAGATCATATCCAGGTATTGAGAGAAGTCATAGAAAGGACAAACGAATATGAATTGTCATTATGTTTTGGATTTGTAGATTATGAAAAGGCATTTGATTCTATACACATTTCTTCAGTGATTAAAGCATTGGTTCCTCAAGGTATAGATCCAGGATAGTATCATATTTTAAAGAATATTTATAAAAATGCAACAGCAACAATTAGATTACATAATGATACTGGAAAAATCAACATTGAGAAAGGTGTAAGACAAGGTGACTCCATATCTCCAAAACTTTTTACAGCAGTACTGCAAGAAGTATTTTGTGGATTAAAATGGGAAACTAAAGGAGTGAAAGTAAATGGAGAGTATTTAAGTCATTTAGATTTCGCAGATGATGTAGTTGTTTTTGCAAATAATGCTTCAGAACTGCAGGAAATGTTGCAGGAGTTAGCAGATGAAAGTAGAAAAGTAGGACTAAAGATAAATGTTAAAAAGTTAAAGTAATGTTTAATCGATTTGCTCAAAATATGAAAATAAAGATTGATTATGAAGAATTAGAAGAAGTTAACAGTTACAAATACCTTGGTCAGATTATTAATACAAATGGAAACATAATGGAGGAAATTAATCATAGAATTAAACTTGGTTGGGGTGCTTTTGGTAGAAATAACTTGATACTAAAAGGAAATATGCCTATGGGTTTGAAAAGGATGGTTTTTAACAAATGTGTTTTACCAGTTCTGACTTATGGATCTGAGACTTAGACACTTAATAGAAGAGCAATACAAAGACTTCAAACCACTCAAAGGAGTATGGAGAGATGTATGTTGGGAGTAACAAGAAGAGATCGAAAATGCAATGTATGGGTAAGACAACAAACAGGTGTTACTGACCTTATTGAAAAAATTAAAAGATTGAAATGGAGTTGGGCTGGACATATTGTTAGAAGAGATGATAATAGATGGACAAGTGAAATTTTAAACTGGATTCCAAGAGATTGTAAAAGACCCAGAAAGAGACCACATGTGAGATGGATGGATGAAATAAGAAAATGTGCAGGAGTGTTGTGGAGAAGAGAAGCTAAAGATCGGAGAAGATGGATTAAACTTGGAGAGACCTTCATCCTGCAGTGGATTGATAATGGTTGATGATGATGATACATACTGCCTTGTAATAGTTGAAGATCAAAGGTTACAGAAGCATAAAAAAGACAAATATGATTTTGATGTTATTTATTTCGAACACAAAATATACACAGTAATAATTTTTGAGCAGTCTTACTGAATATTGATTTCTATTATTTTCAAGAAGAGAGTAAGATTTTAGATCTATGTAGTTTTAGTTACAGAATTTTCACCCTTTTATATGCTGGTATTTTATTTATTTATTTATTTTGTGAAGAGATTTTAAGAAAGGAGAATAAAAAAGGAATGTTCACACTTTATTTTAAACAGTTTTGTTTTTTATAGAAATTTAAATGTAGGCATACTAAGATTGACAATTGTAAAAGTTTTGTAGGTCTATGCTCTTCCATGGAAAAGCTTTACATGAGAGGAAAAGATGGCTTTTAACTGAGCAGAAAAATTAAATGGGCTCTGATGGAATAAAGATTCAAAATGCATTTTATTTAATAAATTTCTCTGGTTTAAACTGCTTTAGAGTTACTGGAACTCTTTGTCTTTGTAAAATTCATCAACTCAGAAACATAGGACAGATAGCTCCCTGATACTAAAATATCTTTTTGCATGAAGTAGATTAAAAATTCAGGATTCAGGGTATAGCTCATTTTTACTACTTCAGATACCAAAATATCTTTTTGCACAGAATAGATTTTTATAGAATAATGTTGCACAGCCTTTCTGTTCTAATATGTAGTTTATCTAAAGATTAAAAGTATTTTCTTTTGTTTTACAATCTGTGCAAACAAATTTGATCGGCCCTTCTTTTAAACATTCGTAAAAGAATTCTCTATTACAGTGGTGGTCAAGCTTTTTACATGTGCGTGTGAAAAATTTCTAAAAAATATTTATTGAATGATTGGCATGCCATATAGCTAGTTATTAAATCAAAATATAAACAACTTAATTATTGCAGTTTTTTAAAAGTTTATAAAACAAAATAATAATGATAACAATAGTAATTAAACAAAATTTCTAAATAAGCTAAATACAAGTGAACGATATTTATTTAGAAGAACACAAGTTGAATAAAATGTAATAGTAAAAAATTAATAATTAAAACAAAATTTTGGAAATAAACATATAAAATAAACATAAATAGATATTATTTAATGAGATTTTTGCTGTTGCACACTGGATGCCAAATGTTTTATATCTGGTTCATATTTTGTCATTTTTAATAATGTATATGCTGAACTAGATTCATCTGTCATTCTATTTCTCGAACTGTCTTTAATTAAATTCATTTCTGAAAACAATGATTCACATGCATATGTAGAGGAGAAAATTGATAATATAGCAGTCGCTAATTTTTTTAAACAATTAAATGTTTCAGGAATAGCATTCCAGGCAGTCAATAGTTCCTCTTCAGCATTCTTTTTACATATGTCCAATAATCGATCATTTTCCATTGTTTCTAACTCATTCCTCAAATCAACAAATTTCTGTTTCCATATAGAACTGGATTGAAAATCAACTAATTGCATTTCCATACCTTCCAAATTAAGCCACTCAAAAATTTCTAACTTGAGACTATCCATTGATATTATGTCTGGGTATAAAATAAATTTTGATGTTTCTGAAAATTGTCTGAACTGTGTAAATCTTAAAGAAAATTCATCAATTATCGATTGAATAACAGCACAAAACTCTTGCATCAATTTTACTTGATCTGGCTTCTCATGAGATTCTAAATCAGTCAAGAACTTTTTTATATTTGGAAAATATTTGAAGGTGTAAGAAATAACATCATGGTTGAAAATTTGTAATTTAACTTCAAATGCTTTGATCAAATCAAACATGACAACAATTGTCTTATTATAACCTTGCAGTTTCACATTTAATTCATTTAGATGTGAACACATATCAGTAAAAAACATTAATTTTGAAAGCCATTCAACATCCATTAATTCATTATATTTTTCAATGATTTTCTCATTATGTAAAAACAGTCTAATTTCATCTAAACACTCAATGAATCTTTGAAGAACTTTTCCTTGACTTAACCATCGGACATTGTTGTACATAAGTAAACCATTGTATACTGAGTTCACCTCACTCAATAAATTTAAAAATTTTCATTTATTTAGAGCTTGTGTAGATATAAAATTGACTAACTTAGTCACAATGTTCATAACATCATCCAGTGGCTTAAAGCTGATCTTCATGCATAAAACCTGTTGATGTATAATGCAATGAAAACCCAAAATTGAATGTCCAATATAGTTGGTAAATAAACTGAGAAAACCATTTTCTTTTCCAGTCATACTTCGAGCACCATCTGTAGTTACTGATACAATTTTGGCAACATCTATTTCTTTTTCAGTGAGTACATTTGAAACTTCATTGCAAATATCTATTCCTTTTGTTGTTGTTACTAATGAGGTTAAACTGATCAATTCTTCTTTGATATTATTCCCAACACAATAGTGAATAAAAATAGCCAAATGAGCTGATCCATTTATGTCTGTACTTTCATCAAGGCAGAGAGAAATTAAACTAGAAGATTTTATATCTTTTTTGTTGGTAAGTTATGTTGTTAGCCATTTGAAGGATTCTTTCTTTAACTGTATTTCTAGCCAATGGTAAATCTTTTATTCTCTGAATAATTTTTGCTTTGTTTTCAAAATCTTCAAAAAGAACTGATGCACATTTCATCCAAGCTTCTTTCATATATTCTCCATCATTAAAAGGTTTCCTGTGTTTGACAATTACATTTGAAATAAAAAAACTAGCAGCAGTTATATTTGAATAATTTTCGATTAATTTCATTATAGATGTTGAATGAATATTTTTATTTTTAAATGCTTGGGCAATATATTCTTTTTGTTCATCTTTACTTTTTTCACAGAGAGATTTATGATTGGTCTCATAATGCCGTATTCTCAATACAACTATTCTGGAACATAAAACACATACTGCTTTGGTGCCTTTGTTAATCATTCCATACTTATCAGTTCACCAATTTTGAAATTCTCTACTGCTTGACAATTTTTGTTTTTTATTTTTATAGTCATATTAATATAGTAGTAACAAATTTATTTAAAAGTAAATTTAAATGAGCTTTAATAATTTTATAAATCAAAGATTTATTATATGTTAAAATATATTATTATCCTTACATTTCACTTTTACAGCAAAACTTCAAGCAAAAAAAAAACGTTGTTTGATGGCATTGATTACGGATTTCGTTCCTTTGTTCGCGATTTTGATTGTTAAAAAAATGAATGGTGTCAACATGTTTAGATCAAAAAAGATTAGGACAGAAAACCATTTTATTACTTTTACTTTAGATTTGAAAAAATTTACTTCAAAGAGTTATAAAATATTTTACTGAGTTTACTTTCTAGTTTTATTGGAATCATTTGACAGGTTTATAGAATATGATACCACAGTATACTGGTACCACTTTATTTGACTTAAAATATCATTCCCACCTACATATGTATAAATTATTTTTTTTTCAAATTTTGTATTTTATTGCTTCTAATCAGAGTTCAATTGTAAATTGAATTCTAATATAATATTATATTTATTTATTTTACCTTTAAAATTTACAGTAAATGTTTATTAGTACAGATTTTAGCAACAACAAAAAAATTGAATAATTTAAAGCATAGAAAATTATGATATGTAAATAGTTTGCGTGCCAGTAAAAAATTTGAACTTGCCATTTGTGGCCATGCCATAGGTTTGCCATCACTGTTCTATTACAATAACATTTGGATAATGTAAATAACATTAGGAAACAGCTTACAATTTGTATTCTGCTTTTTAACTTTATTATTATAGTATATAATTTAGAGAGAGAAAAAAATTCAAAACAGATTTTTAAAAAACATTTTAATATATATATATAGTTAGAACATTAATTTATTTAATTACCTATTCATTCAGTCCTAAGCATATAAAGCTAAAAATGTTTTCCGAATAGTAATTTACTCTACCCAGAGAGCCATCTATCATAAACCTAAGTAATCAGTGATTGCTAGTTGATAATCTTCAAATATTTTTTGGTTATTGGCTTTAGGATTGGCAAACAAATCTAGCTTCCAATTTTTTTGTATAATTATATAAATGTGACGCCAGTTCAGTAACTATATATTTTAGTTATATCAATTTTGTTAAGTATTAGCACTGTTTTCTTCCCTTAATAGGATTATGTATATCAACTTTTTTCTTGCCTATGCTTAAAGGCTCAGTGTATCTTTGGATTTTAGGTCATTAATCTGGATAATAAGAAAGAGTTGGTTTGCTAGTCATATTTCTCACTGAATACTGCCAGTAATCTGGAGAATGTGAATATAGTACTAGTTTCTTTTTAAAAAATTAAACTTATACTAGATGGCTCTGGAGTAGAGTAAATGAATTACAATGAAGTAGTAAATTATTAAACATCACATGATCACTATTTCTTATGATAGCATATTATTGTTATTAAAACAGGCAAAACTCTCCATATACACAAGCCAGAAATTAGTCTGGGGATATTGGATGAGTAGGCACTAGATAGGGATTTTATGCACAAGCCTTCTGGCATCCATTGATTATTTTGGTTGGCACTGAATGGCACTATTGTATGAAGTAGTAAATATTGCTTGTGCTAATATTGATAATAAATATTTAATCTTACAAATGAAAAAGAAACAATTTAAAGAACTGAATCTTCTAACAAGATATTACTATCATGTTCAAGTTGAATAGTGGTTTATTGTCCAGTCAGTTGAGATTTTATCATTACTTTGTCATGTTTTAAAACGACATTCCTATAGAATTGCAGAAATATTTCAGAACTTTTTCTCTGAACATCAAACATTTCTTTATTATACATTTCCAACTTCTCATGTAAATACATTGGCAATTAGCATGTTGGGTTTTAGACACATACTTGTCTATTTAGAGCTTTTTAGTAGGCAGTTCAATTTGAAAACATTTAAAATGTGTAATCCAAGTTTTGATGGAAATAAGGTTTAGAATAAAATTATAAATCAGTTAGTGATATATGAATACAATAAATTAAATTATTGAATGGCTCTATTGTTTATGAATTCATAAAAAGTTTGAGTGCCAGAAGTGTCAGAACTGAAATTAATCTGAAGACCTTAGATCCAGAGTCTGATACTCTATCACTGCACTAAACCAAATAGTGCAATTAAAAGTTATTAGAAATTAAAATTCTTGATTGAAATATGAATTCTACTAAGCAACAATTATTATTAAAAAATTTCCTAGTGCACTTATTTTCACTGTATATCAGATATTGTAGTTCTATAAAATCCCAATCTCCAGGCTAATTTTTAGCTTTTGGGTCATCATGAAAACTAGGATTCTAAACAGGAACAAAAGTATTTATGCATCTAGTAGCCACTTTTTCTCTTTTATATTATTTAGAGCTAATAACTTAAAATTACAAAAATATCCCAAGGTTTTAAATTCTGGACAACTTGCATAATTATAACACTATGCCAGTTACTATTTAAACATTTCGGTTCTATAATAGCTGTAGACTCTGTATAACCTTCGATAGACCCAATATGCAAAGTCTAAAATATAAGGTTTTTGTAAATTTCAAGTTATTAGCATGAATGTATAAAGTAGTAAAAAGTGGTTGCTAGTTGCACATTAAGTCTACCTTTGAATCCTAGATTTTACAGATGAAGCAAAAGTTAGAATTTGGTCTAAAGATGGGAATTTTATAGCATTATGTCAATATAGTATCCATAGTTTACCAAGCTTGCGGTAGATGTCTATAGAGTAGAATGAAGGTAATTGCTCTTGGAAAAATATGAGTAAGATATGATTTGGGTCATATGATGTTTTTGGTAGTGAATTATTTAAAACTAGAAATTAATCTTTTTTAGTAGAAAAGAAAAAATATTTGACTGGAACTGAATAAAATTACTGCATCATTCCTTATTAATCATTTTTCTAAAGGTTATCATTTAGGAAAGAAATCAAACAATGTTTCTGAAAAATGAAGATATTAAACTAAGAAATTTGGTGATAGAAACAAATATTTGAAAATTTTAATAATTATTATTCTATAAGTCAATCCATAGGCATTAATCTTAAATGTCGGTGCAGTGAAATAGATTTGCTAAACCTATCTCTTAACATTTTTGAAAAATATTAAAATGTCGCATCAGCCTTTTAGGTTAGATTATTTTTGTAGTAGTCGGAAATTTAAGACAATTTCAGAAAAAATGTCCTTATTTAAATAATTACAGTCTTAATATTTCTTGATTTCATAATTTTATATTTTATCTATTAAAAAAAAAATTATAGTCAGTAAGGGTTTAATAAGTTCATATGCTTGATAAACCTTTGATATTAAGATCATCTGCTCTGCTCTTTATATTTTAAAAATGAAATTTATCCAAAATTTCCAGTTGTAATCTTAATGATACCATTTCTTCTGATCATCCTTTGTTAAAATTAAGAAAGTTATTTTTCCCTGGGATTTAGAAATAGTACCATCTTTTATTAGTTAAATTTTTACTTAGTTCTTTATATAGCTATATAAATACTTGATTAAATGTTGTGCCAACAGCTAAGTAATTATCCTATGTAAATCACTACAGCCAATGCTTAAATAAACCAATAGAATATCAACAATCAAGGCAGTACTCAATTAGATAATAAAAAGATTTTAATTAAGTGTGCCTTGACAACAGAATGCTGATATTCTATTGGTTTATTTAAGCACTGGCTATAGTGATATAATATAAATACTATATTGTACTGCTGTTTATTTCGAAAACTATAATGAAACAGTATGTAGTATTAGTTTTATCTGTATTAGTGGGTTTATCTTTTTAAACCCAACAGAAATTTATTAATTTTTTTTGACAATTTTTAATTTTAAAGCCTTAAAAGCACATTCTTTTAGAATATCTTTAGTTAAAAGTTTTCATATTATCTCACTGAAATATAGTTTTTTAAAATTTTTATTAATTACATATGATTGGAAGTCATAGTTCATTTTATGTGTTCCGGTGCAATCTATTGTAAGCTTGAGTAAATAATGGATAGCAGATGATAATTCTATATTCCTATCTCCAGTCTAGTTTCTGATTATTGGTTATTATCACTTTGTTATTAAAGACATTCAGTATCCAGAAACTAATCTGAGAATGACCAATACAGTTTAGCAAATTCAAGAGATCAATATTTCTGATCAAATTTCTACGAATGATTTGATTCACTATGTTGGTCAAATATTAAAACAGGCAAAACTCACTATATATATATATTGCTTGTTGTGTGTGGCAATATATATAGTGAGTTTTGAGCAATAGTTATACACAAGCATAAGAGATGGTGGTCATGTGATGTTTATTGGCTTAATGGTCAAATATCCAATATAATTTATTTGTCCATAATGTTGTCACAAACACATAAATAAATAATCAATCAAACAAGATTGAAATAAACAATTATTAATAAGTATATTTAAATATTTATCAAACCAGCTTTCATCTCCATTGAGACCTTCTCAAGATAATTCACATGTATGATGTGATGTGATGTATTTGGCTTCTCCTTAAACGAAGTCAAGAATATCTCAGCAACTATGCCCAGATAAACCTGTTAGCCACTTTATTTTCCATTCCTCACTCTAAGTCTTCCCATATTCTGCCCCATCCCATTTCCACAACATAATCTTTGTCAACTCTATGGCCTTTAAATCTAAATCCCCCTTATCTTTTCGCAAACCCAGCATAAAAACTAATAACTCACTTTCTGTATTGTCACTTTGTTCATACCTATTCTCCCATAACTTCATTATCTGTACCTTTCTGCTTTCAAGCATTTACATTCAATCAACAGATGCCTAATATTTTCTATACCTTCCTTACACAATTTGCACGCTAAATCACCCATAGTTTTCCATTTACATGTATATTCTCTTGTTGCTAAAGATCCCGTTCGAGCCTTAAACAATAAACTACTTTCCTTACTATTATCATAAATTAACTCGCTTCCAATATTCTGTTTACTTCTATATATATTTAAACTCTTCTTACCTCCATACTACTTCTCCATCTCTCCAACTCCCTATTTTTTATTAATGCTTCTATTCTTTTATCCCATTCGTTACCACTATAACACTCAACAATCCTCCTAACACAATCATCCCACCTTTTATACAAGTATATCGATATAAATTCTTTATCCAAATCTTTTGCATACCGCATTACCTTTCTCACCCATCTTGTTACCTGCCCTTTATTCATAATCCAATTAAACACTATTTTGGCTATTCTTTTACTATCCATAAACTGCAACCTACCAAACATTTTCATTTTACTTTTTGCATCTCTCATATAGAAACTTGACCATCCCATTTCTCCTTGAATTGCCTCCTTTGCTGTTTACATCTCTGCATCTACTTCCCTTTGTACTTTCTCTAAATAATCTAAAATCCTTTTACTAACACATAATGCATCATTACCATATGTTAACCCTGCTACTGCAACTCACTTCCATACAATTCTAGCTACATCATATTTATTATATGAAAATACTGTTAGTTTCTTTACCAAACCTTTTATTTTCTTTGCTTCATTTACCAATTTTTTCTCCCATTCAACCAAGCAATTTTCCTGATTACATAAGATGATTCCCAAATACCTATATCTATCCACCACACTTAACTTTATATCCCCAATAAAAAAACTACATCCTCTCTTTCCCCAGTATTAACCATCATTATATTTGATTTTTCTTCACTAAATTTAAACCCCATCTCTTTACCCACCCTTGCACATGTCCTCAACATAATATCCATATCTTCTCTTCTTTCTGCACATAAAAATATATCATCTGCAAAAAAAAAGACCCGACAAAGTATATACTCCTTTGCCACCTATTAATGGTATCTCTACCCCTCTTCCTAGTCTTTCTATTGCTTTTTTCATTTCACTCAAAAACAACAAAAACAAAATCGGTGACATAGGGCATCCTTGCCTTAATCCCACTCCATTTTTAACATTAACTGATTCTATATCTCCTAATTGGTAACTATAATAATTATTTTCCTATAATTTCTTAATAATATTTACTAAAGCTTCATCCATTCCCAAATTGGCTAATCTTACCCATAATCTATTTCTATTTACTCTATCATATGCTTTCTCTATATCTATAAAACTCATATATAACGATCTACCTGAATTTCTACTCATCTCCATAAGTTGTGTAACTACAAACAAACTATCTCCTATATGTCTATCTGACCTAAAACCTCCTTGCATTTCCCCCACTACATTATTCTCTTCTATCCATTTTACAACTCTTCCAGCTATCATATATGCGAAAACTTTATATAAAACTGATGTTACCGCTATCGGTCTATAATTATTTAACTTTCTATGATCCTTACCCTTTCCTTTAAATAATAATCTTATTCTTGTATTACTCCAACTACCCAGAAAAACTGTCTTCTGTGCCATCTTATTAAAACATGATAATAACTTTGCTTTTGCTCTATGCCCTAAATTCATTACCATCTCTGCTGTCCATCCATCTAAACCTCTCGCCTTTCCACTTTTCAATCTCCTTCCTGCCTCATTCAATTCATTTTTTGTGAACCTAATATTCCCACTACTAACTGCTTTCATGTTTTCTATCACTAATTCCTTCACATCTAACATCTTTTCTATATCCATTACATATCTATTTAAGATTTTCTCTAGCTCGCCTCTAGAGCTACATTCTATTCCCTCATCATCTATTAATACTATCTCTCCTTCCCCTACATTTCTCCTTTTAATGTAATTCCAAAATTTTTTACTCCCATCTCTTCCACTTTTATTAATATCCTCCAACAATTTATTATTTAACTTCATCCTCTCTCTATAATTATCCATTTTAGCTAGCTTCTTCTTTTCTAAGTACTTTCCCCATTTAGCATTAATATCATTTTCACTTTCTTTATTCTTAATAGCACACTTATATTCTCTGCATGCTTTTTTCCTCTCTTTTACACTTTTACTAACTCTCATTTTTTTTATTACTTTTATTCTTCTTCATATTCTCAACTAAAACCCTATTTGCCACTTTTTCTACTTCACCACACCAGTCCTTATACTCATCCCCAACCAATTGCTCCATGGTTTCTTCAACTTTTATTTTATACTCTTCCAACTTATTCTTATTATTCACTCTCCATCCACATCTTTCACTATTATTTCTATCTTTATTTCTATCCTCCATCACATTACTAACCATTTCTATTACAATAAAGTTATGATCACTATTACACACTCTCTCTTCATTATCAAACACCTTAATTTTTTGTATTTTATTCATTCCCTCTTTCTCTACCATTACATAATCTAGTGTGAAATACATTATTCCTAGACCATGTGTATTGTCCATCATATACATTTGATAAATTTCCAATGCTCAAATTTACTCTTTGACAAAATTCCTTCAAAAACTGATCATTCTTATTATCTACATCATCAATTTCTTCAATATGCCCATTCATATCCCCTATAACCATTATTCTCTTTCCCTTTTCTTTAAAACTCTGTATATCCTTAACTAGGCATTCATATATATTATTGTTCCACTCCATTACAGTTTGACTATCTCCAGTGGCGATATACACTATAGCCACCATCCATTCTTGTCTACCCAACCTTATTTCAAACCACAAATGTTCTTGACATTTAACAGTATTTAAATTTTTTTTCGATATAACACCTATACCACCACCCCTTTTTTCTTTTTCTTTTCTGTTTATACCCTGCCATACTACCTCTTCCAAAATAGGTTCTTCTTCTTCTCTTAGATGAGTTTCCACTACTGCTAATACCTCAAGCCCTTCATTTTCAATTACTTTATTTAATTCCAGCCATTTTTCTGGTCTCCTACCACCTTGCATATTCAAAAACCCAATTTTAACAATTTCTTCTTTCCTAACTACTCTTTTATAAATTCTTTTGCTTCCTTCTTCTCCTTTACGTTTATAACAAACTTTCTTACCACTAATCTTACAAAACCATTCCCTCTCCACATCTACACTTATATTTAAATCAACCATCTTTTGCTTATTTTTCATATCCCCTCCATTCTTCTTCTTTTTGATAATATTACAATTTAAAAGCCCACCCCCCTTTAAAGGTTTCCCAAATTATATTCTAACCAATTAACAATATTCACTCCATCTACTGGACACTATTTACATTACATTTCATTTCCTTTTAAACATGTACCCATATATTATAAATAAATAAATTTAATATTTTATACATCTAAATTTTTTTTACATTTCCCCCAAAAATAATAATTAAATATATATTTTACATCTCTTAAAAAATAAAAATAAATAAATTAGTATTTACATATTTACAATCATTTCCTACACTTTGCTATTGTTTAATAAAGCCTATTTCCCACCTAATTTTTTAGATGTATAATATATTAAATTTATTTATAATATATGGGTACATGTTTAAAAGGAAATTAAATGTAATGTAAATAGTGCCCAGTAGATGGAGTGAATATTGTTAATTGGTTAGGCTCGAACGGGATCTTTAGCAACAAGGGAATATACACGTAAATGGAAAAATATGGGTGATTTAGTCTGCAAGTTGTGTAAGGAAGGCATAGAAAATATTAGGCATCTGTTACTTCAATGTAAATGCTTGGAAGCAGAAAGGGTACAAATAATGAAGTTATGGAAGATTAAATATGAACAAAGTGATTATAAAGAAAGTGAGTTATTGGTTTTTATGCTAGGTTTAGGAAAAGATAAGGGCGATTTAGATACGAAGATCATGGAGTTGACAAAGATTATGTTGTGGAAATGGGATGGAGCAGATTATGGGAAAACTTAGGGTGGACAATGGAAAAGGAAGGTAAAGTGGCTAACAGGTTTCTCTGAGCATAGCCGCTGAGAGATTCCTGACTTCATTTAAGGAAAAGTCACAGTGCATCACATCACATGTGAATTATATAGTATATCTTGAGAAGATCTCAATGGAGATGAAAGCCGATTTGATAAATATTTAAATATACTTATTAATAGTTGTTTATTTCAATCTTGTTTGAATTGATTATTTATTTATTTATGAATGATTTGATATTCAAGTGTCACATGATTTGAGCAGTTAATCATTTGGTTATATATACATAATTTGGTACATGTGAATTATGATAGTATTATTTAATGTTCCTTGATTATTTATGCTTTCAATAGATATCTACAAAGTAGATTAAATGAGATAATGAGATGAATTATTGTTCTAATTAATGGCATAATTAATCAACTATTCATTGTTATTTGGATATTTTTTTAATTTCACACAATATAATTCAGTTTTGTTTTTTCATTGATTCTTGTAATTATCATATTATTTATTATTAGTAAATCACATGTCTATTGTTCATAAATATTTGTAGATCACTAAAGAAGATTTTGATGTAGAAGCAAGGAAACTTTTAAATCCTGACACAGGTAAAATTGTTTAAGTAGTTCAATTTTTAAATCATTATTCTGTGTTATCCTTTTTTGTTTCCTAATCCCATAGATTTGTGATTTATTACCATCTGCCATTGATACTTTGATGGTGTAACGGTGTACATGCTATTACATTATTTCAAAATTAAAATAAAAATTGATTTTATTAAAAACTAAAAGCCAAAATTAAAAGAGTTGTGTTTAACATGTATATATCGCACAGATGGAAAACTTTAAAACTATTTTTTTTTTTTAAAAAAGTATTTGAAAGTATTTTTTTTGTAAAAAAAGTAAAGATTGATATTTTTGAAAATAGAAATAAATGATTTCTATCAGATTTAATCTTAGAAAATGGAAATGATTGTTTTATTAATTAAATGATTGTTTTAAAGCAAACTAGCCCTGGGGTTGCACATAAATAATTAAAAGGTCAGATAAGAGAATAAAAAAATTAGATTGACCAATGCAAGCACGAAGCCACAGCATGGACCGTAAATGGAACATTAGAATGAGTGACATTATGCTAGATTGATCCCTTGGATTTCTGATAAGAGGACCATAAAATTATAAAAGGCAAAATAATTGTTGTTGCAGATGCTGACTATTATGCTATATATGAACGGTAGCTGTATTGCAGACTTCACGATGAAGGAGTCTTGCAATAGATTTAATTTCCTTTGCATGCACCAGCCGAGGCCTCCGACAACAGTCCTCGACCAAATGAATGGCTTGTAGCGGTTACGTCTCCAAAGAACTATTAGCAAACAATAGGATCAGCAAGTACTTCCATAAACTGAATGAAATCTGGAGGAGTCATCAAGGTGAAAGGGGAAGTATAAACTTTTACCAATTGAACTTTCTTTTAAATAAATATATCTTCAATAAGTAGTCAATCCATAAAAAACAAAGTAATATAAATAAATGGCCTCTTATCTGACCAAGAATAGAACTTTAAATCAATTTTTAATATTTATTTTTCTATAAGTTTGCTATTTCAATCATTTCCATTTTTTGTTTATTTATTTATTTATTTTTGTATTTAACTAGGTTATTTATTTTTATCTGTTAATTAAAATGTATTAAATTTAAGTTGGGTGTAGATAGCTGCATAGATTCATTAATGTTTAGCTATTTTTTTTTTTGATTTTTATATGTGTAATATATATATATATCGGTAAATATGACACCTAATGCTGGGTGTCTAAACGTATTTACTGGTATATATTTTAAGTTATTGTTGTCACTGTGGCACCTTATGATGAGTGCCATTGGGTTTATTTTATTGTAAATTTTCCTCAACAATTCTCAATTAATAACTTTATATTTTAATTGTTTATGTTTATTTTGAAGGGGTTTAATTTCAGGCTATTTGTTTCATAGTTAGGTTGATGCTGGTGGAGGGATATATGGGTATTTATATCAATGTAATGTGAAGCATGTTTGCATACAGGACAAAGTCCAATTAAATGTATGACCCAAAGATGTAATCATTGCATTGCTCTGTACGCAGATGTATTTCCTGCGACATTGACTTCCTTTAACAGATAGACCGCTCTCCCCCATACATAGCATATCTCTTTAAATATTTTATTACATGATTCCTGCGCCAGACAGACGCACATTCCTGTACTGGACGAGGATCATGTCCTTCAAATAATATCACGCTGCAGATGCACATTCCTGACAGCGTGGTTTTATGCTAGCATCTTCATATTGCATTGGTTGCATCTGTATATCAGGAAGCTAACGTTGGTTTGGCTACAAACTTTTAGTCTGAGGTTGAATGTTTGATTTTTTTTGAAAAGTTTTTAAATGAGTAATGTATGTAGCTTATCTGTACTCAACATTGTAAAACAAACTTTATTAAAATGTCCATCTGTGCAGGCTTACTCCAAATAATTTAAAATTAATATTAAAATCTAAACAAGATAAATGTTATTCCTCAATTTCAAATATTTATATATGTGCATTAATAAATGTTTTTTGTGTGTTATTACTGGCAGTGGCTTGTTTTATTTTTTTAATATTAAAAATATATTATTAAGAAGTTTTATATTAAATCTCTGCATCTCATTGAGCTAGTGACACGGACTAATGGTCAATATAAAATAAAGTCGGATCTTAATAGTAAGTATCTGCCTACTATATAAATTTTCCAGGTTCGAATGGCCTGGTGGTACCCTTGTATGGCAGATACGGTAAGACTCCAATATCATTTCCCTGACCGCTGTAATGGGTTATTAATTTTAGAGGATTTTGCTTTTTTTTTAACTTGTAAATTAATGGGGAACTAAAGTACATGATAGAATTATGATAGCTGATTTGTTGCAATAGTAAGCACATACATGATCATTGAATCTTTGAGGAAATCAACTGATTACGATATGGGAACTGTTTCCTTTATTCAGTAGTGGGAATTCCAGTCTTTTTGCCAATTGTTTACTAAAGCAGTATAGAAATTTAAAAAGATAACATCAATGATATGCTCTAGGCTTGCAAATAATGTCCATATATATTTTAATTCCCACAGGAGTGAAGATGATTACATTTAATGGATAGAATTTTGTGCGAGTATCCAATTACATGATTATATGCTTTATTTTCATACTTTACTGAAGTATATAATACCATTACTCCCAACATAGTAAAAATTATATAAATAATCAAATGGCTAGTTGCTTGGGAAGTCATGACATTCAAGCACCAGTTTAGGCTGAGCAACCAAAATGGCTAAATTTGCATAGCAAATTCTTTAAAATTTTTTGCGCCCCCCCCTCCCTTTTTTTTTTATAATTGAATTAATGGGATAACCTGTGTTTTACATTTAAAATCTTATAAAAGTCAATATAATGTATTATACAAACCAATTACATAATTAATACTTTACAATATTATTAATAAAAAATACATTTAAATATCCAGTATCAACTCTTTGTGAAAATAAGATTTAATATGATATTTAAATAATTCAGTTCTGATTTATAGACTATAATAATATAAGGCTCATGTGATTGATTTCAAAGGAATAGCCATCATCAGCTATTCCAAGAATTAAACATTATTCATGATAAGAAATTACTTTATGTCTTTTCTTTATAGAATAGAAACCCCCCCCCCCCATATATTTCAAAACTTAAATATCCATTTGAATTTATCATGTTCAAACACATTGAATATCAAATTATATCAACTCTCACATATCCTAATATAATTCATGCGATTTTAATTTTTTTTATTTCATTTTATTACAAGCATGTTAAAGCAAAAGGGGAAACCTATTCAAAAAATCCTGAATCTTTTCTCCACAAAAAAAAAAAGCCTCTTTAAAAAAAGATATTGGTAACACTATATTTAAAATATTAAATTTGTAAGATTAAAAAAAAAGTTGAAAAAAAAAGAAAAAGAAAATTGAGCAGTACAAAATGTTTTATAGTGAATCCTTGTATGGATGTTGGGGAGAAAAAGGACCCATTTAGTGTTTATTGTTTTTAGAAACAGAATGAATTAGAATGAAATTCAAAAGAACTGTTATCCCTATAGTATTTTGAAAAAGTTGACAATAGAGAATTATGAAGTAAATCAATGCTTATACTGAATCACCTGAGTAATCTAATTGCAGGTGTGCCATTCTAAATAAAATATTTTTTGGACTTTACTCATTGTAAAAAAATTGTATAAATTGAATATAATTTTTGATATGAAATATAAAGATCACTGAAAATTGTTGCTGTGTTTCAATTCTATTAGCAGTTGGTGCTTTTTTTACCTGCAACAAGATACATAGTGTATTACAATGAAAAGTTGACTGTTGACTGGATTTCTCTCCAAGTTCCTATAAAATTATCTCTGAATCAATACAATATAGCAAAACCAGCTGGGTTTGATTTTTATAAATATCACTGAAGTCAGTAGATTCAGGACAACCCATGGCCAATTGTGCTCATCTGCTTTAGGAATTGAATTCAAAAATCATGGATTCACAAATCATTAACCATATAATTAATGTTTATCAAATCTATGACTACAGTGACAGAATTGAAGAACTTAATAAAATCATTAGTGATTCTATCTTCTGATTGGAATCTTTGCAGATTCCTTTATGATATTTTGATAATAGTTATACTATCTTTAAAAAAAAATGCATATGCTAAATCAGTGATTCCCAATCTTTCTTTATTATGACAACAAATAACAATTTTTACACATATTTTATATCGTATTTATTAGAGAGAAATAAATTTTATCTCATATAATATTTATATGTATTAAAAAAGTCACCAAAAAGTTTTAATCCTAATATGATACTTGTGCAAATTGCAGGTAAGGAAACTTCTTGATTCATGGAAAGTGGTTTTATGTTTTTTGCTTTTAATTTTGGTCATTGATGAATATACAAGTTTGCATAAATATGAAATAGAAAAAGACAATAAATTTTTTAAGGCCTTTGTTGATATATTTGGAAATTCAGATAACATTTTTTATTGAAAATGCTGGTACATTCAATTCATCAAATTCTATTCTTAAATTTCAATCATTTCTTATTTCTATATATTCTTTTTCTTTTGATATAGTTAAAGATTGGTCAGGATTTTTATTAATTAAAAAAGGGTTAATTCATTCATATTCATGAACATTCAAAGATGGAAAATAATGCTGATTTTTTTCTTCTAGGATCTTGTTTCAATTGTTAACTTTAAAATCTTATTATCATATTTAATTTTTGACAATAGCGGAAATATGTCTAGATTTTTGTCTTTTATTCTTCTTTTCCACATAGCTAATTTTATCATTAAAAGATTCGATTTTGTCAGTTGATACTAAAATATTTTCTTGTTTTCCTTGCAAGATTAAATTTGGTTCATTTAGGTAATCAAACAAATCTGCCAGAAATACCAACTTTGAACACATAATAATAATAGATCTATTATTATAGGATCAGAAAAGGAATGGTCAATCAATAAAATATACTTTTTAACTATACAACTATCAATAACAAATCTTCACTACTGACTACTATGTTGCAATGACTGTATTTTTATGATGTGTGCTATGAATCAGGTGCAAAATCAACATATTCTCATTGACTAACTTAACCTATAAATTAATAATTGTGCGCTAAACTCATACTGAGACAACAGGGTAGTTAAGTGCCCATTTTTTGGAATTATTGTAGCTTGCCAGCGTTTTTCTTGATTTATATATTTATAATTTTAGTAAGCTTGTATTAATTTTTTTAGTATAAATTTTGATATTTTGCCAACATATCCGAGGAACTCTCGTGACACACATTTTGGGAAACACTGTGCTAAATAAATAAACCGCTAAACATCACGTGATCACCATTCTTTATGCATACACAAGCTGATTACAGAGGCTAAACTCTCCATACAATAGCACTACTCAGTGTAAGCTAGAGTAATCAATGGATGCAAGAAGGTTTATGCATAAAATCCCTATCTAGTGTATACTTATCCAATATCCCTAACTAGTTTCTAGCTTGTGGCTTTCATCAGTGAGGAGCCTTGGATCTGAGAGCACTGCACCTAGATCTTAGGATCTAATGCAATCCTTCAGAAGCCACATCTATTACCTTGTTAGCTAACTATAAAATTTTGAGTCCAAAATGAAAACAATAATATTTTCAATTCAAGCTCATTAGAATGTATAATCGTATAGATCTGAACTCAGTTTTTGGTGTCTAGTTCTTTAATAACCACAATCAACATAATCCTATTGGACAGGATTGGTATTAAAACACTAAACATCACATGATCACCATTCTTTATGCTTACACAAGCTGTTTTACACAGAGGCTAAACTTCTGAGTTATTATTATATGTATTTCAAACCAACATTCTGTAAAGAAAAATAACTAAATTCATTCATTCCATTAAATTATGATTGATGAGATTGTATATTCTCAATAGATATTATATTAGGAAAAAATGATCTGAAAGAAAATTGGGTATTTATCATTTAATTGTAACTATTAATTAGAGATTATTTATATGTATGATTCTTTTTCTTATTCAAACATTTTTAGTTTCACTTTTTTAAAAAAAATACCCCCCCCCCCCTTTTTTTTTTTTTTTTCTAGTAGCATAACCCATTCTTGACTTAATTATTATTATTTTAGTTCATCTGCATAATGAATTCCTGCTTGCCATTCTGAATAAATGCCAAAGTCTTACCTCATGCCATGGCAAATCAGGTATGCAGTAAAGATTTATCATTCTTTCAAAAATAATTTTAATCATATATTATGTACATCATTTCTGTTTAATATGCAAACAAATATTAAATCAGCTAATTATATATTTTTAAATTATATAATTTAAAATTATTATTGTTTTTTGAAACATTTTATGCATTTATTTGTCTATCTTATGTTTCATTTATCGATTATGCATTTATATCGGCCATAACTTATATGAATGTTTATTCTTTTTTTTTTTTTTATAGTTGTGTACTTCTGGTTTCTAGTATGTGTTTATTTCCTTTTTCTCTGTATTTGTGATCTTTTTCCCACAAAATTTTATATGTGCTTATGAGTGTAAGGTATATTTTATACGATTAGTATATATTTGTGCAGATCGTCATGCATATGAGCTGCTAATAATGGATCTCAATATTTCTATTTGTATGAAATTGAAGTTAATAGTGAAGCCATTAGAAACTATAACAAATTGCATCCAAATTGTGATCCAATAACACAGAATTATTTAACAGTCTTGTTGAAAACAATAAACCATACATAATAAACAATTTAAAATACTTTCAAGAAAATTAATTATGATGATTAGGGTTGATATGTTCATTTGTAGCAGTTCTAAAAAGACTCTTTATCGAATGTTTAATGAAACTTGAAGTCAAAGGCAGCATTAATTGTATTTTTAAGGCTCACAAATGACATTCTTATAAACATTATCTATAGAAATTAACCAAAGATGAGCCTATTATTAGGAGGGTAGATCAAGTGCACATCAATATGTTTAAAATGCCAAAAATTTCTATCCACTATTTTTTTTTAGTAATAAAGTTTTTTTTTTTTATATATTTATTATGGAAACTATGAGTTTATTGGAAAAATATACCTTTTGTTTGACTTGATGTAATTCACATTGAGGTAAAGATTAGAATGGGCATTGAGCCTACATTAAGATGTAGCAAATTTTTATATGATGCTACTTCTCTTGAAAATTGCTTCATCCATAAAAAAATGTTGTATGTGATGCAAAGTTAACTAAATATGTAAATAAATCACATCTGTTATTCTAGTTAGAAATTGTCCCTCCCAGAAGAAATTTTGTGAATGATGCAAAACTGACTATGCAATTAATATCCACAACAGTGCATTAGTTAAACAAATGTGAAAACAAAGCCAATATGTTTGATATAATGTAGGTGCAGTGAAAAGCCTTTCATGATGATGACTCAGAGCTTAACTAACTTCATAATCCCATGAGAGCAAGGTTTTTTGAAGAATTCTTGCAGATGCCTTTCAGTAAGATATCGCCAAGTTTAATGGATGTTATGGGTTGGCCAAGGAAGATCAATCTTCTTTTACATGAAGTTTGAAGATGTTGGCTATGTTATCCTGCTATTTTTATCCCACTGCAAAATAGCTGGTTTACAATTTAAAAAAAAAGAATTATAAAATTTAATTTATCTGCCATTGAGCCATCAGCATATCAGATGCAATAGCAACATTCAAAGACTTTTTGGTGGAAGAGTATATGCATTTGTATGACTTATGAAAGATATTCATTTTTAACATTACTGCAAGAAATCTTTCTGCAATTGCTCAATTATGATGCTCTGTTTGTGTTGATGTTTTCTTAACTGCACCAATTTCTTTATTATATTCCGACTGTTTTTGATTCAGATGAGTTAAAATTTATTAAAGGCACTACTTTGACCATAACTATGCAGCTGTTTTAAGTAATTATAACTTGATTGCTAAAGTCTTTTTATACCTGATCAAGCATTAATATTATGTTTGGTCTTAAGACAGTGAAAAATCTAATATAAAAAAAATAGATATTATATTTGCTACTTTAGACTTTTCAATTGGTACAATGAAGTTTTTCAGAGTGAGTATTGAGACATTTTATATATATATTTAATAAGAGTTCTGTGTTTTTTTTGTAAGTGTTACAGATTCAAGAATTAAAGATTCTTGATCAAAACTTACTCTGTCACATTGGTGTTCAAATATCACATGATTCCCCAAGCAATAGTGGTTTGATTTTTACTATTATTATGGATGGAATTTTTTTAATATTCTGCTTTACTTTGAGGAAAATTTTTATTTACTACAGACATTCATTGCCTTAAGAGGATGAACAACATATCAGATTTCTCTGATTATGCATTTGCCACTTGGCTTTTGAACAAGTTAACATCTCTATTTTTTATCCTTTATAACTTCAAGTAAAAGTGATATCAAAGCAAGTGGGTACATACTTTTAGGATGTATTTTGAGAGGAGTGATTGTTTTCTGATTATTTTTATTTATGTCCTATGAACTGCAGCTTTCCTATAAGTGATCATTATTAATGTGACAATCTTAATGGATAGTCTATATTAGAAACTGGATCCCTATTGATATGCAGCAAAATAATGAGACCTTAGATAGTACTTCATATTATTCTGCGAAAAAATCAATGCAGTTTAACCTGTTCAGGATTGGTGCTTTGTCTACTCATATAGAAATTGATGATTTAATTGTGTGCTACATTTTATATTTTTATATACATTTTTAAAAATTATTTTTGATATGTTTCACCTCTTTTGGTAATCACTTTAGTTAAATTAAAAGAACAAATATTATAATTATTTATGCTAATCATTAATTATATATTTAAAATAATATAGACTCGATATATATTTTGAATTATTATTGTCGTTATAGTTTCCTTTTTTTTAAGGATAAATTAAATACACACTGTATATACAGCTATATATTAAGCTCTGAATATATATATATAAATTGGTAATCAATGTCTGTATTTCAATTATAAACATGTATATATATAATTATTTGAAAAACAATACAATAATTAATACAGTAAATAATATTTTAAAAACAAATATCTATAATTTAATAGAAGTACTTTCGACTATCTAAGTAGTCGTTATCAACTATATTCAAATTCAGTTACAAAAAAAAAACACGTTTGTATATATTTATAACGTTTTTTTTTTTTTTGTAACTGAATTTGAATATAGTTGATAATGACTACTTAGATAGTCAAAAGTACTTCTATTAAATTATAGTAGATATTTGTGTTTAAAATATTATTTACTGTATTAATTATTGTATTGTTTTTTGAAGAATTATATATATATATATATTGTAACATTTCCTTTCCATATGTGTATTTTATACAAAAAAAAAAAAAAAATTAATTATTATACTTTCTAATTTGTCTTTGTTATTTTAAGATTATGCCATAATATGATTAGACACTTGAGCGTCAAAAACCTATCTTTCTACTCTAACCTGTCCACCCTGGATCTCTACGTTTCT
This sequence comes from Epiperipatus broadwayi, assembly GCA_028023455.1. Classification (NCBI taxonomy): domain Eukaryota; kingdom Metazoa; phylum Onychophora; class Udeonychophora; order Euonychophora; family Peripatidae; genus Epiperipatus; species Epiperipatus broadwayi. Next base: position 1,291,227 of record JAQFVV010006308.1, on the reverse strand, counting down.
TACTATCCACTTTGAATCTATCTACTGCATAGCTCTAACATTAAACCATAAATCATATAAAATATTATTTTATGAAACTCAACAAGTGATTATAATTATCTATCAAATAATTCCTAAGGTAGATTTACAAAGACAGTTACAAGAGAGTGGTTTTAAATAATAATAAAAAATAAAATATATATCTTTCCATGACATCTTGAATTAATCACATCAAATTAATAAAAATTATTATAATCTCATATCTTTTATAATAACTACTACTACCTTATGCATATCTCAAGGTTCTTACTTATTCCCATATGATAACATAATAATTCCTGTATTTAAGATAATTGAATAATAAAAGGGATTTTACTAAGATCCAACCATCTTAATCATAACCACATCTAACATTATAATATATTTTAAGTTATTTCATTAGAATTAGTATATCTTTTTAACAAGAATAATAAATCCCCAATTATAAATCATCATCATATTTTCTAACAATTACTATAATTATAACTTATAAATAACTACTACTTATAAAATGAACTACTTTTATTATCATCTTAAAATATAATCATTATTTCAAATGACTTTCATTTTAACTTTAGTCAGCTAAATAATCAATTTACCTGGTTTTATATACCCTGTTAACTTTAATTAGATTGTCTAAAATATTCTCATACCAATATCTGATACTCATATACTCTTCTGAATGTATTTGAAATGAATTCAAATTTATTTTCATAATAAATTTCCATGTGACTATAAAGATATAACCATTTTTAAATTAAAACTATAATGCTATTAAATGTTCTCATTCAAGTAATTGTGATTGAATTTAACAAACAGTTAAATCTATCAGTTTTGTTCTATATAATACTCCCAATAATTTGTGTATTTGGATATGACAAAGTGGTGAAAATAATTCCAAATTGAAACAAAGACTTCACTCAATCACTGTTTCTACAATAGTAGTTTATTTACATGAATAACAATAATATTAACAGAATTTCAAATAGTATGCATATAACAACAAAATATATTACATATTATTTCTTTAACATTTGTACAATTACATATAATAATGAGAAACGCTTTATCTACTAAACAAAAAAATTTTAAACTTATAGGAATCTATTTTTTCTATTTTTCAATTTCCAAGAATCATTGCGAATATTATTATTATTATTATTATTTTTAACTATAGGTTCCATATTTTATATATATTTCTTATTTAAGATAAATATTATAATTATCCTTATGAATGCAAAACAACCACATCACATATTGTCAGAATGTGATTATTTTTATCACCTAAAATCTATGAAATTAATACCCATAATAAAACCAAAGATCATCACTCATTTCATTAATTTTTTTCTTTGTTTGTTTAATTTATAGTAATCAAAAGTTAGCGATGATGTTGATTGCTACCAGCTAGACTCAGGAAGAGAAAGTGATCTTTAAGATTGTTCAGATAATTGAGAAAAGACTACAGAGACAAATGTCAGCCAAAATAACTTTAAATAATTTCATATTTTATTAAATTTAAAAGAAAATAATTAAATCTCAAGGAAACGAAAGTATAGAAGTTTGACCCAGATTTCTACAGTGTATTTACTAGAGAGTGTACAAGAGTATTGAAAACATTAAATACCCTGGCAGATAAGTTCATTTTCTCACCTATGATTTAAAAAGAAGAGTTTATAATATCTTCCTGCCAGCGATTTATAAAAACTAATTCCAGTTTTCATATTTGAAGATTTCAAAGATAAAGCAGTCTTGTAGGGAACATAACGAAACAGCGTGGGTGAGCTTTCCTTGACCCAGAATAAAGCATCGGGACCAAGATAAAAACACTTAAGGTAATCAAGATTAGTTCCAATACAAGATGAGAAAGTTCCAATACAAGACGAGAAAGTGTAACAAGAAAAGATTACAATTTACGTAGTCTTGAATAGAAGAAATAAAATCTCTGATTTAGGAAAAACAGAACAATATACTCGATAAACCACCAGCCAAAAGATTTGCGGTTTGCAGGAAGCACAAACTAAATTTAGCTAATTTAATTACAATTTAACAAAAAGGGAGCAGGTAAGATAAAAGAAAATTACTAATATCTGCCCAAGTATTTATCAAGGGTTAGTAATATAAAAAGGAAAGAATACAAAGCATATCAAATATATACTCGCAATACACTCTCAGATAAATAAATTAAAAACATGAAATCTTAAAATGAAGACTATATTTCACGTAATAAAAAATAAAAGAATACATATAATAATTATATTAATTATTTATGGAAAATTAGATAACAGGTTTACTTTTAGATTAAGCGGAGAGTTTAATGAGAGATTTATGCCCTGGGAAGAATATGAAATATTTTACTTTATGGTAAAGAAAAATCCAGTGAGTCCTCCAATGGTTACACAAGGATATTTTGGAGTTAAATCATGTGGCTTTATCTTTTCATGGCAGCAAGTGTAGAGGCATACTTTAGAATTAGTTTTAGTTTAGACTTTCAAGGCATCATCTGAAGGGACAACTCGGGATCAGGGATCCATCTTTGGGCTGTTTTAGCACTGCATCTCATGGATTTGAACACCATGGTGGGTAATTTTATCATCTTGTGAAAGTGAAGGCTTAGGCAATAATAACAGATCTGCAGTATGTCTTATCAATAGATAGCAAAATTTCTTATCATGACATAGACAGCAATCTTGAAAATATGGCAGGACTGCAAACCGAGTAAGAATCTCAGCAGACTAATATAAATGAATAATAATCTTAATTAAAAATTCTGACAAAGGCGGTTGTCTTATTTAAAAATTAATTAATACAAAATTAAATCTTCACTCATTTCAAAATAAATTAACGAAACAAGAATGCTATTAACTTTTCTTTTACAAGTAAAAGCTTTCAAAAAGATTAGAATTTTAAATTAGAATGTTTTACAAAACAAAATCCAAGAAAAGAGATTTTAAAGTACATTTTAATTAAAAAAAAAATCACAAAAGGGAAATAAATGAGTATGTGTGTTATATCATATACTCTTAATACATAAAATAATAAAACATAAAACTTTGATAAAACTTTTTTTTAAAAATTAAAAAAAATGCAAAAGCCATTTTAAATTTTGCTTTGAAACTTTTGAAATGGATAGAGTATCTATTTCAACTGCCCCATCATGCCATGAAAAAAATAAAAGCATTACTTTGCTAAATTTTTTTTTTTTAAATCTTTAAGCATTTAAACTCCCCCTCAGAAACCCTGCTGAACATTTGCCCTGCACTCTAAAAAAATATTTTATTTTAGAAATTTAACTTATCCATTCTCATAATCCTATAAACAAATCTTTTTTTTTTTTTAAAAAAAAAAGTTTGTCCGCTTATCTTAAAATCTACCCTCTGTCAGGCGGCTCTTTCTTTTAACTAGCTTTCTGAAATGGGTTACTTTCCCCCTCTTGTCTTTCCCCTGTTTATAAATTTTTATCTTATCCCTTTCACATTCTATTTTATTTTCTACCTTGTATATCTTAAGAACCTTTTGCTGAGCAATATCTATATATATTTGATATACTTATTGAATGTGATATTTGTATATATATTATATATGAATTGTGCATAATATATGTGTCATATTTGTTGTATGTAGGATATAAAAATGAGTCAATTTGTAAGGGGATGTAACATTTGGTTACATTGTTTATATGACAAACTATTTGTGTATTTAAACATATCTTTTAATTCTGAAGAAGATTGATGATCAATCAAAACTGTCAGATTGATGAGGTTTAATAAAATAAGCATAGTAACAGTAATAAAGAAAGGTGGATTTGTTTAATTATTTATAATTTTATCAATTCATATAGGATATAAGGTGAAAAAAAGAATATAAATATTTTGTAAATAAGTATATATTATTTTGCAACAAGTCCTAGATTAAATTAAGATAACCAGGATAATTTTATTAAAAATCTATATATATTTTAAATAATAATAATAATAATGCAAAAATAACTATATTGAGTCATTTTTTATTTTATTTTACAGTGTCCAAAGATACAAGTAATAGACATAGTGTTACAGGATGTAAGACACCTAAAAGAAAAATTAGAAAGAAATCTCGCCCTGCCAGAGCCACCTTTGAGGTTTTGTATTTATTATTATTTGAGTTGCTCTATTTTCTAAAGCTAATTTATTTATTATTGAAAATATTTAAAGTACAATTAAATTTAGTAGTTAATTTACAAGCATCTTTAAATTTTTTTACTTGAATTCAATACAGTTTCAACTGATCGATAGTCTTCATCAAAGTTATTTAATTTGCAACTTCAATAACAGTTTTAATGAAGAGAAGCTTTTTATGTGATATATATATATATATGATTGTAGTACTCTTTTGCTTACTTAATCTGTCTATACTTTTAGGAGGAGAACTTATCATTTAGTATATGATATTTCTATTACCATAACCAAAATTATCTACAGCACTTTCATCTTTCATTTGCTTACCAATTCTAGCATTAAAGCCTCCCATAACAATTTTAAAAGGTTGTTTACTCTGATCAAAAGCCTTTTTTGTACATCCATATAAAAATCTTCTACTACTTCATCACTATGAGTACTTATTGGGGCATAAACCTGAATTATCTGCATTTGGTATCCGCTATTAAGTTGTATAACTAATCTTGCCACTCTGTCCGATACACCATCAATCTCCACAATGTTGTTGTTCCACTTTTTATTTATAATGAATCCTACTCCACTTGTATTTCTAATATTTGTGCCTTTATAATAGAGTACATGTCCACTTTTTAAATCAATTGGTTTCTTCACCTTTTCTTCTAACATCACAAAGTCCAATAATGTCCCATTTAATATAAGAGAGTTTTTCTAATTCTTGCAATCTTCCTTCACTTGAAAGTGATCTGCAGTTGTAAGTACCTAAATAAAAAGTCATCATCAAATGGCAGCCTGGGTCCGCAATCAGGGAATACTTAGCACCCTCCGCCTTCAGCCACTAACTGCTGCCTTGGTTGGTGACTTTACAGCCTCCTGGGAATAAGGGCCATGATTTATTTTTGTCTGTCATAGTTGTATATATGTATTGGAAAAATATTTATCATTTACCAAACATTCATTCTGCCTTATCAGGCAACTGAGAAAGAAAGACCATGGTGTTTCTTGACCTTAAACTCAGAAGTAAAAAGCCAATAAACTCACCACACTGGCTAATGCGTGTTGGTGAGCAGCCCATCCATGTTCGTATACTATATGAATAATCACATAGTAATAACAGCTGCAACGACAAGAATGTATGGAGTGGACATTAGGAAATTTGCCCTGCTTGGTTCCTTTAAGACCTTCAAGAGGAATCAAAGGGTCTCCGTTCAGTTAATAGCAAACTCCTTTCTGTAGAAAAAGAAAAACTTTATATTATGAATTTTTTTTTTGAGAAAAATGTTAAAAGGAAATGGACATGGAAGCATCCAAATGAAGGTACAGCAGAATTGGATTATATTTTGACTAACAGAAAATACATATTTCAAGATTGTGATGTTCTTAATAAATTTAACACAGGAAGTGATCATCAATTAGTAAGATGTGAGATACGTGTTAATGCAAAACTAGAGAAACAAAAATTATTAAGAAAAACAATATTTACAGTTGATATTCCTAATCTTCAGAGACATTCTAATGAATTTAAATTAGAACTTACAAATCGTAGATATTGAATATGATTCAGATTTGAATGAAAATTAATATGAAAATAACTGATACACTTTTAAAAACTGCAACAAAGATAGCTGGTAGATAAAAGCAGCAATTGACCAATAAAATTTCTACTGTGACTAGAGAATTTATGAAGAAAAGAAGGAATATGAAGATATACAAAAATGATGCATTAAAAAGGATTGAATGTCTCGAATTTTGTAAAATGGTGTGGAAAAGAGTTGAAAATGATATAAGAAAGTATAACTGTGAACTAGCAAGGAAAGCTGTAGAAGAAAATAAAAGTCTCAAGAATGTAAAACAACATTTTGGTATTGGTAGGAAATTTATATCTGCAATAAGAAAAAAAGATGGAATTATTACTAAAAAGAGAGATGACATCATGAAATGGATAGAAGACTTTTATCAAGAATTATATAGTAATAAAGAACAAATACCTTCTATATCTATTACATCTTCCAAATTGCCCAGAATTTTAAATGAAGAAGTGAGACATGCAATTAAATGTATGAAGAAAGGAAAGGCTCCAGGTAATGATGGAATTATAATTGATATATTAAAAGAAGCAGGTGAAGAAATAGAATTTTTTTTAGCAAAGTTATATACCAAATGTCTAAATGATAAAGATGTACCAGATGATTGGAAGAATGCAGTAGTAATATTAATATTTAAAAAAGGTAATAAAGAAGATATTAGAAATTACAGACCTATCAGCCTTTTATCAGTTTTATACAAAATTTTTACCAAGATAATTACAACTCGTCTACAGAGAACATTGAATTTCCACCAACCAAGAGAACAAGCTGGATTTAAAAGTGGTTTTAGTACAGTAGATCATATCCAGGTATTGAGAGAAGTTATAGAAAGGACAAATGAATATGAGTTGCCATTATGTTTTGGATTTGTAGATTATGAAAAGGCATTTGATTCTGTAAACATTTCTTCAGTGATTAAAGCATTGGATCATCAAGGTATAGATCCAGGATATTGTCATATTTTAAAGAATATTTATAAAAATGCAACAGCAACAATTAGATTACATAATGATACTGGGAAAGTCAACATTGAGAAGGGTGTAAGACAAGGTGACTCCATATCTCCAAAACTTTTTACAGCAGTGCTGCAAGAAGTATTTTGTGGATTAAAATGGGAAACTAAAGGAGTGAAAGTAAATGGAGATTATTTAAGTCATTTAGATTTTGCAGATGATGTAGTTGTTTTTGCAAATAATGCTTCAGAGCTGCAGGAAATATTGCAGGAGTTATCAGATGAAAGTAGGAAAGTAGGACTAAAGATAAATGTTAAAAAGACTAAAGTAATGTTTAATCGATTTGCTCAAAATATGAAAATAAAGATTGATTATGATGAATTAGAAGAAGTTAACAGTTACAAATACCTTGGTCAGATTATTAATACAGATGGAAACATAATGGATGAAATTAATCATAGAATTAAACTTGGTTGGAGTGCTTTTGGTAGAAATAACTTGATACTAAAAGGAAATATGCCTATGTGTTTGAAAAGGAAGGTTTTTAACAAATGTGTTTTGCCAGTTCTTACTTATGGATCTGAGACTTGGACACTTAATAGAAGAGCAATACAGAGACTTCAGACCACTCAAAGAAGTATGGAGAGATGCATGCTGGGAGTAACAAGAAGAGATCGAAAATGCAATGTATGGGTAAGAGAACAAACAGGTGTTACTGACCTCATTGAAAAAATTAAAAGATTGGAGTTGAGCTGGACATATTGCTAGAAGAAATGATAATAGATGGACAATTGAAGTTATAAATTGGATTCCAAGAGATTGTAAAAGACCCAGAAAGAGACCACATGTGACATGGGTGATGTGGAGAAGAGAAGCTAAAGATCTGAGAAGATGGATTAAACTTGGAGAGACCTTCATCCTGCAGTGGATTGATAATGGTTGGTGATCATGTCATGATATTAACAAGATATAACTAAAAATAGAATTGGAATAATAATCACCTCTGTTCATTTTTGAAAATGTTTACATATTTTCATTAAATACCATATTTGTTATTGTTTTTAAAATGCAAAAATGTTTTCATTATTTTTATATGCTTTAATTTATTCTGGTTTTTAATCTTTCTATGTAAATAAGAACTTGCAACTCAATTTTCACCCACTTTCCAATTTCTGATCTAGATGAAACTTTGCATACATATATATATATATTTCTGATAACAATATATTTTTTTAGTGTTTGCGGAAAAAATTTTAACAACAAATTGGTGAATGTAACATTGCTAATAGTGGTGTTGAGCGGAACTTCTTGTAATTTAAAACTAAATTATTTGTTGAAAATGTAAGCGATTTGATTCAACATTTTCAAAATATAATTTAAATATATTCTTCTCATCATTGCATTTGATTTTGTGCATCTTAACTAAATAAATATGAATTTAATTTTCCCCATTTGACTGCTGCATTTGTGAGAATGAAAATGAAAGCAAACAAACTGGAACCAAGACAATGCTCATTTATAAAACTAAAAAATAGGAAATAAAAAGTGTAAAAAGAAATTTTAAAGGAAGACTTATTTACATAAATGCACTAAAAAGTAAAAAAAATAATTTTTCTGCTTTCACAGTATTCTTAATATTTTGCGATCAAAAAAAGGTGATGATGTTCAGAAATATTCATAAACTATTTCTAAATATGAGTGCCCTTATGCTTATTTTATTTTTAGTCACATAATATCAAGAATATTGTGAAAGCTGAAGAAAATTTATTTTTTATTTTTTAGTGCATTTATGTGATTAAAAGTATTTATTTATGCATAATTATAGCATAAAAAAATTGAGTGACTAATTGCTCGAGAAAAATCAAAAGCACCAGAAGTGGCAGATTGAGTTTGATCCTGGAATCTTTAGCTCCTCTATCACTCTAAATGCTGAACTAACCATATTTAAAATAATTTAGATTATGATATCATTTACACATTTTCTGCTTTTTTTTTTGATGGAGCAGGAAAATAATTTCAGAATTCTTCAGTAAGATTATTTATAAAATTCATTGTAATTCTGATTTGTAAAATATATGAGGAATATTGAATACTTTAAAATTAAATACCATATTATAATGATTGAGTAATAATATAAGTGTGAACTAAGAACAGATAAAGGAAAATTGAGATGGTTAATTGGATGTTGATAAACAAAAAAAAAAATTCAGAAAAAGAATAGAAAATTGTATAGCATGATTAATATAATTCTCAAAACGGAAATATTGTCACTCAAATTGTAATGCCATGTAATCAGTTAGGACAGGGATATCCAACTTGTGGCCCAGGATGGCTATGATGCAGACAACACAAAATCATAAACTTACTTAAAACATACTAAGATTTTTTTTCTTCTGATTTTGTGTCACAATGTGACTAAAATAAATGCATATATGCTCTTACTATTTGTATCATGCATGTGTGGTTTCCACTAAGTTATCTTCCAAGTGCAAACAATAGAATTGATAATGAAGATATTACATGTGCTCATGGTGACTTGGCAAGGCAGCGATTATCAATAATATTTCCATCTACCTTTGCAATGTTAGGAGTTTGAAGTAATTTAGAAATCAGATAAGCATTCTTATTTGATTATTAAGAGTACTTCCATACCTTGTTAACACCATATACATTCCATGTAATATGTACATTTTCTATATTAGAGACCATAAACTTGGGACCGGCTCAATAGTTTTTAGAAATCTCCAAATGGACTACTGCATAATTAGGATTATTATATGAGGACTTTTTTTGCTTATCTGTGCTGGCAGATATCACAAAAATTATGCACAGGCCCTTTTTTTTTTATCATCAGCTTTTGGTGGTTTTAGGGATGTAATGTATGTCCCAGACATTTCTTTTTCTAATGTGATTCAGAGGTGCCACAGGTTTGGACACTCCTGATTTAGGAAATAAAATATACATATTGGCAAGTTTCATGAGAGGGTATCAAGGAAGTTGTCTATTAATACTTCATACTAAATGATGTGTAGCATAGAATAATTTAGCATATCCAATATACAAAGGTAGTTTGAAGATATTTTCAATGATCAACAGTTGGATCTGACTGTAATTAGAAATCTACCACTGGTTAGCCCACATGTTAGCTATATATATCAGGATGCTAGATTACTTGGACATATACAGTAATTACAAAAAGCATTAGCAGTTATCATCGGACTAGTGTAGTCAGACAGTTGTCAGTTTAAACAATTGGTATATTTGACACCTGATGGTGCTAAAGCTATTGTTGTTAAATTTAGTTTGTGATAGTTATAACTGATGTTCAACAACAACAACAACAACAAAAAAATCTGACTCAATTTATAAAATGCTTTTCAGGAACTAACTATTTGACTACTCAAGTTTATAACAGGTATCAGAATTTAATATAAATAGATAATAGATGTTTTTACTCTGAATTAAATGGTGAATTAAAAAGGACATTACACAGTAACACTTTTCGGTAATCAAGTGGAACATAACTCCTTCAAATGACTAATTTTCTTGGGGATATCATAGCTATTTATTGTTGATCTACTTTATCAATTGTGGCAATCAAACAATTTTTTTTCTCGGAGTTTTATAAGAAGTTTGAGTGTCAGAAATGCCAGCACTGAAATTTATCTGAAGATTTTACAGAGTTTGATAATCGATTATTGCACTAAATTACACAGTGCAATTGAAAAGATATTTCACAAAATACATAATGATAACATCTTGTAACATCCATGAGCTATATAGATATTTCCTTGGCCAGCTCTTCCATAATTTTCATATAGGGAAGCTTTTTTATTCGACACCCAAATCTATTTAAACATTCGATAGCACAAACAAAATTAAGGGATTTGAGTAGTTAGGCATAGTTCACATTGTTTGTAGGTCTATCCACATTGCACATCATGGTTGCCATGCAGCATATTGACTACTTATTAATTTTACTAATGTACATTATTCATATACTATTAATGTCTGATGAGCTATGCATTGTTTTGTGTGAGTATTTGATAAAACTAATGAAAGTTGAAGTGTTATTTTTAGTATATTTCTTATATTTATATTTTTAAGTAATATATATATATATATATGCATGCATTTAATACTTAAAATATATTTATCTATTCTGATTTGTGGTTAGCAATTGTTGGGGTATGGTGCAATAGATGAAAGGAGTTCCTCCAAAACAGATTTTGTGCATCTTGTTTTGTCATAGTTCAACAGATTTTGAATTCACTGTTATACGATTTTAATTAAGCAGTGAGTCAACAGAGGGTGATTAAATGCTCCCATTCATTTAACTTTCTATCTGTGTTCCTCCAAAACTGATTTTGTGCATCTTGTTTTGTCATAGTTCAACAAATTTTGAATTCACTGTTATACAATTTTAATTAAGTAGTGAGTTAACAGAGGGGGATTAAATGCTCCCATTCACTTAACTTTCTATCTGTATGTTATAACACTATATCCTTTTTTATTATAGCATCGTTTTGTTTCTGCCAATCCATCACTATACATACCTCAAGTTGTACCCAAAGATTTACAGGATGAGGATACTCCTATTTTTTGTACACGGGAATATATCTTGCCAGAGTCTTTTATGATTCATGGAAGAATGTTTATAGCAGCGTGGGAGGCTGGTTTGGACAATGTAGACGATAATGCAGTTCGGCTGCTTATGATTGCAGTACAGGTAAAATTGATTTACTTATAACCAAAATAATTATTTTGCTTCCATAGACAAGTAGTTGTTAAATGATATTTTTTAAAACTATATCTAGCATCACATTAAAGAAGTTTTAATGGCGGTTATTGCTCAACGGCATGGTTATAAATTGAGAGAAAAAAAATTCAAATATTCTATTGGTACATCTATGCCTCATCCTTATTTGCGAAATAGTATAGGAATTTCTGACAATTACACAGAAAGGTAATATTCTTGTAATTTACTTTAATACATATTGTGTGTACATGTAGATAATATATATGAAAAATTGGAAAGGAATAAAAATTCTTATGCTGCTCTTCCACAAAATAATAATCAGAAAATAATAATAATTCTTTACAACAGCTATATAATCAAATAATTTTATACATAAAAAGCTTTTTTCAGCACCTGTTTTGGTGCTGAAAAAAGCTTTTTATGTATAAAATTATTATTTGATTATATAGCTGTTGTAAAGAATTATTATTATTCTCTGATTATTATAATATATATGATATAGTATTTTGTCCTAGACTTATATATATATATATATTTTACAATAGTTAGATAATTCATATATTGTAAAGATTTTTGTTCACTTTGCTTGCATTGATATGAGCCTTGTATTTAGGAATATCAGGATTTTATTTTAATTGAAAAGTATTCTTTATAAAAAAAAAAAGCAAAAATAAAATTAAACATAATTAATCAACATAAATGCAATTTATCCATTCTACTTTGAACACTTTTTAGCAAAAATCTTTTATTGTACATATATGCATATACAATCTACATTTTGATTGTCCTGCAGTCTTCTTCAGAACTATGTTATAATGAACAAAATAAAATAGAATACATAACTATATAAATAATATTATAAAAAATGTAAACAATAAAATAATAACAAAACAACATAAAATATAACAAAACATAATAAAACTGAAATAAATATAATCAAACCCATATAAAATAATTCAATTTATATAAAATAAGATATACAATATAAATATAAATTATACATGTGTATTCCTGATTGTATATATATCCATGAACACTATTAATTTAAATATATTACTCATTTTTATTTTTTTTAATAATCTCCTAAGTACTTCTATTTCTTATAAAAAAACTTTAGTTTTATTAAATAATAAAAATGAATAATATATTTAAATTAATAGTTGTTCATGAATATGTATATATTCAGTCAGGAATACACATGTATAATTTATATTTATTTTATATTTATATTTTATTTTATTTTATTTTATATTAGCTGGATTATTTTATTTGGGTTTGATTATATTTATTTCAGTTTTATTATGTTTTGTTATATTTTCTGTTGTTTTATTATTATTTTATTGTTTACATTTTTTTATGGTATTATTTATATAGTTATGTATTTTATTTTGTTCATTATATCATAGCTCTGAAGAAGACTGCAGGACAATCGAAACCTAAATTGTATATGCATATATGCACAATAAAAAGTTTTTGCTAAAAAGTGTTCAAAGTAGAGTGGATAAATTGCATTTATATAAGACATTACAGCAAAATAAAGGAAGTGGTATGTATAAAGAATTTCAAATGCTTTACGAGAGTTTAAGTGATGATCGTAAGTCATGATTACTTTCCATGAACATAGTTTATAATAAACATTAAAGTGTTTTATTGACGAGAGGCTCAAATTGGAAAAAATCGAAAGAAGGAAAAGTATAAATTGCAGCATCAGGTTAGAAAACATAATAACAGATATTTTCACTTTATCATAGCAGATTTTTTATTTACCAACTATTCCTATCCAAATGAAAGACAATCAGCCAGAAAATAATTGTAGGAAGCTGAAGATATTGCCATTTAATGCTATTGACTGCTTGATATTAAATATCACTATTATTGTAATCTATATTTATATGATTGATTGGAATTCTGATTGAAATATCACTATAATACTATTAATCCAGATAATGAAAATCTGGGGGGAAAAAAATGGAAGAAAGGGGTGATTTATTTAAAAAATATTTTAAAAAAATAATTAATCTTGAACACACACGTACATGAAAGAAGAATAAGTAATAAATATAGTTTAGTAAATTAGTTAATTGTATATGCATTAAAAAAAAATACAGTTTATTAAATCAATTTAAGTGATGGGTGGATCTTATTTATCATTTTTAATTTGACTTCTGCTCTATGTAATTTGTAGCTTTAATTTTTTTTCTTTGAAAATAACCCTTAAAAACTTAATTATTAACTGTATTAACAAACATTTAATATAATTGATCTTAAAGAAACTCTTTAAATTGCTAATCTTATACAACTCTTAGTGGAAAATTAGAAATAAAAATGAAATCACAAGTTACTAAAAATATTACGACATGCATTCGACAAGAAAGTGAAAGGATAAGAGCAGGGTCAACAAAGTTTTTTTGATTACTATGCCGTTATAAAAATAATAGTTAATTTGTTGTATATTTATAATACAAAAAATATTATAAATATTTACCTAATGAATATAAAATTTTTAGTCATGTATGAGAAAATAATTAATCAGAAAATATTTTTATTTGACAAAAATAATGGAATGGTTACTCTCATTGATAGTCATGTGATACCTGAATACTAGATCTGACAGATAAAACTTCAAACCAAGATTTTTTAGTTTTAGAAGCTATCATGATGTGGTAAACTATACAAAACATTTTATTTAATTAATAATAAATAAGAACAGTATACAATATTGGTATAAATTTAATATATAGAACATTTTGTATATTTGTGTGAAGAGAACGAAGTGGAGAAATGGGCGATTGGTGATATGACTCTTTCTGGGCCTATCTCTGGAACAGAATACTATTGATTGGTTGATGGCAATATTAAAATTAACAGTTATTTAATATTTGTTTAACTTTTCAGCAGTGTTGGATATTTTAATGGTAGAGAAGTTTATAGTAGCAAAATGGAATTTTTACTGCAATTCATATTCTTAATCCAAGAGTTTTAAATAGAAATGAAAAGTCTTATAAATGTATTATAAACACTTAATACACTTGACGCAATGCAAAATATAATATTTTATTATTCCAAACTTCCAAAAATAGCACACATTCAACTGATCAATAGTCTTCTTCAAAGCTGCAATATATACAATATATATTGTAACGATATATAAATATGTCGTTACATTAATTTAAAATAAAAACTTAAAAGTTCGTAAATAAAAGTAAAAAACTAAACGCTAAAATTAAAATGTTTGTTAAACGTATATACATTCGCACAGATGCTAAACTTTAAAAATATTTTAAAAAAAAACAAACAAATAAATAAGTATTTGAACGTACTTTTTTATAAAAAAAGTACAAGATTTAAAAATAAAAACAGGTATTAATTAATTCTTGTAATCTGTAAATGGAAATGATTGTTTATAAATTGTTTGAAAAGCAAGCTAGCCTTGGGCTCTTGTATAATTAAAATGATCTGATGAAAGATAGATAAGAAAATAAAGAGGAATTAGCTTGACCAATGGAAGCACCAAGCCTTGGCTCGGACCCTAACGAAAGTGATGGATTAGTGACGTTTTGTTGATTGAATCCGTGTGGATAATATAAAAAGGGAAATACAGTTTTTTCTGGAGTTCCAGCGTTTTGTGTTTGAGAGATGTGGTAGGACGCACATACCACACTCTCTATTTAAAAAAAAAAAAATGAAAAGACTGTGATACCTTGAACCAGCTATTGCCATCTCCAGAACATTATCTTCCCATGGAGGCATTGCGGGAATTAAAAGCAGAAACCTGGACTCTTCTACCGTGAGCTATGAACTTTACACATTAACAACAAAAAAAAAAGTAATTAAGAACTTTCGTCAATGTTTTTTTTAAAGATTCAGCTAATTTAAATTTTAAAATGAACTCTCATTTGATTTTCAAATTAATAATTGATTATTTAAATTTATATAGTTAAGTTTTGCTAAAATCATTTCCATTTTATTATTTTTATTTGTAATAATATTTATTGTAAAAATTATTAAATGCATTACATTTGAGTTGGGTATAGACGTTGCATAGATTCGTTAGCGGTTGATTATGTTGTGGTTTTCACAGTCGATTAGAATATATAAGTCAACAATGTCACTGCGGTGTCTTATGATGAACACCAAAGGGTCTCCTGTATTCCCTCAGCAATTGACGTTATCGATTGACTTTGTATTTTGATCGGTTGTGTTTAATTTGGAATGTTTTTGACCGTGGAATCTGTGCAGCCGATCTATACTCGACATTATAAAACAAATTGTATAAAAATAATCTGTGCGAACGTATTTAAATGTTAAATTTAAGTCGGGCGTGAATGGCTATATAGTTTTGTAAAGTTATATTAAGGGAGGGTAATCTTAGGTTGTTCATTTCGTAGTTGAATTGGTTCAATGGATTGGATATATTTGTGTAATTGTAGATGTAGTACGAGATCCGCTACGGGCAGGATTATATATATACGCCACACACCTTCTGTTTGCCTATGGATGGGTTTGTAAGACGGCAAAGGACCGCAGTCCATTCCTATGGAGTTTTTTGTTTATTGTTCTACTCGCCAACAGATGTAACATTCCTGTTGGTGGAGAGACAATGTCTTCTCTAATTCTACTTACTGATAAGATGTACATTCCTGACAGTATAGTATTTTGTGTTGTCGTATTTTCATGTTACATTGAATACATAAATGTATCAGATGGATTGGCGCCGGTTTGATTGCGAAATTTGTTGCCTAAGGTTAAATCTGGGAAGAATATTTTCTTTTCAAATGCAGATCTATGTAGTCTATTCATAATCGACTCACTAAATAAATATTAAACTCATGGTTGTAATTTACTTAAATGTAAAACTAAAGATTAATAGAAAAATCTAAAATGTTGAATTTATTCCTCAAAATTTAAATGTTATTTTATATGTGCGTAAATAAATATTTTTATGTGTTAATTTCTGGCAGTGGCTTTTATTCTTTTATATTTAAGATATAAAATTTATATTTTATTATCTCTGCTACTCCACTGAGCTAGTGACTTGGGCTAACGATCTGAATATTTAAATAAAGTGGAATCTTAACAGCACATATCTGCCTACTCTATAAATTTTTCTAGGTTTAAATGCCTAGATGGCGCCTTGTAGAGCAGATATCGTAGTTTGCGGTTAGATTCGATCTTCACTTTCATTTCGATCGTTATAATATATAATACTCTATTAAAACAAAAACAAAAAAATAATTCTAAAATATAAAAATTATCATATGGCTCATATGCTGACAACAATCCTAGAATATATTTTGAATATTCTGATAATAATACTCAAATAGTCTATTGCTCAGAGCACTAGAAATGATAAAACTAAATATAATCTATGGACGTTAAGCTCTATAGTCTGCCACACTAACACTGCGCTAGTGCACATAGCAGGCAATACATTGATAATACAGAGGCAGTCAATTTGTCAAACTTCACTACTACAAAACATAGTTTTCAAAAGCACAATAGAAGTACTTCTGCAATATTTGCACTCTCATAAAAAGTTAGTTCGAAAAAATTAGAAATTTGTGAATATAAATTTGTAAATTTCATTCATGGCTGACTTCTCGGTAGTCATTTTCTCAACCTGCATATGTATACTCAGTCAGTCGTAGTCACTTCATTTCTCATTGTACTATTTTTTACTTCTTCATATATTCATTTTTTTTTTGTTCACCATAATTATTTTCATTTATGCGTTAATGTGTAATTCATAACTATTATATGTACCTATATACTTATTAAAAATGTATACATATTAAAAAAAAAAAAACATTGTGTAGGATTTGCTAATTGTTTGCAGGTTAAAACATCTGCATGAAGGTTTGGAATCTGGAGATATTAATAAGGAGTTAACATATCACAAAATATTCAGCTGACTTACCTATATATAAAGACTTCTATTATGAAAACCATATATAATATGCTCTGATTTAATATTGTAGTCAGTGATCATTTATTCTTGAATAACTAGTTTTTGGAATTTGAATTGTACTGTAAGCTAAAGCTTGACTTTATTCACATGGATGATTATATATTAAAGAATTGTATATTGTAAAAGTGAAAAAAAAAATCCTATTTCTATTAATCTAAGGAAATATTTTAACAATAAAGCAAGAGTTAAAAAACATCGAGTCTTAATATATTTGGAATAGAAAACACCATTGAAATATTGCTCCTTCCTCCACCTCAGACGACATATCTGCCAAGCTGAAAATGGAATTTTATAAACTCCTTGGTGTTGCAAAAATATTCTGTCTTTAGGTTTATATAAAAAAAATCATCAATTTTTTTTTTTTTTCGCCAGTAGAAAAAACCTCAAGACAGAATATTTTTGAAACACCAAGGAGTTTATGAAATTCCATGTTTCCAGTGCTCAAGAAGCTATGTGAGTCATTCTAATAGACGAATATGTCAGAATTAAGGAACATAGAAATGCTTTTAATCAAAAAATTAGCACATCAGTTTTTACTTCCAT
The DNA here is from genome assembly GCA_028023455.1 of Epiperipatus broadwayi. NCBI lineage: Eukaryota > Metazoa > Onychophora > Udeonychophora > Euonychophora > Peripatidae > Epiperipatus > Epiperipatus broadwayi. The sequence continues at coordinate 1,273,246 of JAQFVV010006308.1, read as the reverse complement.
TTTTTAGAAATTGATTACAAACCTGATTTTGACAATACAAAAATACTTGCTAATTTGGAAAGATATGATTTAAGAACCATGAGAGAGTCAATTGAAATATTAAAGAGACCTACTGGTTTAAATAGAGCTGATGAAGCACAACGTATTCCAACTATGTGGAAACCTCTCATTTTATCTAATATTAACTTAAAATTAATAGGTGAAAAAACTGGGGGAAATAAACATTTTGATAAGCCTCATATTATGAATGCTGAACTACTTCAAGTTAAATCTCATTTCTCATCTCGCACTGAGTTATGTTATTGTTTGAGATCTAACAATTTTTCTTTCAAAAGTTAATTCTTGATAATGGCGGATGCTAGTCCATCGAAATACCTATGTCATACAACTATGAAAACATTAAATGTAATATATATATATTCATAGTATTATATTTTTATTACATGGAAGCTCCTGGAAATAATAGTATGAACTAATTTATTCGTGAGAATATTAGAATTAATATATATATATATATAGTCAGAAATACTAATGTGTCAGTAACATACACATAAATACTATGATAAAATTATGGTGGTTTCACTTAATGAAAAATCAAAAATATTTGAGTGGTTTATAAGTAGTTTGAGCATCGAAAGTGGCAGATTAAATCGTAGTCCATTGATCTTAAGCTCTAGAGTCCTTCACCCTATTACTGAATTAAATCATGCGGGAAATTGATAATGATTGTCAATTCATTTACTATCTTAAAATTAACTTTTTTAGCAAAAGGATAGGATACACACAATTTTTTAACTTTATTCAGCATTAAACAATAATGACTTTAGTTTCAGGTCTCTATAAGTAAAGAAATATATTAATAGGTAGAGGAATATATTAATAGTTCTGATAAGCATTGATGTAGGATTAAAGAAAGATTATTAAAATCAGCAAAAAATGAAATAGGTTAAAGAAAGCTGAATGACCATGGATAATGGAAGATATGTTGGAAAAGATGGAAATACGGAGAAGATGGAAGAATGTCAATACTGAAGAAGGGTAAAGGGCATACAGAAAACTTAATAATAAACTAAGAGAAATAGACTTACCAAAAAATAATGAACTAAGAGAAACAGATTTACCAAAAGAAAAATGATCGAAACAAGAACGTAAAGATAGAAGTGCTTCAACAGGTAAAAAGATATGATCTGGTATTTGATAGAATTAGAAATGTCACTTTAATGGTTGTAGCATGATAGCCACTAGCAGTAGCTGATTTGTTGAAATTTTGTTTTGTTTTTAAAATTGTATGAAAACTATCAGCATGATTTCAACAGAAATCCTGACATTCGTTGCTGTTGAATTCCTCTTTAAAATGGCACATCGCAAGTTGAAATCGGACAAAATTTGAATTTTTTATTAATATTTTTCTTAATAGGTTCATTTAATTTTTTTCTTTTGTGGTTAGTTTACTAGATTGCACGAAGAAGAGAAAGGTATAATTTCTTTATTGGCCAGACTCCTTATTAAAATGGACTAAAAATGTGCCGATGATTTGCATTTCAAAGCCTTCATCCTGATAAAAATATAATCAGAATATTGGGTCATAAGTATTCAATTTTAATTTTTTAATTATTTGAATAGTATTTTAAATTTTTATTTATTTATTTGATAAATGATATAATTTATTAATGTGTTTGCATTTGTATTGGTGTGTCTGTGTAGTATATAAATTATATAATATTAAATCATTTACGCTCTTTATTATATAGTATATACATTTTTATTCAAATATAACAAAAATGGTTTATGTACAATGTAATTTTTGGGGGTCTGGTCCAAGTTTGAGGCAACCTTATTTTATAGACATAATGATTCTCAAAAGGTTTAATAATTTATTACTCTGTTTATATTTGTATTAGTGTTTGTATTTGCACTTGCATGCCTGTGTTTGTATAGCAAGTAATGATTTTTAGCTATAAAAATTATAGAGTAGTACAATGTAAATTTTAAGATTGATTATCAGATGTACAGAAAGGTTACAGTTGATAAAACAATCACCAAATTTACAGGGAATAATACCATAATCAAGAGAGATTTTAAATGGTATGTGTGTGGTGATACTGAGTCAGTAATTTTGCCGCATCTTGCATCACATTATTTTCAAATTTATAGCTAGCAAACGAGCTATATGCAAATAAATTATATCTCCGTGGGATAATAAATATAACAAGATAGCATTACTGGTGTGCATAAAAAATATAAACATCACTGGTATACACAAAAAATATAAAATGAAGAGATGAAACTCATTTTATCATTGATACAGACAGTATCCTACAATTTCTAGTTTTAAATAGACAAGAAGCCAATTGTTATGATGACAAATGCATGGAAATGATTTGTTTTGTATCTTTTAATAGGATGAATCTTTTTCTTATAGATGCCTCGACATTTGTTAACATTTGGGATACAAGATAAAAATGAAGAATTTTTATGTAACTAGTTTTGGAGATTCTGAACCTATGAATTATTTCAGGTAAGAAGTATTGGTACTGTTCTATTAACTCGTGTCAGCCGCTTGATGGTGTTATTAATATGCAAAAACACATAAATATGCCGTTTATGTGACTGCTGGCTTATTTCTATGCAAAAGCACAGAAAGAAGCCGTTTTGCATGCCATTCTGTCGGCCAGCCTGCTGCTTCATGTTATGCATTTTATCCCAATGCTCACAGTTCAAAGTTCACTACAGTATTGTGTGAAGGTATTTGGACTTCAGCTTGCCACAACTCTTCAAAATATACATGTTAAGTAATTATTAGCTTATAAGTCATCTGACCTACTATTACCTCTTAACAATTGTAAACCTGTTGCCACGCTTCGCTACTCAATGTGGAACCTTCAAAAAATTCGGAAAGGGTATGTCCAAGCAAGATTTCGACCAGCTCATGTTTGCGCTAGAACATGTCCGCGACAAATAAAATGGCTGACTGCAAAACCGAGCTGTTCAAATTGTGCCAATTGCCATCCACAGAAGCTGGCACAGTAGTGTTTTTACAGGACAACAACATACTCCTACATACCAAGAGATGTGTGTGCGCCAAAACGATGAGCCTGGAGATGTCCAAAACCATCTTGTAGTTTAGATGCAATTCCCGTTCCTGTTGTCGAAAGTGTTCTTTTCAAAAGGAGACTGCTTTGATGGTTTCAGAATCCCGTTCATTTTGAAAGCCTTAATGTGAGCCAGATTCAGGAATGAAGCATGCTTCAGTAGCTTATGTTCATTTTTTTGGTTGGCCCATTTAGGAGGCATTCGCTCCGGGCATCTCCAGTATTTAAGGATTGGCCGATGAAGTATTCTGGAAAGCAATAAAAGAACATAGACATATGATACCAAGTACCACAGTATTGCAGGTACAGTCATTATTATATAGGTATACCATCCCATATACTACTATGCTACCAAAAAAAAAAAAAAAAAGAAACAATGCATTATGAAATTAAGAAAAAAGGTTAGATGCGGGTATTATACCAGCATTTTATTCTTAGCATGAGTAATTATTAATAGCTACTGTTATTGAACTATTTATGCACATAGATCTGATTCTTATTGAATATCTAAATCTATGAAAAAGATCGCACGATACCTCTCTATTCCAAATATTAAATTAGCAAATCTGTATATAACTATTGCTTTCTATTGTGTAATTAATTAATACATTTCTGGTTTGATTAAGTATACATCTATAATAAATATAACTTGTCTAATTTATTTACAAACGAGTTCCACCTTACATAGCAGGGTGAGAGTAAAATTTTAAGAAAAAATTGTTTTGAACTTATTTTAATTTCTGTCATCCAACTTCTCATTTACATACATATATTCCACATCATCAACTAAGTAAATAAACAAACTTGTTGATTTTGTAGATACACTAACATATATTAATATATTGTAAGGTGATGTACAATCTTTGTAAATATAACTAACAGATGTTTTAGAACAACCAGCTAGGATTATATAGTTTAGATAGGCAGCCAGCATTCGAAACACATTAGTCAATTTGAAGTATATCCAGAGGCACATATACATATAAGTAACTACGCATACAGGAGGGAATTTATTTTTTTAAAAATAAAAATAAATAATAAAATACATTCCAATGAACAATATATGAAGTAAAGTATCTTTAAACATTCATATAAACTTGAAACAAACATTTAAACTTTTCCAATACATGAAATTCAATAGTTTACAATCGTGACTTGAAAAAAAAAAAAAGATAATGAGCTGACGTCAAATCAAGCTACATGGTAGCAACTGAATGTTTGAAAAGAGTGAAAAAAAATTTAGTTTTGTTGATATAAAATGTGAAAAACTGGACAACAAAGTTTATAGAAAATGGAATCCGACTGAAAGTAAAATTTTGAATAAGAACATTATTTTTATTATATATTAGCTATCATGATTCTATTTTATTTATTTTTAAAACTGTTGATAAGAAAGAACTTGGAAAATTGCATTATATATTAATGTATTCGGTAAGATGCAGTATATAAAAAAAAGAAAAATGCATTATTTATTTAAGATTTTATAAACTTTCTAACTAAAATTTAAGATAATTTATAAACGTTTATAAGCTATAAAGATTGCACAATTTCTATGAAGCTCTTAAAATGCAAATTAATTAAAATATAAGATAGAAGTTGAAAAATATCAGATTGCGTTTCTTATAAAGTATAATTTATTTATAACACACTGTATATATATATGTATACGAGCTGAAAATAAGAGCATTTCTTTATTTCTATCGTGAACTTTGAAAAAACCAGTATAGAATTATTAACTTTTCTTATATATATAAAACCAAATAATGCAATTTTGCTAAATCAATTGTCACGGTATCTGAGTACCTTCTTCTAGTCATCAAATAGTGATGTTTGCCTAACCATTGGTACACCCAAACAAATGTGGAACGATTCAAATGAAAGATTTCATGGATTCAAAAGAAAGTTGCTACAAAATCAGGAGCTTTGTTGGTTTAACTTCATCGTGGGAATTGTTCCAAGTGGTTAGAGTTTAGAATCGCCCAATAAACGTGAATGAAGTGAAAAACATCATCTGCCAAAGACACTGATGCCACTCTTTCCAATTTTAACCCTTTTCTTCAAAGAAGTCAAGTTCTCATTTAATTTTGATGGTATAAAAATATTTTGTATTTGTATATATATATTTTTTGTATACTGAAGGTTATGTTAAGATTTTTCTCACCTTTCCACACATTTGCCTAAAATATTTTTCTTTTAGTATTTTAAAATCTAAAGAATCTATTATGTTTAAAGCCTGATAAAGGAAGAGAAATATAACTACACAACACAAAGTATATATATATAATTACTTTTATTATTGATAAATAAAGTCTAACCCTTTTTGGTGTACTGAGACTTGACGTCAGAACATTATGACTTAAAAAGATAGAAGGATAAGATTTTGAACCTACACATTTAATTAGGCTCTTATTACATAAAATTAAATGTTATTTTGCTTACTAATAATTGATTATAGATAGATATTTCTCTGGTTTGCATGACTAACCATCTTATGGGTGATTTCTACCTATGTATCATAAATTAGCAATCTATAGGCATGAATTTGAAATGTATCCAGATGACACAATTTAACTAAACTTTAAATACATATTAATATAAGTTAATTCTCGAAATAATAATAATTTTATCATATACTGTAGTATATCATAATTTCTTTTGTTTGGGTTTTCTAATATTTATTTCTTTGTTGAATTGCTCAGATTGAGATATGTGGTCATACTATGATAGGCATGAAGCAATAGTAGTATTCATTTAGGTTATAGTAGAGTCACATATTTAATATTTTATTTATATTTATTATTATTTTTATATATGTATATATTTTTTATTTTTGGACCCGGTTATTGTTAATAAAATATTTGTTGTTTGAAGATAGAAAATCTTTGTTTCACTGATCTCTAATTTGTCAAACATCATTCATACTTCACTCACCAAATTATATATAGCTCATACCCACACATCTTTTATATGTTCATAATATTTATATGTGAGAATCCAACATTATAATCATTAGTAGAAAAGCCATCAGGGACCTATATAGAGGTTGTATTATTGCAATCCTATTTAAGTCCATCCTTGAAAAGAGTTGAAGGCGGAATTCTTTGTTGAGTTCGAACTGCGAGGCATAATAGGACCCAATTGAGCTAGTTTAGTTAGGTATTACATAGACCATCTTATTCCCACTCATCAATTTTTTATTTTGCAGTTTCATTTTTGATATTTTGAGCATGTGGCATCAAATTGCCAACTTCGGTCCATTACATTTTTGGCACAACCACAAATAATAGGAGCACTAGCACATACAGACTTGGTGTAAGTTTATTGACACGTCATGTTCGAAGCAGTTGATTGTTGAATTTGAGTCACGTCTGTAAAGTCGAAACCTTGTTCGTTACAATATAAAGATATTAAAAATTAATTTTTATACCTGCAGCTCAGTAACATTATATTTCTGTATTTTTGCATAGCATCAACGCCATCAAGCGGCTGACATGAACTAATAGAACAGTACCGAAGTATTATATATGGTTTGAATGAGAATTTTGTGAGCAATACAAAAAAATTATCATTGAAGATATAATTTAAAATTAATTAATGATAAATTAGACATTATGAACAAACAATAAAGTAAGAATTACTTCAGATGTTGAAATTTTTTTTCCCCTTATTTTTTTAATGGTAATTACTATTTGTCTTAGCCTTATTGTTTTCCTTAGTTTTTGTAATTTCTATCAATGTAAAGCTTTTTGCTCTAACATTATTAAAACTGAAGTTATTGTGAAAATTGTGTCTTAAGTCAGTTTTTAAAAAATTCAATATGGCAGCAAAGGACTTTAAACTAGTTAGGAAAAAAAGAAATAATTAACAAGTGGAATAGCTTATAAGAATGAAAAGAGATTCACTGATAGTAATGTTTTATTGAAAAGACGGAAAGAATGTCTTCAATATCTCTTTAGAAAAGAAAATAATTCAATTAGGAACTTGAAAATGTTGAAGTAGATGATAAAGGTATGGACATATTGATAGATGAAATAGTCAAGTCAATTTGACAAATGAAAAATGGTAAAGCTGTTGGATTTGATACAATACCTATAGAATTTTTCAAGATATGGGAATTAATTATTATGAAGGAAATAATTAAATTTTACAATTTGATATATAATAGTGGAGTTTGATTTGAAGATTTTTTTGATGATTATAATGATTCCTCTTGCTAAAAAAAACTGTTAAATGTGAAGAGTATTGAGGATTTAAACTCAAAGAATTTATGGGAAGATAAAATATATTGATGAAGAACAGTTTGGTTTTCAGAGGGGAAAAAATACAAGAGATGTTATTAATGTTGTAAGAACAATTGCAAAGAGATATATTGAAAAAGGTAAAGAAATTGGTATATGTTTAATGACTTTGGAAAAAGCATCTGATAGATTAATAATCTTATGATCGACCATCTTAAAAAATAAAGGAGTATTTTGGAAAGAAAATTGATTGGAAATATGTATACTGGGCAAAAAATAAGAATTAGACTGGAAAATGATCAGGCTGATGAATGTCATCCATGCTTTTTGATATTTATTTAGAAGTCGTGATAAATAAATATTTAGAATGTGGAAAAGCCAAATTTTGAAGATAGAATAATGAAATGTAAAAGATGTTCAGATGATATGGCTCTTATAGCTGAGGATGAAAAGTCTTCAGAATATTTGAATAAATTGGAGGAAGGATGTGTGGAATATGGAATGAAGATTAATGTTGAGAAGACCGTGTGTTTATGGATAGGGAGGAATACAAAAAAACTGCAATTTTGAAATCCATGATAATATAGTTCAGCATATAAATGGATATAGACATTTGGGGTAATTAGTTGAGTGAGAATGGAAGAAGTGAAGATGCAGTTAAAAGAAGAATAACATTAGCAAAGGAGGTTTTTTCTAAGAGAAAGAAAATATTTTATGAACCTATGAAGAGAGAATTAAGGAAAAGGTTAATTAAATGCTATCGTGGAGTATACTATTGAATGGTTGTGAAACTTGGGAAATGACCTAAAATAAATTAAAAGCAGATTGTAAATCTTTGATATGTGGTCATGGAGAAAAATGGAAGAAATCAATTGGATGAATAAAATGACAAATGAAGTTTGAAAAGAGTAAATGAAAAAAGAAGTTTATTACAGTTAGAAAAAGAAACTGGATTGGTCATATATTAAGAAGAAAGAATAGTTTAATGAAAGATGTTTTGGAGGGAATGGTGATGGAAATAAGAGGAAATGATTGAAAAAGATTGACCTTGCTGGATAATATAAGAGATGGGAAGAGTTATGTGAAATTGAAGAATTGGATAATGAAGAGAATGGTTGAATTTGTAATGTGATTGCTCTCAGGACTCAGCCATAGAACAATACTATTGATTGATAGGTAAATAGCAAGTTGATTTGCTTCCATAATCTTAAGGTATTGATATTAACTTGATTAAATATTAATAACAATATTGAATGATTGAAGTCAGTGAGAAACCGGTCATTTGAAGATATTGTAATCGTCTTGTATATTTGAAATCAAATCAGCAATACTTGAAACTTTCTTACTAATCCTAAGAAAGATGTCTTTGATTGTTCTGGATATTTAGCTACAAATCTATAAAAGAAAAATATCTTAGATTTCATTACACTTTTTGTGTATTAATGCTTTTGGGTGTGCAGAACTGGAATTAACACTTGATGAATTTTATAAAAGAATTATATTGTGGATCAAAAAATTTGTAAAAAAAATTATATATATATATAACTGCTTTTATTTAACTTAAAAATTCTGATGTGTTTATTTCTATCAAATCTTGTAACCAATTTTTGACATAGTTCTATTGAATTGATTTTCTTCAAATGTATACTCATGTTAGTGATGGATAACAATGTGATATTTCAGAATTATCCAGTCTAATAGCATTGATGGGCTGCATTTCAAATAGCATTGACATTAAGTTCAGTAAGCTTTCAGTGATAAGCAGTTGACCAGTATATTTTTTAAAAATACACTGCCATTGAAATTCATAACATTCACCAAAAAGCATTTACAGTTAATTAAAATAGATTAAAAAAGAAATGAATTACAATTAATTTTTCTTGATTGTTTAAGTAAAACTTCCTTTTTTTAAAATGCTGCCTTAATAAACACAAAAATCTTGTGATTTTAGTATGAGTAAAATAGTGATATTGTCTAGGCAGCTGGTTTTTAAATCTGCATATGAATAGTTCCAAAACATCAGTTGAAAAATATCCGAATACTAAAAAACAATATATATATGGTACCCATTTTAATTGTGCCTTATGCCCTAATTAAAGTAGTTAGCTGCACAAAATAGTAAATATTTTAAATTTCAAGTCAGTAATATTTTTTGTGACCTTTTAAAGCTAAAACTAAAGCAATTGTACTTAAAATTATCTTATATACTATTATTAATGCATTGGGTAATATTTAAAATGCATATTAATAGTCTGTTGTAAGTACTAATTTTAATAATAATGTTATTTAAAATATAAATAATGTACTAATATTTATTAAAATAATGTAGTTTTTAGTGTAAGTAAATCTAAATTTTAACAGTTGTCAATTAAATCTATAAAGTTAGTTAACTTAAAATATTTTAAATAAATCATTAGGGAATATTATACCAATAAACATCACATGATCACCATAGAGTTTTGCCTGTTTTAGATAATATTATGTAAGAAACAAAGCAATATCCAATTAAAGCATTTCTAATTATATGTGTGTCTGTCTTTGTGCTTGCTTATGTGTTATTTTGCAATATTTAATTTGCTAACAATAATTATTATTTTCATTAAAACTATTAAAGAATTGATTTGTATTTAATACTTAATAAGTACACCTGGGTCTCATTTTATGCGGTAGATAGTTTCCTCAGAAAACGCGCACAAAAGAAATCGCACAAAAATAAACGTAACTTACCTTGAAAAATGGGGGATAGGTTCCCGTAATTTTCAGAAATTGGCATAAAAGCAAAGCAACAAGGAAAATTACTTTAAAATTCGCATTAAAAAAATAAGGAAATAAAGTATAACTAATAAAAAATTTCAAATATATGAAAAAAATTAATATAAGACAAACTTTTTTTACTTTTTTTATTAACTACAGTATTTAATTTTACATTTTTTCATACATATTTTAATCATTACCGCTACTTTACAATATGAGTTCGTTTGTGAACTAGTAAGAAATCAGATTCGTGACGTGTTGTACAACTAGCGCCACTTCAAGTCTTGTGCTGTTTCTATATTAAAAAAATGAGATGCAATCAAAACAAAAAGATTAGACATTATCATTCGAAAGATTATTTTCAGTTCATAAAATCAATAAAATCCTCATTATTTATTTTAAAAATCTAAAAAAATATTTATTTCTGCTAATATTTAACAAAATACGTTTTAAAAGTTTAAATTTTTTGAATATTTATTGCGATATTTATTTTAAAAATCTAAAAAAATATTTATTTCTGTTAATATTTAACAAAATACGTTTTAAAAGTTTAAAATTTTTGAATATTTATTGCGATATTTTTATACGTATGTATGTCTATTATTAATTTACTCATTAGTATAAGTAGGTTATTTACATAGAAGCTAAGATTCTAAATACAGCTTATGATCATATTAACATAAGCTGCTAATATAACGTTATATTTTTGAAAGAAAAAAAAGTATTTCAAGTCAAAATAAGTTATTAATAATTTAAATTTCTTGATATCTAATAAATATAGTGAAATATGAAGGATATTAAGAAGAAACATGAATCGCATAACTTCAAAATCGCATTAAAATAATCTGCATAAAATGAGACCCAGATGTACTAAATAAATATGGGAAATAATTTTATTATATAATGTTATTTTAATAATATTTAGTTTATTAAATAATTATATTGAAAAAATATTTTATTACAAGTTCAAATATTATATAAGTTAAATTCCTATTTTTAAAATATTTTTTTTTCTTTCTGTCATTCTTAAATTAAGTCTAAAAATAGAACTTAAAGTTGGTGATTGGAAATCGATTTTATTGGATGATTGATTTCAATACAATCAGCTGATCAATTGGGATTAGCTATATAAGAGAGGGAAAATAGGATTGTGTGTGTGTGGAAATTATTAAGAAATTGATAATTTTTTTTTAAAAAAAATCTTTTGCTAAAAAGAAACAGTTAATGTTTTTGTTTAAAAAAATGAGTTTAAAATTTTATCTTTATATTTAAATCAATGTTAATATGAAATATAAATAATCAGTCAACTCTATAGGGCAGAAAAAGGTCACAGATAATACTTGTCATAGCAATTGGAGAAAAAGAACAGTACATAGATGGCTTTGACAAATGTTTACAGAAAAAAGTTTAACTGTATAGAAACAATGGATAATGCAATGATGTATTATGAAAGACTTTGTTTGTTATATTATCTAAATTGTTCTCTGTTTGCTTATAGATTTTTAAATGATTTTAAGATAATCTAGTGTTAAATTTCCTGAATCAAACTATTTAATCTTCTACTTAGCATTTTAATATGGAACTGTTATTATTATTTATTTCTGCTACTGTCATGATGTTTTTAATAACTTATAAAATGTGAAAGATTAAAACTTCAATTATTAATTTATGCATATAATATGCTATGAGATTTATGAGGAACAGCTGAAATATAAATTATATTTAAATCAATGTTCATTATAACCATATATTAGTCTGTTTTAAAAAGAAAAAAAAGTGTGTAAACTGAAGCTACTACTTATATCTAAAAGTTGAATTACTAATCTATATGTATAATATGCTATAATTACCTATAATGTAGTATACATTTTGGTGAGACCTATTTATTGTGATAGTTTATAATTGTGCTTACAAAAGAGAAGAAAAAAATTTAGAAACTGTTATTAAGTTGTATACATGTATAAAATGAAATATTTTACAAATTAAGTCAGCTCAAGAATACGTTTTATCAAGAATACGTTTTATCTGGAAACCGTATCTAAAAAGAAGGGGGCGGGGATGTCTTCTAAATTAGAATCACTTATAAATGAAAGAATGAAGCTCTTGATAATAGACTCTTGCTGAATTCACTATTGGGATTCATCTATTAGTATATTAAAGTTTATTTTCAGCACTATGAGTAAATGGATGAAAAAAAAGTTTCATTAATGAACTGGCTGTTTAAACTTATCGTCAGAGATGTGTTGGTAAATATGAAAATTATTTTTTTTTTTTTTTTTTTTTTTTTTTTTTTTTTTTATTTTTTTTTTTTAAAAAAAATATGTTTAATATTTGTCATGTTGAATTTTAAAATATATATTATATATGTGGGTATGAGATGGTATAGAGTATAGATATATTTAAGGTGTGATGAATAATAACTTTATTTTGATGTTTCAAAAGAACTTCGCTGGACAAATGTTATTAATTAAACAACATTTTTGTAATTTAATTATTTATTTAAAATATTATATTTATTATAATTTTACCCCCCCCCCCCCCCCCCAATTATTATAATGTTTCATATGCTTAAGTCAGTTAGTATTATTTCAGAACTTAAAGGTAAAACAACCTAGAGTGTCTTGTTCTGAAAAATTATTTCTCATATTATGCTAATTGCCATTTGAAATTTATAAAGAATATTTGCATCTGAGTGAATGATATTTCATAGAGTCAATTATTGGTCTGGTCACAATTGTATATATGTTAGATGGTAAATTGTTTTGTTGACCACTTATTTACATGTGTATTTTATTGCTATGGGTATGTTATTGTTATCATTAGACTATATTAATGAATTAGAATGATTATAGTCCTGCTATTAAGCATCTGTTTATTTTTTGTGGTGGAATTTTATACGTTATTTCCAAGTTATAGATTTGTAGTTTATTGCTTAGGTGTGCTTACAGTGTTTCAAACTTAAGGATTTCTTATCAAAATATAATTGTTGGTTTATATGGGTGTTCAGCTTTCTTTTATGTTTTATTCCCATAATAGTGCATAGGGTAAACATAGGTCTTCTAGCCATGTGTGCAGATTTGACCATTATGATGTAATTCCCATAAGCTTTCTATTTCCAGTTATTCAAATGTCTTTATCAAAGAACCCCAATTACAGACATCACACCTAGTTTAGCAATTATATGTTAAGTCTTGATGAAAGTTATTCCATCCACATAAATTTATGTATTTGTGCGTAGTTGCAAAATCTATGACTTATACCCTCTGTGTGTATAGGGTCAAGAGTGTTCTTTAGCAGTACACATAGGCAACTTTAATGATAATTTAAGTATAAAAAAGTGAAATAATCGTGACTTTACCAAATAATCATTATAGCAATAGAGATAGTCAATTAAATTATAAATTGGTAATTAGAAGATAGTTTATAATTACTATTTAAAAAAAAAAAAGAGGAATAATTATAATACATTATTTTTAAATATGTTAATTTTAAATTTAAAACTATTTTAAATATGTCTTAAGTTATTATTTATTTCAAAATATTGGAATTTATTCATAAGTATATTGAATATTCTTTCAGAAATAATACTTGTGAAAAGCTTAATTATGATCAAATAGTTAATTAAAACAGAGTATATGTTTATTAATTAAGTGAAGGAAATATATATTTGCTATAAAAGGTAAAACATGCTTTTAACCAATATTAATGGTTAGTTCTAAAGTACTTACTGTTATAGTAGTATTTTATATTGCTTATAATAATATAACTAAAGTAAAGTGTAATTTATAATTGTGCCAGCCTTAGTCAAAATATTTACCCATTTGAAAATCTAATGGTATAGAAAATATTTGTTCTGTTTATTTGGAAAGGATAAAGAAAACTTAATTGTTGAAATTAATTGATTAGCAATTTAATTTGTTGTCAATTGTATAACAAAAATTTGTAACTTTAAATTTGTTCTAGTGAAATGTGTAAACAGTTGTCACACTGGAAAAGTATTATGTTTCATATGATATAAATAAAACTTTAATAGTGTTTTATATAAATTATGAAAATTTGTCTTTATAATAATTGTTAATTTTCATGAAATTCAAAGTTTGGTTGTTTGCCATTATTTATGTTTTTCTATTTCTGTTTGTCATCATCACAGATCTTAATTTGACTCAATATTTACATTATATTTAAATTGCACACTGATAATAAATTATTTTATTTGGAAATGTTTATTATATTAATGAAAATGATTTATAAAGATAATGGTTTTATTAAAGTATATATGACAATTGGCTTATGAATTATAATTGTTTCATAGAAGCTTTCAAAGAAATCAAAATCTATTGGATCATGCACAAGAGTGTCATGTTTAATCATCACATATGCTTATGTCATAGTAAATTTAAGAAATTGCTTTTATGTATTTAAAATTGGTAACAATTAATAATATTATGATTTGACTTATTTTTGCATTCAAATACAGAGCTTATTATTATTTTAAGATGTGTAAACAGAACTATATTTGGATACCCATATGCCAATTATTTTATTAAAGAAAATAATAAACTTTACTTAAATATTTGCATTATAAGATTAGTTATACTATATTTATAGTATTAAAGGTTAGTGTTATCATCATGAGAGATGATTTCTGAGTATTTTAATAATCCAAATTATATTTTATTAGATTTCTTAAATTATAATAGAAATTTTTTTAAAATTAATTAAAAACCCTATAAGACCTAAAGTAACTATTTTTACAGTTTAGTTATCATATTGCAGAGCAAAGTTATTCTAGTTTATTTAATAATATTATTTTATAATTTTCTAAATTTTGTGTGGATTATTGGATATCCTTAAAATTGCCCTTTGTTATCCAATATCCTATGCTTTGTTCCTTCTGTAATATATCCCTGAGATAAAGATTAAAATACAATAAAGATTTAGATCAAGATTTATTTCAAATTAAAATATTATTTTATTCTTATAATAAATCATACTATTATTATTCTTACATATTTAGTCGGAATATTATTTTAGCTCTATTTAAAAAGGATTATTATAGTTAGTCATAGAGATATGATAATAATTCTTAAAGGGTTGGAATTCAATGGTATTTCTATGCAGTCAAATATGTGTCTTTGATATTTATTTGACTTTAAAGCAGTCTGTACACCTTAGTATGGGAACACAGTCGCATGATTAAATTTATTATTATTATTTTGAGGTAGGCAATTATTCATTAATAAGTAATTATTTGTTAAAGAACTTCTGAGATCAGTGATTATTATGATCATTATTATTTCATTCTTGCTTGTACTCACTTGGTATCCTCTTGTGGTGCTTAGTTTGATTGAATGGTCCCCTTTATGGCAGGTCACAATATATATATATATAATATTTTGTAAAAAAAAAAAATCTTATTTAATTTTATGAATAATGCACTAAAAACTAAAGTAATATTTTTTCCTGTCAACAACAATTTTGGGCATGTGGCATCCATAAATTAATTATTTGCCATTTTTAAAACTAATAATTGAATTAATTTATGGATGTGCCACTCTTTTATTTCATATAACATATAACAACTAAAATTTTAGCTGAAGAAATAAATATTTTAAGATTTTTAGTGTATTATTCATTAAATTAAAGCATTTTTTAAAAATAAAAAATATATATTATTTTTAATTTAATCGTTGATAGAATTAATATATGTTCTGAAATGCTCTAAGTCAATATTAAAAGTCAAGGAAATTTTTTTGTAATTCTCTGTTAAAATATATTCTCTTACAATAATAGACCATATACATATGCTCTGTATCATGCATAGTATCACTTGACTATTTCACTAACTTGATGATTAACTGTTTTGTGCCACTGCTTGTTAAGAACTAGATGAAGTTTTTTTTTTACATTTAAAAGATGGTGGAAATGGATGTTATATTTCTCATCACCATGAAGATTATGATGTAAAATAATTAGAAAGTAACTTTTTTTATTGTTTAGGTATTATCTCCGTCTCTAATACACTTATCTACAGTGGGTCAAAAACTATCCGATTTAAGATACTAAATGTACTCATCATTCTAACTTATAATTTATTTTCAAGATCCAGTTTTATTGTAAACAAAGGATGAGTTTTAAATTACCAAATCATGAACGTTCCATTGCAATGTTTCTATTTTGTTCCATTAATAAAAACATACTTTTTTGATTGTAAATCATTTAATTTTCCAGCTAAAACAAGCTGATCAAATGATCAGTTTTTCACTATTGTTAGTCTGAATAATTAATGATTACTGGTCACTTCATTGCATTTAAATCCTTAAAATCAGCTTCTGGCTTTGTCTTTATCAATGAGATTTTAGAATTCAAAAAGTCATCAAAGTTGGAAGTAATGCTATTTAAGCAAATGAATTTGGATTCCAAACCTATAATTTTCAGGCTTTTGACTTAAATAGTAAAATGAAGTTAAAGATGGTTGATTGCTTCCAATTTTGGATCCTAAAGCTTTGTAGATAAAGCAAAGGCCAGAAAACAGCCTGAAAATTAAGATGCAGTAGTGTCTGGAAATCATTGATGATTAACAATAGATAGCACTAAAGTAAAGAACTGCTCGTTTTACTATAATTTTTGGTTTTATATTAGTTGAAATATTATGGCAATATCCTACAGTAGATTAAAAAAATGCTTCATTCTCTTGAAAGTTACATGCTTTTTATTCAATCATTATTAGGGTAAATATGATATGAGAAAAGAGTTTTTTTCAACATTTGTAAATAAATTAGCCATTTTCTAAGATATGGGGCACTCTGTTTTTTCAAAACATCGACAAAAATTAAATGCCAAATACTTTAAAATATAAATCAAATACCATTATTTTGTATACTCATTCTTGCCAGATTAATGATTACTTGGACAATTATTAACTAAATGTTAATTTCATATTGTCTTAGGGCTAATCTTGCTTCTCAGTTATCTTTTTAAACATTTCATCCAGTCGAAGCTATTTCATGAGTTTTGATTGCTTTCTATACTTTTTTTTTTGTATCAAGCGTAAAAATTTAGTTCATAATACTTTTCTATTTAATGAAATCATCTAACAGTTCGATTAACTGGTTAATTTTCATAACTCATGTTTTTATTAGCACTTACTTTGAAAACTTTTAACTAATGTTATATGTACATAATGTAAAATCTTGGTATTTCCAGTGTTAAATAATGAATTGCATACTTTTGTTATAGCTCATACTATCTATTAGTTACAATAATTTAGTTTCAAGAAGTGTCAAATTATCAGTTGCTGAAATATTAATGTTTAACTATATTAATCACAAGTATTCTTAGGGTAATTGCTTGGGATCTTGTGATGTTTGGGCACTCTAGTGGCAGATATAATATTTTCATTTTATTAATTTGAAGTGTTTTTTTTTTTTAAAAAAATTACTTTATTCAACAGTGAAACTTTTAGCTTTGAGCTTACCATTTTACCACTATATCAATCCGCACACAATGAAAAAAATAAAATGATTTATCACTCAGATCATATGACATACGGACATCAGAAATGACAGAATTGAGCTTCGATCTAAGGATCTTTAGTGCTCTTGAATTTATCATTTTGCTACTGCATAAACTATATTGAGACAAAATTAAATGTTTATTTGTTTGTGAGGTTATTTTATGCTTGAACACCACAGGTATCAGATTTTGAGTTTCAATCCAGAAATTTTTAGCTCACAAATCCATTATTTTACTGTTGTGCTAAACCATGCAGGTTAATACAACAGTGTACTAAAATAACAAGTATAAAAATAATTAATTTAAAATTATATATTCCAAACTGTATTATTAAAAAATTTGTAGTAATTAAAAAAATGAAAGAATCATGCTTGGTTTTTGAAATCAAGTTGGCTATTAGTCTAGTTTTCCATGCCTGAATTAAAACTGCAATCCAATGATATATAATTGTCTTCCACAAATTTCATTATTAGTTTTCTCAATTGGAAATTCATTCAAGGTTTTTTTTTACACTGGTAACCTTTCAAATTTCTCATAAAAAAAAAAAAAAAAAAAGAAAATTAAGAAAACTCAACTGATCATAGCAAGAGTTTGAAATAAAACAAATTTTGAGTCCTTTAGTTTTAAAAAGCTGATTGAAATAAATTTACAAGAAGTTTAATTCTTTTTTGTGTTTATACATAGCACTAACATATCCATGATTTGAATAGGCATTAAATAAAAAATTCATAGATTTCATATGTACATCTAATTATAGGAACACTATCATGAATCATCTTTCAATTCGGTACTCATCATTATTGTATTGTTATATAATTGCATTTTTCTATTTTTAAGTTAATTATTTTTGTTGGTATTTAAATGTGCATAAATTAAAAATTAAATTGTATTGTGTGTATATATGTTAAACGTGTATATTATATAAGATTTGTTATTATCCATGATTTCAAGTATCAGTGGTAAAGTTTGCAATCAAATTGCAATGGAGGTGCATGATTTTTTTGTGGGGGGGAGGGGGAGTGCTGTATAAATTATATATTTTAGACCATATTTTTCTTAAATATATTTTTGAAACTATATGGACATTTTTTTAATAATTAAATTTAATCATTGATTTGTTCCAGTCATGCCACTGCTATATCCAGTCAAGGTTCTCACATACCGAGTATCAAACCTACAGTTGAACAGGGTGAAGATGAAGCAGCCATGCAACTTGCTTGTGCAAGTCAAGAGGAACCACCATTTCAGCCAATTAGTATGCTGGACTTATTTATTACTCTTCAGGTATTTTGTGCTTTTATTTATTGTTGTTTCTAGATCCAAATTATTTTTCCATAATTCCAGTATGTGTAGAGATCTCAATATAACAGCAGCAATGTTAAAGTATTAATATTTCCGATTATGATATGAAAATCGAAGAAGGAAAATTGATACTTTGTAAATGTTAAACTGATAAAAATTGATTATTGGATAGAATAACCTAAATGTTTGTGATTATGAATTTGGAAATAATGCAGGTGAACTGTTAGGAAAGGGAAACTGAAAGGACATTAGAATCATTGTATAAGATAAATTGATAGAATGCTGGATAAAATAGTAAAAATCAACAGAGTGAAGGATAAGATAGTTTTAGAGATTGCTTCTCCATAGCTACTAGAAATCATTTAACATTTAGTGAAATTTAATTTACTATTAATTATACCATCATCATTATTTTGAATCATTATTAATTCACAACAGGATGGTCTCCAAATTTAATGCAGTTTCCTATCTCTAGATCTCTTTTTCACATCATATAGCAAACTACTTTACTTCACCCATCCATTTCACATGTGATCTTTCATTTTGTTGTCTGAAGTCTCTGTATTTCTTTTCTGTTAAGAGTACAAATCTCCGATCATAAGAACTAGTAAGACACATTTATTAAAAACCTTTTTCAAATATATTGAGATATTTAATTTTAATACTGTTATTTCTACTAAAAGTACTCCATTCAAGCTTAATTTTATAATTAATTTCATCCATTGTGTTTTCATCAGTATTAATAATCTAAAGCAGTGGTCTTCAACCACCAGTCTGCGGACCAGCACCGGGCCGCAGAAGTTTTCTGCCGGGCCGCGCTAGACTGGCAAGAAAGTTAATAATAACAAAATAATATTTTAAACTTTTAATTAATATAAACAGTTTTTATTTATTTTTTCATCGCATTTTTACCCTGTTAAAAAAAAAGAAACAACAAAAACGAAATTTAATCAATCATACATAAATTAATTTGTTTTTCTATTTATCACAGATGTTTATGGAGGGGTAGAATTACATTTTTTATTATTTTTCTAAAAAATTCAAAATTAAAAAAAAAATAATTTTTTATTATACAAACTCCAGTTGTTCTTTGATAGCCAATCACGGCCGCTTATCGGCATTGTTTGTGTGTTAAAACAATAAAACGTAATGTTACCGGGCCGCAATTTTAAAAATATGGTGACTTTTTTTGATCTCTTAAATTTTTTCTACTCCCTCTGTTAATACAATATTTCATTTTTACTGTTTTTTTGGCTTTAACTTTTATTTTTGAAATAAATTTTTTTTACCTTTTTTTAAAAATAAAAACCAAAAAATAACTTCTGCCTCTAACTTTTTTACAAAGTATTTCTCAATACACCTCCCAAATAAAGTAAGATCAAAACTTTTGACTTTTTCAAGTTTCAGGTTTTGTTTAAAAATACGGCCACTTTTTTTTGGCCTGTAAGGCAATATCTTTTTTGCCTTTATTTGTATACTGCTAATATACTAAAACTTTTATTTTTAAAACCAATTTGGTAATCATCTGAAATCCGGGCATGGCCACTTGGGCCATTGATGCTATACAAAAATCAATCAAATATAACGTTACCGGGCCACTGCAACTTTTTTTTTTTTTATAGAACATGTTTTTTTTTGATTAAACAAATTTTTTATTCATTTACAACATGATTTCTTTTTTATTAAACAAATTTTTATATTCATTTTCATTGTTTTTTTTTTTAACCTGATATTTTTCTTTATCCAACAAATTTTGGTAATTCAATTTTTTGAATTTTAAAACTTTGGACTGTTTCACGATGAAAAAACTTGTTTTAACCACGCCGAAAAAATATAATGGGATAATTATTTGGGACTTGTTTCGACTTTGTTCTACCTTTTTTTTTGGTTGACTAAATTGTTTTTCTTCTTATTATTAAATCAAAACTAACTTTTGTGTTGTTGGGGGTTCAAAAATTGTTTTGAAATCCCCACCCTCGGATCAATAATTGTAACATAAAGTCAATAATTGTAACATAAAGTCAATAATTTTAGTTTTTTTTAAAGAACTTGTTTTCACTTTTTACTTTTATTTATATTTCGTTTGAATTAGCCTTTTTGCTTCTACAATAAACAGCTTTTTGGGGGGCTTTTGTACTGTTATTCTTAACAAAAATAGTCATTTATTTTAACCCTGATGAAAAAATATAATGCAATTATTTGGGTATTATTTCGAATTTATTCAACCTTTTTTTTTTTTTGGTTTGACCAAATTGTTTTTCTTCTTATTAAATAAAAAATAACTTTTGTGTTTTTTTGGGGATAAAAAATTGTTTTAAAACATACCCCCACACTCGAAAAAAGAATTGTAACAAAAAGTCAATAATTTACTTTTTTTTTTTTCAACAACTTTTTCTCACTTTTTACTTTTATTTATATCTTGTTTGAATTACCCCCCCTTTTTTTTTTTTGGCCTTCTACAATAAACTGCTTTTTGGAGGGGGATTTTGTACTTTATTATTAACAAAAAATCAACAAAAAAGGGCATTTATTTTAACCCCGCTGCAAAAAATATAATCCAAATACTTGTCAATTTCTAATAAAATGAAAAAAAAAAAGGACCCAAACTTTGGACTTTTTAAAATTATTAATTATTTTATTGCTGTAATAAAAAGTGGACATTATGTGCCTGAAAAAAGGACACAATCTCACACACTTTCTGTACTCGGCAATTCTGAAAAGTTTAAAAATTGCACGTTCTTCTCAGACCTTTTATTGGTCTCGTATATTTTCCACGCTAAAACGTGACTTAGCGCGTGAGCTTTATCGAAACGTGTTCGAACATACACTTTGCCAATTTTTTACATATTAACATTTTTTTAGGGAAGGGTGGGAACCATATGACAATTATTAGTAATTAACAACATTATTTAAATATAAATGACATTACTCTATTACGGAGATTTAAAAAGTTGTACCGACTTGAAATTCAAACACCCTCAAGCGATACGATAATCAGCTATGAATAGAACAAATACGTGTAAATAGCTTTGAATCACAAAACCGGCCGTAATATTTTTGTGCAATGACATGTAAAGCGGCATGCCATAATGGGTTAATACAATATTAATTGTTGTATTGGCCACAAGGCCGGCCGTAGAAAACAGCATTTTTATGTGTTTTGACACATAAACAATGCCCTAAGCGGCCGTGCCCGGATTTCAGATGATTACCACCAATTTTTATTACCTTTTTTTAAAAATAAAAACAAACCAAAAGTTACTTTTGTCTCAGTGAAGTCAAAGTATTTCTCACCCCTACCCACCCCCAAATTAAAATAAGATCTTTTTTGGCTTTAACTTTTATTTTTAAAACCAGTTTTTATTACCTTTTTTTTAAAAAAAAATAAAAACAAACTAAAAGTAACTTTTGTCTCAGTGAAGTGAAAGTATTTCTCACCCCCAAATTAAAATAAGATCTTTTTTGGCTTTAACATTTATTTTTGAAATCAATTTTTATCACCTTTTTTAAAAAAGAAAAACAACCAAAAAATTTCTGTCTCTAACTTTTACAAAGTATTTCTCAATCCACCCCCACCCACCCAAATTAAAATAAGATCAAAACTTTTGACTTTTTCAAGTTTCATTTTTTTTTGTTTAAAAATACGCCCACTTGTTTTTTGGCCTATAAGACAATATTTTTTTTGGTTTTATTTGTATACCAATAATATACTAAAACTTTTATTTTTAAAACCAATTTCTGTTAACCTTTTTTAAAAAATAAAAACAAACAAAAAATAACATTGCGATATTTTTTGGCTTTATTTCTATTATGCGATATATATTTTACCATTTTAAAAAGAAAAAATTTTCCTATTAATTACATTTTTTGATCCTTTCAACTCACCAGTACAAAAAAAAAATTATAATATCAAAACTTCAGACTTTTACACGTTTCGTTTTATTTTTTCAGATTTAAAATACGGTAATTTTTTTTTTGGTGTACGGTGATTTTAATTACGCGATTTCTATTTTGCCCTTACTACTATCAAAAGACAACCTCCATATATCTTGTATATTTAACATTAAATACAGATATTACATTTATCATAATCATTGCCATGTAATTACACTAGCTGATATTTCCAACATTCAGGTGAATAACATTTTATTCTTGCATGTTTTAACAATGAAATAATAAACATAGAAATGCAAGCACATTAATGAGAATGATTGTTATTGTACTGTTTCTGTGTTCAGCATGTGAAGGTAAGCAACACCATTACAATATACAATAACTAGTGTGCTGTTTTGGTCTGTTATAACAATTATGCTTATCTAAGGCTAAGCAGGTTACATCTTTAAGAAAAATTATCTGTAAACTTCTGCCGGTCCGCAGGTGTGAAAATGTTAGAAGACCACTGGTCTAAAGCAGCGGTGACCAACTTTTGTGTTCATAAGATCTACTTTTTATTTTAAAAATGTGTTGCGATCGACTTGTCATAGGTATAGTGTAAGTGGAGGGAGGTGTGAAATAAATACTATTTTTATATAATCTACCTAATAAAAAATAACAATTATTTAATGGGCCAAAAAACTCATGTCCAGGGGAATTAAAGCAACATGAGCAATTATTAACAATATTTATTAATTCAAATTAGCTATATTAAGTCAAGATTAAAAATATTTTCAGTAATGATATGTCTTAGTGGACTTCACCTATCTAGAATTGAAAAAAAATTTAGAACAAAAACAAAAAAACTTGAAAATCTTGACTTAATTTGTTTCACTCATTACCAGACAGCTCTTGCCAGATTGGCATCGCGATCGACCAAAATTAGCTTTGCGATTGACCAGTGGATCATGATCGACTTGTTGGCCACCCCTGGTCTAAAATATTTGTAGTTGTTAACTTTTAATTCATCATTATCAATCTTAATTTTCTTTTAAGGAAATCCATTAAACATTATTTCAGTTTTATTAGCATTAACAGTGTGTATTTCATAATATTTTATGTTATCAATATTAAGTGTAAGAATCTGTCAGGAGCAAAAACAGTTTGGATAAAAAAATGTAATTGTTTTAACACAAAACAGGTTAACTGTTTGAAAGGTTTTTTTTCATTAAGAAAGTTTGTTGAGAATTAACCTGTCATCCCTTTTCAAGCCATAATAAATCTGCTGTGAATTTTAAAACTTTTATTAAGTGAATATCTTTCGTTTCGACAATGTTTTGCTTCCTAAGGATGTGGGTAAATTATTTAAAATATAAATTGATTCAGGCAAAATTTATGCATTGTTGCTATTGATTCTAAAGAAATAATTGGATTGTAACTAGTGATCATAACTAAAAATAATTATTATTGAGAGCTGTTATCTGTATTAAATTGTGTAATTTTAAGTCAAACATTTTTGGAAAACCATAAATAATTATACACGTTGAGCTGATAATTTTGAGCGGCTCATGTTATATTCTTTATATATGTAAAAATCACGTATATACACATATATATTAGGCATAGAATAATAAATAAATGCTGTGTATATAGAAAGTTTTGTTTTTTTGCGGTATTATTTATTAGTTTTTATATATATATAGTGGGGTTTTGGCATTATTTATTGTTTTATTTTTAATGGGATTTTAAAAGAACAGAATAGAAAGAAGAAAAAAAAAAGGTAGATTAGTTATTTGTTTAATTGGATTGAGATTACATCGAAAGTGATATTAAATAAATTTTTTTAAAACAATTTCGTAATTAAATTTTCTGATTTGAAAAGGTGGGGGAAAGAGAGAAAAGAATTATAATTCTATTGTCGTGGCTTCTAGTTAGCTGGTGTTAAAAAAACTAAGAAAAAAAAATTTAAAGAAATGCAATCACTGGCTGGGAACGTGATCAGATAAAAGGACAATGGAAAAAGGACTATAAATAAGAGACAAACCTATTGTTTAAAATAATTATTAATTTTTTTTAATAACAGAAGAGAACTTTTTGAGAGTGAAAATAAAATGTTAGAAGGCTAAACAACTAAAATCCATCCCCAGCCAATTCCTGGATTTCATCACCGAGAAACCACCGAAGAGAAAGCGAAGCTAACGGGCGGAGAAAATTAGTTATAGTGAATCAACTCCCAAAGGATCCCAAGGAATGCGTACGGACACTGATCGATCAGGTTAATATAAACTTTGCTTGAACTATTGATTGCTAAATTTAAAAACACCTCTAATTGGGATTATATTTAATCAGCCACGAACTATAAGTTGCGACAATAGAAAGTTTTTTTTTTTTATATGCATATATTTATAATGCTTATGTTTACTTTGTCCAATTAATTTTATTTAAAATTCGTAATTTATTTATATTTAAATTTTTCTTTAAAGAGGGTTTTCAACTAGCTTTAGATAAAATTCAAGACTATAGGGGAGATTAAAAATAGAAATGATTTAAGAAAGCAAATGAAAAGTTTAAGGGTGGAGTAAATATTGAAAGAGAGGGTAGGGGTTCAGAGTAATTACTGTCTCCTAATAGTAAGCCACTTAGCCTCTGTACTGGTCAAGATTCGAACCAGTCTGGGACGCTTATATATATAAGTAAAAGCGCATGTTCCTTCAAGAACGAAAAATATGTTAGTCTTCACCTGTGTTGTTATTTTTTATTTATAAAAAAAAAAGAAAAAGAACGATAATGTTAGTCGGGTTAAGTTTATACAAAAGAGGGAGATAGAGAGGGTAATTATAAATGATTTGTTTCTATCAATAGTCTTGAATAAAAGAAAGGTATTAAAAAAAATTTTTTTTATAATAAAACTTATTATTTGAAACGTGTTTGCGTTTATTCCTTTAGCGTTTGTATGTGATAATAAAACATATGACCGTAGCATATACATATATATAAAAAGGGATTGCAAGGGAGGTTAGCTGGATCTGTCATACGTATAAAAATTAACAGCCGCGATAAAAGATTCTTCTAATTTCGTGATGTGATGTATTATGGCTTCTCCTTAAACGAAGTCAAGAATATCTCAGCAATTAAGCCCAGATAAACCTGTTAGCCACTTTCTTTTACATTCCCCACTCTAAATTTACCCATAATCTGCTCTATCCCATTTCCACAACATAATTTTTGTCAACTCTATAACCTTAATATCTAAATCCCCCTTATCTTTTCCCAAACCTAGCATAAAAACCAATAATTCACTTTCTGTATAATCACTCTTTTCATATTTATTTTTCCAGCTGTAATTAAAATTTTTGATTCTTACCCTACAAACTTTTAGATATGAAAAGTAATGGCACAATGTTTAGACTGAAATAATATACATCATTTCTAAACTGAGCTTATGTTTTGTTCCTCCAAAAACTTTTTTCTCTCTAATTTATAGTAGTATAGATTTCTCTGTCAAAGGAAATATCACCTACAATGAAACTTTTTTGGAGATCTGATAAGATTAGAGTTAAAATATATATTTAAAATATTTCTATTATGTAAAGTATTTTTTAGAAAAACAAATCGTTTTCAACTTCTATCAATCTGCTAGTTTTTTTTAGGTCTTTGCATATCCTAGACCCAGTTTGATTTCAGCTGCCTCTTTTTTTTATATCTTTTAACAATATAAGCCAAATTTATTTCATCCTTTTATTTCATTACTGATACTAATTTATTCTTTGTTTTTGATCATTTTATTATCCTAATATTTTGCTGAGTAATTTACAGTTCTCTATTATTCTTTTTTTGGGTGCATAGACATATTTTTTTCTAATTATTTTTACCAAATTCATTATTTCTTCAATGTGATTACAATTTTTTCCAGAGTATGTCCAATTTTTAATTTGTACTATCAATATTTATTTTCTATTTTTTTTATCAAATACCCATTAAACATTACTTTCCATTTTTTAACATTTACCTTTGATTCTTTTTTGGGAAACATAGATAAATCAGTCAAAGATCTGGATGTCTTAATATTTATTTTCTTCCTCCATGTTTTTCCAGTTTAATTCACAACTGTTTTTCTGAAAAATATTAATCTTAGTGTTGGCATGTAGTTTTTAACTACAATTGCATTTTAGTAAATATTCTTTAGAATTGGGTAATATCCTAGATGCTATGAAGCTTTAAACCTCACTGCTTTAGCATATAGTAGTCTAAATGCCTTTTCATAATGTATAAATCTAGTGCAAAACATCACACAACTCATTGATTCTACTGTAACACTTTTTAAACCAGTTCGTTGTTTGGTTGATTTCATACATTGAGATCCGATTTAAATTGTTTCAAAATTTTATCCACAAGCTTTCTCTTTTATTTAATCATCTGTGATGTTCTTTCTATGCGCAGTCATTCTTTATCATTCAATCTTTGATTAACTGTTCTGGAAAGTTTTTTGAAATTATTCTCGTGTTTATTAACACATTATAATACTTATTACTTCTAATGATTTTGTTAGTTTTGTAATACTATAGTATATTAGTTGTTTTTGCTATTATGAAATGTGTATGGGATTTATATTTTAGTTATTTTTGTGAATACTATAGTTGCTTCATCTTTCTTGCTTTGAATTTCTTCCCCATCAAAATTATGCTTGAGGAATCTAATATAGTTAATAATTTTGAATAAAAATTCTTTTTATTTGCCTGAAAGTTTGTGATGATGGTGTATTATTAGATGTGATATGTTGGACTATTTCCATTATCTATGAATGAATGTCAAATACAAACAACTTGTTAATAACACAATTCACCATCTACTCATAGATGATAGAAATAGTCCAACATATCACATCTAAAAATTCTTTTTAAGTTTGAATAACATTTTGCTAGCTCAGTGTTTAAATAGATTGAAGTGGTTTCATAAGCATCTATAAATGTTATATAGTTATTTATATTTTTTTGCTAGCCAAAATAAATTTCCAAATTAAATAGACTATGTTTTGACATTTCATCCATTTTCGACTTTTCTGCAATGTTCTGATATTTAACTTATTGAAAGTGAAGGTATGCTTGTATCTTCATTTTTACTAACTTTAAATATGAATACTATTATTGCATTGTTTCAGTCATCATCATTTAAGCATTTTATTGTATAATTTTTCGTTTTTTCATTGCTTTTTTAAAAAGTATTTATGATTCCATCATTTTCTCAATTCTTCACGTTTTATCTTTTCATTTAGAATATGTAATATTTCATATTGTGACTTTTTTATTATTATATAGTGTACTGTGTTTATTCTAGTACAAATTAAATTGGCAGTTTAGAAATCAAATTCTTAAATGAGAATATTTGATATTTGCTTAGTTTGATTTACACAATGTAGGTTATATACATTGTTTTTTTTTGTCTTAAAAATAACTTGAGAAAGGGAGAAAACTATTTTTGTGTGTATTAAATAAAAAAGATAAGAAAATATCTTCTTATCACAATAAGCCATTAGCCACACAAAGCGTAGCAGTCGATCGCTAATTAAAGATGGCGATCCAAGAAGAGAAAGCATGAATTTGAAGACAAAATTATACAAAAATTGAGCGGACTAATAGGTGTCAGCAGGTGATGCACAGAGAGAAAAAACAGTGATCAAGGATATAAAAGGGAAAGCACATTGGATAAAATAAAAAAAAAGAAGTGGAGAAATTTCAGATCTGTGTTTACAAGAAAATTAGTCATGAAAGAAAGAAGAAATAAAAATCCTGCAAAAGTCATGAAGAGCATGCTGGAGGACTCTCATCAATATGCTAGCTTATCTTAAAATGTGCGAGTAGAAGAAATCATTTGGCGGTGTTGTCTCGCCCGATGTTGCATAAAACCCCAAGTGAAGCCATCTCCTACAAAATTTAAACCCACAGATTATTTATGTGCTGCCCCAGTACCAGACTACGGATTCTCTCATTCAAAATAAATCCGTGCATGGTGTGCTATGTTAACTAACTTACCAGTAAGAAACTTTAAAGTGATCACTATTTGCTAAACTTTTTTTTTCTCCCTCAAATTAGGACAATCATATTGTTTGTTTAAATTTAACAGAAATCTTAGAAAAGGTTTTACCCTATTTAATCTCTCTTGTTATTATCATTGTTAAATTTATTGTTAGCCTAACCTTAGTAAAGATATTTTAGTAGATTAATAAAGGTAATAATACAACTTACATTGGTGTTAATTATTAAATATTGTTTATTGAAATTCTTAGAAAATTCGCCATGATGGCCAGTCATTGAATAAACTGCTGACTCTATTGGAAAATACAATCCTCTGGGTATTTTAAATAGGTCATTTAGTGTTCAGTTAAATAAATAAAGGTTGGTTTCCTTTCATATTTTTTCTTTCGTGAGTAGAATTAAATTGTTTAAAATAGGATCAAGTGACCAGGAAAAATAATTTCTGTGGATAAGTTGCTTAGAATAATAGGAAATTTATAATCTAATGCAATTTGGTTACTGAATACGAGACAATAGTGGACCAACTCGAAGCTTCAACAATAGCCACATCCTGAGATAAAAGATAGAATAATAAAAGGGTTAAAGATAGGTGGGCAAAAATCCAAGAATTAAAGTAACTCATAAGGTAAAGTGACAGCGGAGGGTGCAACTTCAGCAAATGTGTTAATAAAAGATAGATAATAATTAGAACCCAAGCAAAGTGTACGAATTAAAAAAAAAAATATTTTTTTTTAAAGATAGTCGAAACATGACGGAAAAAGAATCAAAAAGAGTAGACAATCCGATTAGCGAATGGGATGAGATAATAAATTTTGTGCCTCAAGAATGCCCAAAAGTTACAATATGGATTGATAACATGGAAGTGCGAGCTTTGTTTGACTCGCGCAGTCAAATATCAGTCATGTCCGAGACTGTATATACATGCATGATGCAACAAATTAGAAATGTTTAAACATTGCCAGTGAGAAAAACTCTGGTAACATTAGCTAATAATAAAAAGGCACAGATAGAGACAAAAAAAACAAGTATGGATACAAGTAAAGGTAGGGAAGAGAGATATACAGCACTTTCTTTTGATATTGAATGGGCTTGTATATGATGTAATCTTGGGGTCAGATTTTATGCATAAAACGGAGTGTGTGATTAATTACAAGAAGGAAATATGTGTTAAGGAGAAATAATAGAATTTAAGTAAAAAAAAAAAAGTCACTAAAAGAGGTATGCAATATAAAAAGTAATACAGAGGGGTGGGAAAAGGGGGTAAGATACTTATTAAAGATACAAAGAAAGTTTTTCGGATAAACCAGGTATAATTAAGGGTTATGAACACTGAATTAAGGTTACTGATGGCACACCATATCAGGTGAGGTCGTACCCTTACCTGACCAATATCGGAGGTGGAAAATCAATTGTCACAAATGGAGGAATTATAACAAAGGGGTTGTTGCCATATAATAACCCATTAGTTATAGTAAAAAAAAAAAAAGACTGGTTGGTCAAGCTATGCTTAGATGCGAGACAGCTAAAGAGGATCACCTGGCCTGACCAAAATGTACTGCCTCCAATGAACGAATTATTGAATAGATTCCGGAGCAAAGAAATGTTTTGAACATTAGATTTGACGGCCAGTTATTGGCAGATTAAATTGCACCCCGCCGACCATAAATATACGGCTTTCAGGTGCCATTTGGGTTGAGAAACAGCGGAGCAAGGTTGTTAAAGTGTTTAGGTTGATGTAATAATCGCATCGAAAAAACTAAAGAAACACTTAAGACATCTACGGATGTTTTTACAAGAATGCAAACAGAGATATGTCTTAATTTTAAAAAAAAGTTGTATAGCCGTGGCAGAAATAAGTTTTTATGACATTTGGCCAGTAAAACAGGAATTAAGCCACACCCTGACAAAATACAAGCCATCAGAGAATTCCCAGCTCCCAAGATAGTGAGACAAGTTGGGAATGTGTAATTTTTATAAGAAATTCTACCAGAACTTCGCAACCGATATGGAACCTCTACTGCAGCTATTGCGAAAAGATGTTCCATGGGAGTGGGCAGACTGGTACGATGCGGTGTTTGAAAGTATCACAGAGAAATTTTTTGAGTCAAGTGATGACCTCCACCCTGATTTAAAAAAAAGTTTTTAGTACAACATAAGTTGACAGTAGCGGATATGGACTAGGCACGGATGCAAACCTAGGAAGATGGGGGTCAAGGAGTTATATACCATATCAGTAGACCCTCAAGGGAGGCAGAACTAAACTATTCAGTGATAAAGAGGCATTGGCATTCCAGAGATTCCAACAGTTTCCGATAGGGTCTGAGATGGTAATCAGGACAGATCATAAGTTTGGAATTCCTTAATCACAGTTCTCTGTCTAATAGTAGGTTGATTCGCTGGAGCCTTTTCCTGCAGTAATTTAACTACTCCGTAGAATATTATAAAGGGAAGGACAATGTAGTGGCGGACGCTTTAAGCTGCAACCAGGGTCCAGGATCTACAGGGCATTTACGGACAGAAGACATCAGCTTGGCAGTGATAAATACAGAAATTGATGCTCCCGTGGAAGAGGAACTTGGGTGATAGGCAAAAACATGACACCAGATACCATCTGATCATGGATAGTTTAGAAAAAGGAAATATAGACAGGGGAAAAGAAACAATTGGGGTGAAAAAGAGGGGAAAAGGTATCGTCTGACTAAAAGTATATAGTGGTACTTAATGGATATAAAGGCGTAAGATCCCGATTGGTCATCTTCTACAGAATTTAAACCCATGGATTATTTATGTGATGCCCTACTACCAGACTATGGATCCTCTCATTCAAAATAAATCCATGCATGGTAGAACTTATAATGTGCTATGTTAACAGTAACTTACCGGTAAGAAACTTTAAAGTGATCACTATTTGCTAAAACATTTTTTTTCTCCCTCGAATTAGATATTATTTGTTTAAATTAAACGGAAATCTTAGAAATGGTTGTATCCTATTTAATCTTGTTATTATCATTATTAAATTCATTATTAGTATAACCTTAGTAAAGATATTTTAGATTAATAAAGGTAATAATATAACTTACATTGGTGTTAATTATTAAATATTGTTTATTGAAATTTTTAGAAAAATTTGCCATGATGGCCAGAGAAGGAATAAACTGCTGACTCTGTATTGGAAAATACAATCCTCTGGGTATTTTAAATAGGTCATTTAGTGTTCGGTTAAGAAAGGGGGGGGGGTTCAACCAGTGAACTCTCAAATCGAGTTCTGGCGCCTTAAATAAATAAAAGCTGGTTTCCGTTATTTTTTCTTTCGCAAGTAGAATTAAATTGTTTAAAATAGGATTAAGTGACCAGGAAAAATAATTGCTGCAGATCAATTACTTAGAATGATGCAGATAGTAAATTTTTAATCTAATGCAATTTGGCCACCGAATAAGAGATCGTAATGTATAGTAAAATCCTAATTATACTGTGAACAGTATAATAGTTTTTTGCTTTTTATTGCTGAAACATTTGTGATTTTTTTTACTTTTCCTTGGCATTTCAAATATATTTATTTTTCATTAAGTTTTGTATCTACCCTCATTATTTTGATCCCTAAACTTTTTGTTCTGAAAGCTTAGATTTAGTTGCTTTCTTTTGTACTCATTTCCCTCTATAATAGTTGCACAAATATTCCCATTAGCTACAGTATTGTACGTTATAAAAATATGAAGATAATCTTTATATACATGTAATTCTAAGTATTATGGATTAATGTGAAACAGCTGCATTTTTAGAATTATAAAATGATGTATTTTATTAGTTGTAAATAATACTAAATACTTTGATCTTTATTAACTGCAACTGAATTCATGTTAAAGTTCATTTAGTCTAGTCATTAAGAATTCAGTTATTTAATTTCATAGGTAATTGCCATCTGACAAATTTTGTAAATGTTTTTTCTTTTTTAATTGACTATTTTGTTAATATTATCTAAATTATTTGACATATCTATATTAAAATTAAAGAGTTAAAAGTTCCTTTGTTCCTAAAGATTTCATTTTAGAAATGAAAAATATTTGTAAGCATTGTTGTGGTGAAAAGCAAAAGCAAAAAAAAAAAAAAAACTCATTGAAATTGATGCTTATTGCTCTTAATTTTATAAGAAAGAAATTGATATCAAATTTTTCAGATTTAATCTTTTTGAAGTAATAATTTTTATATGTGAATTCATTCAGAAATATTACCAAATTCACCACTTCTTTTATTTTGCTATAATATCTTATATAAATGCAATGTTTTTATTTTATTTTTAAAAAAATAAAGTAAAAGTGGTTCTGAAGAAGACTGCGGGACAGTTGAAGCACAAGATTGTGTATACTTCTATGTACAATAAAAGGTTTTTGCTAAAAAATGTTTAAAGAACAGTGGATAAATTGGATTTATATGTGAATTCATTGTTTGTAGAGTTGCTAAATTAATAGAATTAAATGATTATTTAAATAAATTATTTTATTGATACTTTTTTTTATAAAATCAAAGTCCATTGGCTGAGTAATAAATTTTACTTAAATCTTTAAAGCAATATGGAAGACCACATAATGTTCAGCCACTAGAGATAAAGGTTTGAGCTTCAATCTGGGATTCTTTTAGTATTCTAAATTATTTGATTACTGGAGGAAAAAGATGAACAGGTCTAATGCAGCTAACAACCTACAATGGTCTGATTTCTTATATAAATAAATAATTGAAAAAATAATCAAAAGATTTTATAACATTTACACAGATTAAATCATTCAACCAAGAAATCTGCAATTTTTATCATTTATATATTTTCGGTTTTTTTTTCTTCTGATCAAGTAATTTTTCTATTTTGTATAGCACATCTTAAATTATACTGAAAATGACTTTTTAATTAATGTTTATGTATAATCTTTTGTATATATTTGAAACTGAATAGCTCATCCTTATCTAAATCAATGTTTCTCAGTTGCTGGTATGCAAAAAAATTTGACCGATCCACAAACACAATATTTTAATTTGTTTATCTCATTAAATTTTAATTTATTATCATGTGCATAAATTAAAATTCAATTTATTTATATTATGTTTTTTTATGTTGTTATCTATCTAACTTTTCATCTTAAGGGAAACAGTGATCTAGATAAGCAATGGGAAAAAATAGATGTGTAAAAACTGTCTTTTGTATTTTTTAGGTACATAAAAATGCTATTCCATCCCACAGTGTGTATGCAGTAAATATTGAAAGAATACTCAGCCATTTGTGGCATCCAAGTCTTGACCAGTTAGAACAAGATAACATTCATCGGCAAGAAACCATTCTCAAAAATCAACTTATGAGTAGTTTTACGTAATTTATTTTTAATAGAAAATATTGTAAATATGTATATATATATTTTAAATGTGAAAAATAAGATTATTTTTATACAAATTCTGTAACAATTGGTATGCATACTAGAAATAATTACCTCATCCCCTCCAATAAAAAAAAAACCCAAAATAGTTCTGTAACAATTATTAAAAAAAATAGCATCCAAGGAATTAGATTTTGAATGTAGATTTGTGAAATGTAATCTGGACCTTAAAAAAAGTATTTGCTTATAAAAAATTTAAATGATAAAATTTTATACAAGAGACTTTTTAGAAACCAGCTATTTGCCGGAGAAATATTAAATAAATAAATACAGGGGCAAATCACAACTTTTGAATTAGACTTGTAATATGAAATTATAATTCTAGTCTTTAAATTATTTTGTATTACCATCAGGTTGTAGATAATCTATTACATTAATATCTAATTTTATTTCGGTGAAAAGTATAAGAAAAGCTTTTAAAAAAATTGCAAAGCCCAAAGATTTAGAAAGTATTTGGACTTTACGTTTTTTTTTGTTACTATAATCTGTTATAATATTTTATATAAAATGTTTTATTTCTCAATTCCAGTAATAATCTTGCTTTATGAATGACTTTTTAAATTTAATTACTTTCATTAAACAAAACAACAAAAAAAGACAATCTAATATTTTTCCCCTATGCATTAGACATTATATTAACAATTGTAGATCTGGGATCTCATTGCAGAACATGAAATTATTAACATTAAATTTGCAGATAATCATGTTCTGATGATTTTTGTCTGCATTAATCTCTGTTAATACTCATATGCAGTTTAGAAAACTTAAATTTAATTATGTTTTTTATCAAGATTTTATTTTAGCATGAGATTACTTTTTACCATCAACTATATTATACTAACTTTATTATTATTATTTTTGATGCAATTTCACAAAAACAAGTACTTATAATTTACTTCTTTTGAACTATAATTATAGTTAGTGTTAATAATTTATTTTCTAGAATTGTAATTTTTTAATTATTTATTTTTTCTAATTTTAAAGTTCTAAAGCTCATTATGTCACTATTAAAAAAAGCAATATTCAAAATTTTTATTTGAAATGTTATAAAATATATTTTGTTACTTTTTATTTTAATTTTGAAAGATAAATTCATAGAAATAAAAAAATATATATATATATTTTTAAACAAATATATTAAAAAATAAAGTCTGAATGTTTATTTTCAAATGTAGTCAAGAAATGCTTTATTTAAAAATAGAGGCCATTAATTGATAGAAAACATATTTAATTTTTCTTTTCTTTTGATAGTAAGTGATAATTGTTTGCAATTTCATAAGCTAATAGTTGCATTTGCAAAAACAAAAAATCTTTCCTTGGATAAATATCACCAATATTCATAAATACTATAGTTACAAAGATTTAATTCCTGTAAAACTACAAAACATATAATAATAAAAGATATGTATTTCAATTTGATTGTCTTTGTAATATTTGAGTAAACAGAAATAACATAATTGTAATGTGATCCTAATATTTTAACAATATAATTCTTTATATTCAATTAGATTTTAAATTTTCCAACTTTTTTTTTTTTTTCTAAAAAAGAATTTTTAGAAAAAGGAAAAGTTATTTTCTATTGAGGGGTGGGGTTGAATTCAATAAATATGATAATCTAGAGGGGAGGGATCTTGGTATATACTAGAAATACAATTATATAAATCTACAACAATAAGAGAAATGCAAATTTTTTTTTTCTAAATAAGATGTTCAATAAAAATGCTCCCATACACAAAAAAATCCACAATAGAACAATTTACTGTAAATATAAAAAAAAGTATTTTATTCCTTAGAAATAAATTTTTACATGAGGACAAATATACATAAGAATTTTCATGATATGCCTTTATAAACAGATGAGTATGTATGTTATCTGCCCAAAGGTAGGAGGAGTAACCAGGCAAGAAGATATGATTACCAAGCAATAATACTTGTTTCTTTGAAACTGATAGTTTCTCATCGCTTGCTGCTTCTTTAACACAACTTATTTTAGATTTGAATACTTCGAGCTGTATTATAAACTTCAATGAACCCGTTTCATCATTAAGATGCACCCACTCACACATAAAACAGATTTAAACATGTAATCCCATGAAATAAAACCAACAATATTTTAAAACTGCAAAAGTTTAAAATCTAAATTTAATTACTGATGAATATAAATGACGAGAAAGTAGTTTAAATTCATATTATATTATCTTTAAATAATAATAAATTAAATTGCAAATTTTATTGACAAATATAAGATATATAATCAGATAAAGAGCTTCACAGTGCAATGGTAGAGTATCCACCTCCCTGCCCATGATCTAGGTTCAAATCTGGGCCAAGCAAGTTTTGACAGGCTTGGAATTTTTCTTCCAGGTAGCTCGACCACAAAATGGTTAATAGATGATTATGTAGCTCTTAAAGATGGAAAAATGCTTGGACTCTTATCACCTAGCAGTTGCAAAGTCTTATGAGTACTGCCTACAATAGGAGAGGTATTTGCCTTACAAGGGGTTATTTAAGATATTTTACCTATACCATTTCCAAAATGAAAATTTTTTTTTCATGGAAATGAAACCAAATGGACAAGTGCATTTTGGCTGATTTCATTAGAGAAGAATTTTATGTAATATACATGAATTGTTTTTATTTAAAGGAATGATGAATTTTAAAGAAACAGCTTTTATTAAATTTTACAATTTTTATAAATATAATTAATTAACTTAAAAAATTTATAGCCCTTGAACCAATCGGTCAAAATATTTCCTTCTCTTTTTATCACACTGTTCAGAGTAGGATAATAATTTAAAAAGTATAAGAAAATTCATTATGATCATTAACAAATGAATTACAGACTGTCATGAGTAAGTAACAACAAAGTAGACGAATCAATCAGAATGTTTCCTGCTCTTTTTATCACTATGTTTAAAGTGGTATAATAATTTAAAAAGTATGAAAAAATATCTCGTGCTCTTTAACAAAATGAAAAAAATTATAAATTACATTAATTACAGACTTTTCACGAGTACTAACAACAAAGTGAAAATCGAGGGAAGAATTCACTGGGAGTGGTTTATTCACACTCATCAATGCTGAAATGATAGATTAGGCAGATGATGACAATGATAAACTACAAAGTATTTTTTATATTGAAAGCTATTAATAGAAATTTGTGTCAAATAACATATGCTTTATAAAAACATTTTCAAATGCAATGATGCCCGGTAAATATGATCATTAAAAGATGAATTTTAATGCATAACAATAAAATACATTGTCTTAAAGATAGATAAAATTTGGCAAATAACATTTAAAGTGAACATTCAGCAACTGTTAATCACACTTATTTTAGTCTGAACAAAATTACGAGATGGTACTTCCAAATTTCCACAATCATTAAATTTTATTATTTTGGGCATGAATGAATACTTAAATCACAATTGGCTTATTTCATTTTGAATAAATTCAGTAATTCTGCCTTATTTTAGGCAAGCTTTCATATAGGTATTTGAAACTTCAGACATCAAATCTTATATAATGTACACTTTTAATATATATACACATACTTATGATATAATTTAATTTTAAAATTATAAATATTAAAATAATAATAATAAAAAAGAATAAGTCTTGAAAAAACAATACAATAACAAAGTGAGAATCAGCACTCGCAAACATATATACTCGTTTTTATTGAACGTTAGCATATTTTTCTTTTACTACTAAATTATTTTCTTTTTTAATCTTTATAAAGGAAGTATTTGCTATTAACTTTTTGCTTAACTCACAATAAAGATATTATGATTGTAAAATAATGTTTACACTATGCTAGCTATTGTGACCAAATGCATGAAAATTATGAATTCATATTTAAGAATTTTTGATTTAATATATTTTTTTCAAACTGGAAGTTATTCAAATCATAGACAATGTGTTTATGGTATGGCAAGATTGTAAAGACATTTTAAAATAATCAATTGACGTATTTTTTACCTATCATATTTTATCAATTTTAATTGAAAGAAGCTGTTTAACTTATTGAATAATTTGTCATTTTAGTTTTTTCTTATAAAACAGTAAACAAGAGGAAAAAAAAGTGAAGCAAACTTGCTGGCATATTGAATTATCACATGATCTCTGTTGATTTGGTGAAACAGTCTAGTCTGTAGGACTTTACACAAGTGAAAGTACTAAAACGTTGGTATTCAATTGTACTGTTTTTTTACAGATGGAAATTTACTCATAATTAATTTATAAAGATGGGTAAGTGCATATGTAAGAAATATCTTGATATTTTGTCCGATTCTGAATGACTGGAGGATTCATCGCAACATTCAAATAGAAATTTAATTGTGAAAATATGTTGTCTTTCAAGTTTAAGTATTACGGAAAAAAAAATCAATATATTTGTTTAGTTATATCTATGATAAACTTGAATTTATTCAAAATAACAAGCTGTTAATTGAACCTCAAAAGCCACTGACTCGTTCCTGCCATCTCAAAGAATTTTATCTCTTACTACCAATTGCATTGTCTTCATAGACAAAAGCTGTACTCGGTAAATTCATCTTATTCTTTGTATATCAGCATTTGCATTAGTATTATACAGACCATCTCCATTTCGAAGCTTCAGAAATAGTTGATTTAAGTAAAAAATATACAATTGTTCCAACATGATTGATAGAATTTGAGAGCATTCAAGTTTCCCAATTCAACCAAACTAAATAAGCATTAAAACAAAAACTCCAGCTGTGATTAGTTTGTAATACATCCATATATATATATAGTGAAGAGGATGAACATTATCAAAAAGAGCGATAAATGATTAATCTATTTACATATTTATGTATAAAACAATTTCTTTTAATTATTTCAATTATAAAAGTGATTAAGTAAATAATTAATGAAAGGTTATAATTTTAATTAATAAACAATTTAATATATTACAAAGTGAAAAAAAAAACAATAAACAGCTGCAAATAATCTTATGTACAGCAAGATGATAAATTAAAATACACTTATGATTATTTCAAAAACAAGCAATGTACATTTAAAACAAATAATAATAAACAAAAATGTATACCTTTTTATTTATTTATAATAATAAAAAAAATTAATGAATAAATTACGTAATATGTTTAGAAATAAATTACTTAGCATTTGATGCACATGAAACTGTCAATGATTTGCAATTATATACAACCTCTAAATAAACGTATATATAAAATAATTGTCCTGTACACGTAATTGTCACTTCCCCCCAATCATTGTAGATCTCTTTTTCTATTCATTATTTTCCTCATGAAATATTCCTAGCCATTCGTTCTTTGTGATAATTTTCAAACCTTTTCCTCTTGTGGCTATTGTTTTTTAGAATTCTTTTCATACATTCTTAATCTAAAGTAATTCCTCAAAATATATATATATTTTGACTCTTATATATAATACTTTTTATATTTCTAAGATTATCTTTCCGATTTTTATTTTTTCTATTTCCCTTCAAACCTATATCTTCACAGTTTCCAATCTTTTCCTAATTTCTCGCTTCATAAGCAACTCTAAATGAAACATTTTAAATATCTTTCCTCATTTAATTAACTTTATAGGCATTCAAAAGCATTATACCCGCTTATTAACCTTTAACTTAATTATTTTCATCCACCTTCACCACTTTATTTTTGGTAACTTCATCTTAAATGTTTTAAAAATTTCATACATCTTAATTTTTTTGTTAAATTTACCATTAATAATCTCACACAAAGGGGAAAAAAATTTGCAAATTTTATTGAATCAATAAGTGTTATGCTCAAACATTAAATTTGAACTTGGCCCTGTCACAGAAAAAGATCGGGCATCACTGTTTTAGGAAATCACTGACATTGTCCAATATGAACAATTATGTATATGAGTTGCCTGTGATAATTTAACACATTGTATTTTCCATAAGCAGGAAGTGATCTAATGTTCATTTCCCACTTGAGATTCAGCACAATGCCAATTCCTAAATTAAAACTCAATTTAGGCTCGAAAAAAACTTCCCCTTAATTATTGAGAAATATTGGAATAGAAGAAATTAACCATTGATTTAGTCAATCCCCAGGTGGAAATTTTTTTTACAAGTTTTCTTTCTTACACTGATTTTCCAATTACAAATAACTAAATACCTTATATACAAATCAATACTGCAAGGCTGGGAATTAACTATCCAAGACATGAACCACAGCTCATGGGCACAGTAGACTAAAGCATTAACCATTACACATCTATGTCCTTGTACACAAATATATACAAAGAGAGTACACTGCCTAAAATTAATTAAACACATGACATTATTAAGCTTGTTAATTCAGAAGCATACAAGTAAACAAACAAATGTCCTTTTTTATAAGTCCATTGGAATTTTAGCTCAAAAAAATAAACATGCATTTCCAGAAAAAAAAAAAAAATCCAGATTTTCTATTTCAAAATACAGCTTTGTAATGAGTGATAAAGATTTCAATTAGATATTAATCATAATCATTGTTTGAATATATGTGAATACAGGGAGAATTCCTTTGTTTGTTATAATTTTGGAGCATTTAAAGCAAATAAAAAAAAAAAAGCAGATCTAAATATTTTTAGTAATAATTATAAAAAAACAAAAACAAATTTTACATTAATAATAATAACTGAAAAATAGTCTTGAAAAAACTTTGAATGAAATTATAAATAAAATTTCCATCAACTACTTGCTCCACATTCTGCCATCAAAGATCTACTGACGAGAGATTACACTTACAATCTACATAAATATATAAAAAACATCAAAGTAAACTACGTATCACTTCTCCACAGTTTAATAGTTTTATCATTTTCTAAAGCAGCAGATGCGATTATATTTTCGGTAGGATGGCAAGCTGTACATAAAACCACATCTATTTAAAAAAAAAAGTAAATAAATGTAAATCATAATTTAAAATGAAATAGAAAAAATCCTGTAGAAATTTTTTATTTACCATTGTGTCCTTGTAACTTCTGTACAATTTCTTTGGTTTGAAGATTCCAAATATAAATGATATTATCTTCTGAACCAGAAACTATCCACTGAAACATAAAAAAACAAATTTTAGTCAACTCAAACTATGGCTTGAAACATTAAAAAAGAACATAAAAGTTTTAATCTAATTGAGGTAAAGTTATTTGCCCTCTAAGATTGATAACATTATGGGATTAACCCAGGGAAGAAATGTAGACTACAAAATTCA
Organism: Epiperipatus broadwayi; assembly: GCA_028023455.1. NCBI lineage: Eukaryota > Metazoa > Onychophora > Udeonychophora > Euonychophora > Peripatidae > Epiperipatus > Epiperipatus broadwayi. Next base: position 1,231,791 of record JAQFVV010006308.1, on the reverse strand, counting down.
AAATGCAAAGATTGCAATCAATTCCATCATTTCTGGCTATCTAACATCGTGAATTTTTATATAACCTCCGAGCAACATTTAATTTACTGTATCAAGAGCAACAATGCTTTTCAAAAAAAAAAAAAAAAAAATTGATGTCAGATAAAAGAACATATTTATTAATGCAAAAAAAAATATATTTATTAATAATAATAACAACAACAGTAAATAGTTGCTGAGGAAGTTATAATATTTGAGCATTAGAAATAACAGCTTGAGCGTGGAGACTAAAATGAATTATTGTATGGTAATCACTGACTACTCAAGCTTACAATAGGTGTTACAGAAGAGCCTTAAACTGCATATTACGAAAACATTCTATTTAAATGAAAATAAATGATCTTTTAAATTTTTTCCCCCCAAGAGCAGTTATCTTCATCTTTCTCTAGTCAGCCACTATAAATTTGAGTATTCAATGGACACCAGATGGCATGATAAAAACCTCATTTATAAACTGGCTTTTGTTTTCTTCAGTGAAAATTAGGAAAGTTGGAAGTAATGCACTTATATATCTAGCAGCCACCTTTTACTTCTTTATGCTATTCAAGCGAATAACATGATGTTTTAAAAATCCTAAAGTTTTAAACCCAGACCAACTCATAGTTATATAAATCTGATGTCAGGTCAGTTTTTTTATATTGTAGATGGCTGTTATTGTTAATTCCATTTTTAAATCTTAATCTTCACTAACAAAGACGAAAGTGAAAAACTGGTTAATCTGAAATAGTGATAAAGGTCTGAACCATCTGATGTCCATTAATTACTTAATCTTGCAGTAGATGGCTCTAGAGTAGATGAAGAACACTGCTCTTTAAAGCATATGATTAAACAAATGTGAATTCATGTAATGTAATTCGTTATATTTATTTAGTCATTCTTATGATCATAGATGATTAACTGAAGACCACTAAAATTGTTTTTTCTTTCCCTCTATTAATCCCCCCCCCCCCCAGATAATTCATATTGTCTATTCACTCTTATTGGCCTATACAGCATTTTCTATAGTCTTAATAATCTCTGGCCCTAGTGGCCTATTTTTGCTAGTATTTCAGTTCAATATTTTGTTAATTTAAAGTGTGATATACAACTAATCACATTAGATAATGTCTCATCAGTTGACAATGGTTAATCCTACAGCAACACCGGACATGAGATTTCATAATGGTATGAAATTTGATATTTTATTCTTGAACATAAAATTATGATACTAATTTTTTTGCTATAATCTGCATAAACTGAATAGATATTTTATAGAGAAGAGTGATAGATTTATCATTGACCTACTGAAACAGTAAGATTCGTATTCGAATCTTTAAGTTTCACCTTTTTCTATCGTCTCTCACTCACCTGTCTATCCTACCCAAATTTAAACTTTTTGGTATCGAATTGTGTGTGTAGCAATATTAAAAATGTATAGATATATGTAGAATTCACCAAAAACACGCACACATTTCGATCTCAAATTTAAAGCAATAAATAAAGATAAATAATATGATTTAGATTTTTTTTAGTTATATAATTTTGTATAATTTTAATCATTTATTTTGGATTATAAAGTTCGTTATTTGTTGCTGTGCTTAAATTTCATTTAATAATAATTTTAGAAATCTGATGTAATATTTAATTAAAAGTAAAAATAATCGTATGTTCTCTTTTTATCTTTGAAATGTTAAAAGCATCGGTCGGTGAGAGATAAAGGATTAATTAAAAAGAAAAATTCGCTAAAATCTAATTGCAAAAACTAAACGTAAACAATAGAACGACAGTTTTCTCTAATTAGAATTAACAAAAATGCATTGATTATCCTCAGGGCAGATTAAGTGGAATCTAAAAATACACTAACAAAAATGTAAAGATAAGATCTAAGAAAGGAGGCCATTTTAGACTTTCTAGAGACTTGGCACTTTAACTTTAGCTTTACTCTCAAGCAATTGAGAGTCTCCAAGACATTAAATAAATTTTTCCTGCCACGGTATGATCGAGTAAAAGCGCCCAGACTATTCTTCACCCGGGAATGGCCTATCGGATGCCAAACCTTCCACTGCCCTTCATAAATTCAACCACAAAGATCTGCTGCTAAAATAATGAGAAAGCTGCTGCTGCTGTTAAATTAAATGAACCACCTAAATACAGGAAAGAACTGCTAATCATGAACAATTTGCTACTAACCAATGGAATCGGAAAACTTCTCATAAAACAGGTACCTGTGTCCAAATTCTCTAGAGTACTCTACTAATATGCTATAGCTCATTCTTCATACTACTTATATAACTTATAAAATGTAAAATTATCATTTGTAAAACTAAAATTTAATAATTAATTTATTGTGTAAATTTCTCTAATAATCTAGCTTATCTCACACTATCTTCTGGGTACGTATTTCTAAAATCTACATTTTATCATATAATTATCGCATGCTCATAATTTTCTAAGTACAAATCTATGATCGCTTGAAACTGTGGATGCGTGTCAAATTTTCATTAATATTTACTTTCATAAATAACTTAATATTTTCATATAAATCGACACGCATTCAATGCTTCCTTTATTGTAATGTAAGGGTCTACTGCTTAGCAAATGGCTGACATATTAGTGTAATAATCACCCAGTTTTTATATGTTTTACATTTTATTAAATCTCGATTAATAATTCCATAAAATTGCATTTCTTTGAGAGTCGCAAACGTTCATTATTAAATGTTGATAATGTAGGGCCGAGTTAGAAAATATATTTAAGTCTTAACAGGATTGTCTGTACATTATACATGTGTTACGTTTTAGAGACGTGATGACCCATTACAAGTCGTGAATATTCCGGATTCTATAGGGTTGAAATTAACCCCAGTCATCCTACACAAGCGGACATAATAAATGCTCCCGTAGGGCTTGACAACCGGCATGCAGCCAGCAGGCAATTTCGGCACGAACCGCTTGTCCCTGGTTATGCTTATGTGACACCTTACTTCTTTGGGCGGATGGCAAATGCCAGCCCATCATTCTTATAAACTCATTCACGGCTTTACAGTTTCAATATACTGCCATTCCATATCGCCTTTCTAAAACGTACGTGTTTCTTTAATTAACTTTATTATTCTATGTATCACTCCGTCCCTGCATTAGTGGCATAACTCACTCTCAAATAAATGTTTGCCCTAGTTGTTAGTAAATATTTTAATTAAATAAATATATGTCCACCGCTACTCTTATAAATTTTACTTTAGACTCTTGCATTGCAAAGGTATAAATCCCTCAAGGCATGCCTTAGAAATACTTGCTCGAGAATTTTAGGTAGCTAGATTACGTCATCAAATAAATGTTTTTCTTTTGTAAACATTACAGTATCGGAAATACCGCTACTGAGGTCTTAAATATAAAATATGTCTAAATAAATAAATGTATTTCTTTAATATATAATAGTATCGGAAAATCCCGCTACTGAAACTTTAAATCTTAGCAAATATTACTAGTAAATGATTTATCATTAAAATGTTTTAAATAAATAATTTCAAACTACGTCTGCAGTTACGTTTTATTTATTCGATACCCATTCTATATAATATTTCCTCGATTATGTAAATATGAATGTTTAATTAATATTAGTGTGATTATTGGCTAACTCGAAAATAAAATCATGAATCTCTTGCATATCCCTGACCACCGTGCCTAAAGAAATGTTTACTAATGTCGCATCAGATGCGTTGTTTCGTAGATTGTATTGTGGAACCGATAAACTATGTTCGAACTTAGTACTATGGGTGGCTTCGCTACCTAGATGGTGCTGCAGTTCTGTGTGGTGGTCGAATTCTGCACTATGTTAACGAGTCACACGTTTTCTGACTGTTACATAGTATAATTTTTTTTAGCGTTTGGCGCCAACAAACGTGGAGGCTTCGATTATAAAACCCATATATACCCTGAGCAAAAATATAACGCATATAAATTTCTTTTAGCGTTCGTTACCGAGTTAGTTAATTATTCTATATATATATATACGAATTTGTTTTGATAAAAATAATGGAAAAAAATAAATCGAGTGAAATAATGTGGGTCGAGTGAATGAAAGGATGGTAGACATAATAACAAATTTAAGGAAAGCAGGGATGTGTATATAAATTAAGAAGGAACGAAAATACTCGGATCTAGTGAAATATTTTTTTTTATATATATATATGTCAAAAAAAAAAAAGTAATCAGTCGCTAAATGAGAAAGCAAGTAGCAGTAAATATTTTATTAAAGTACTATTATGTATATCGTAGACAATAGTGGCTTGTTATATATGTTAACGGTATTGCCATACATGTTAACATATTTTATTAAAGTGCTATTATATATATATAGACAGCAGTGGCATATTATACGTGTTAGCAGTAGTTCATTATAATGTATATGTTAAGTGCAGCAATATAGAAAATATAGATAGGGCAATGTAGAGTAGGTGAGGGCAGTGAAAGTGTGTGATAGGACCAAGATACCGGTGGGGGATAGTCTAATGCTAGTAATATAAGATAAATAAATAATATTAAGAAAATGAAAGCAGAAAATATTAATACAGAGCAAGTAGATTTATCTAAAGCTTATGGAGGGTCAATGGACTTTAATTTAAAGTTGCTTGAAATACTTATACAGAATAGGGAAGAAATGACGAAAATTTATGAGGAGGAAGCGAGAAGAAGAGATGAAGAATCAAAAAAGATACAGGAAGAAGAAAAGATAAGAGCTAAGAAGTATCAGGAAATTCAAAAATCTGTCTTGAGAGAGTTAGGAATGATAGCAAAGGAATATAGAATAACCCAAGTCAATAAAAAGGAAGAGGCTAAATATTTGGAAAATGAAAGGAAGTTAGTAAGATCTGATGAACCTATGATAATAGAAGAACAGACAGTGTAATAAATGTAGATAAGTGTGAAAAGCAAAGAGACCTCATTCCAACAAATGAAGGCCCACAAAAACCATTGAATGAAGACAGCATTGAAAAGGAAACAAGCATATCCGGAGTTAGTAAAAAGGAAGAAGAGATCACAGATATGGAAAATGAATGGAAGTTAGAAAGATCTGACGAACCTATGATAATAAATGAGCAAATAGACCTCATTACAATAGATGAAGGCCCACAATAACTGTTGAATGAAAGCAGTAAAAAGGAGATGAGCGTAGATGGGAACGAAAATATAGAAGGACCAAAGGTCATGGAAGAAATCATAAAAATGGACAATGGACACCAGAGCTACTTAGCAAAAATGATCCACATTAAAATCATTATTAAAGGAAAGATAGAGGAAAACCCTCAAACCCACTTAGAAAGCTTACAAAAGGTCTCCCAATTTTATAAGAAAGGATCAGATTTACAGATAGCTACGGCCAGTTACCATCTGCAAGGCTCTGCCAAAGACTGGTGGAATATGGGAAAATGGAAATATAGAACTATCCTATGTAACATGCCACTAACCATCCAACCATTAATGACAGGCAGTCGAATGAAAGACATAGAGAAAATGAGTGAATTTCTTATTACATTGGATTTTAAACATTGGGCCAAAGAACCACCTGATAGAAGGCAAAAATTAGAAAACCCAAGGCCGCAGTCATTGACGATGAGAGATCGATATTATCCACCTGACCCGGGGTTGTAAAAATATTTTAGACTCTTAGGACGGTTATTAAACGTATATAAGAATATTAAAACGAATTTGGTAAAATGAATTTGGTTGAATGGAATTTACATTGGTTAAATAAGACTTTAGATAGAAATTTTGTTATATATATTATTGTTTTAATTACTATTACTCTTAAGAATTTTTTTTATATATATTATATTAACTAATCTTACTCTAAGAATTTTTTTTTATATATAATCAGTTTAACTAATATTACTATGATTTTTAACCAGACACGGCCAAATTAGGCCATTTTAAATTAAACTATAACTTCTGGATCTGGGTATATAAAATATTCGTTGCGTCATGTAATCTCTGCTTTCTATATATCTATATAAAAGAAAAAAGTTTTTTTTTCGTATTTAAATTATATGATGTAGCAAAATTTTTTTTCCTTCTTTCCTTGCCCCCTTTGTTCTTCCTTAATTGTTCACGGGAAGTACGGGGAAATGAAATAGTAAGATTCGTATTCGAATCTTAAGTTTCACCTTTTTCTATCGTCTCTCACTCACCGGTCTATCCTACCCAAATTTAAACTTTTTGGTATCGAATTGTGTGTGTAGCAATATTAAAAATGTATAGATATATGTAGAATTCACCATAAACACGCACACATTTCGATCTCAAATTTAAGGCAATAAATAAAGATAAATAATATGATTTAGATTTTTTTTTAGTTATATAATTTTGTATAATTTTAATCATTTATTTTGGATTATAAAGTTCGTTATTTGTTGCTGTGTTTAAATTTCATTTAATAATAATTTTAGAAATCTGATGTAATATTTAATTAAAAGTAAAAATAATCGTATGTTCCCTTTTTATCTTTGAAATGTTAAAAGCATCGGTCGGTGAGAGATAATAGATTAATTAAAAAGAAAAATTCCCTAAAATCTAATTGCAAAAACTAAATGTAAAATCTAAACGTAAACAATAGAACGGCAGTTTTCTCTAATTAGAATTAACAAAAATGCATTGATTATCCTCAGGGCAGATTAAGTGGAATCTAAAAATACACTAACAAAAATGTAAAGATAAGATCTAAGAAAGGAGGCCATTTTAGACTTTCTAGAGACTTGGCACTTTAACTTTAGCTTTGATCTCAAGCAGTTGAGAGTCTCCAAGATATTAAATAAATTTTTCCTGCCACGGTATGATCGAGTAAAAGGCCCAGACTATTCTCCGCCCGGGAATGGCCTATCGGATGCCAAACCTTCCATTGCCCTTCATAAATTCAACCACAAAGAACTGCTGCTAAAATAATGAGAAAGCTGCTGCTGCTGTTAAATTAAATGAACCACCTAAATACAGGAAAGAACTGCTAATCATGAACAATTTGCTACTGACCAATGGAATTGGAAAACTTCTCATAAAACAGGTACCTGTGTCCAAATTCTCTAGAGTACTCTACAATATGCTATAGCTCATTCTTCATACTACTTATATAACTTATAAAATGTAAAATTATCATTTGTAAAACTAAAATTTAATAATTAATTTATTGTGTAAATTTCTCTAATAATCTAGCTTATCTCACACTATCTTCTGGGTACGTATTTCTAAAATCTACATTTTATCATATAATTATCGCATGCTCATAATTTTCTAAGTACAAATCTATGATCGCTTGAAACTGTGAATGCGTGTCAAATTTTCATTAATATTTACTTTCATAAATAACTTAATATTTTCATATAAATCGATACAAATTCAATGCTTCCTTTATTGTAATGTAAGGGTTTACTGCTTAGCAAATGGCTGACGTATTAGTGTAATAATTACCCAGTTTTTATATGTTTTATATTTTATTAAATCTTGATTAATAATTCCATAAAATTGCATTTCTTTGAGAGTCGCAAACGTTCATTATTAAATGTTGATAATGTAGGGCAGAGTTAGAAAATATATTTAAATCTTACCAGAATCGTCTATATATTATACATGTGTTATGTTTTAGAGACGCGATGACCCATTACAAGCCTTGAATATTCCGGATTCTATAGGGTTGAAATTAACCCATCGTCCTACACAAGCGGACATAATAAATGCTCCCGTAGGACTTGACGAAAGTCACGCAGCCAGCAGGCAATCACGGCACGAACCGCTTGTCCCTGGTTATGCTTATGTGACATCTTACCTCTTTGGGCCGATGGCAAACGCCAGCCCATCATTCTCATTCTTATAAACTCATTCATGGCTATGCAGTTTCAATATACTGCCATTCCATATCGCCTTTCTAAAACGTACCACGTGTTTCTTTAATTAACTTTATTATTCTATGTATCACTCCGTCCCTGCATTAGTGACATAACTCACTCTCAAATAAATGTTTGCCCCTAGTTGTTAGTAAATATTTTAATTAAATAAATATATGTCCGCCGCTACTCTTATAAATTTTACTTTAGACTCTTGCATTGCAAAGGTATAAATCCCTCAAGGCATGCCTTAGAAATACTTGCTCGAGAATTTTAGGTAGCTAGATTACGTCATCAAATAAATGTTTTTCTTTTGTAAACATTACAGTATCGGAAATACCGCTACTGAGGTCTTAAATATAAAATATGTCTAAATAAATAAATGTATTTCTTTAATATATAATAGTATCGGAAAATCCCGCTACTGAAACTTTAAATCTTAGCAAATATTACTAGTAAATGATTTATCATTAAAATGTTTTAAATAAATAATTTCAAACTACGTCTGCAGTTACGTTTTATTTATTCGATACCCATTCTATATAATATTTCCTCGATTATGTAAATATGAATGTTTAATTAATATTAGTGTTATTATTAGCTAACTCGAAAATAAAATCATGAATCTCTTGCAACATCCCCGACCACCGTGCCTAAAGAAATGTTTACTAATGTCGCAGATACATTGTTCCGTAGATTGAATTGTGGAACCGATAAACTATGTTCGAACTTAGTATTACTGGTGGCTTTGCTACCTAGATAGTGCTGTAGTTCTGTGTGGTGGTCGAATTCTGCACCATGTTAACGAATCACACGTACTGACTGTTACACTCCTTTATGTATAATAGGTTCATTCAAAACTTTTAAACTTTACTTTAAGCAAAAAAAAAAAATGTATTTGAAATATCTGTTCTCTGGTGATAGTCAGTAAATTGTATGGTGTGATTTTTGATTTAGCTTAGTTTTTTTGTTTGCACCAATTTGGTATAAACAAATAAGCAACCTTTTTTTAAAATTGCAATTATCAATACTTATTTAAAAAATAACAAAATATTGAAAATTTAATACTGGTGTTGAAAAACGCTCAAATAAGCATTATTTGTTTTTAAATCAATAACATTAAAAATGTCATAAAATTAAATTTTTTTATAAATGCACTAATAAATTACATACTTAACAACCATGTACACATGTGAAAATACTCATGAGGTGTGTATGTGTATGAACCTTTTACCGAATAATGCAGAGACAAATGTTAAGAACAAATATATTGAATATTCTTTAAATCGATGTTACTTTTATATTTCAAATATGGCAGTAATCATTAGAAATGCTACTAGTTTCTAAAATGCAATAACATACTACTTGAAGAATTTACATGTTTTCCTGTCTAACAATTGGAATCATGTCTAAAAGTATAAAACAAGCATAAAGAAAAATGAGTTGAAAGATTAAAGATTATTATGTACTGATATTTGTACTTTATTAAATGCAAAATATTTATCTATCTGATTAACATGAAATGTAATAATTTTTAATCTAATAAAAATAATTAACAATTTTCATTTATCTAAATGTTTGCTAAAAAAAAAATACAATTTTGATAAAATAAATTTGTAGGTATATGTATATAATGCTAAAACAATTATAGTACTAAATAACAGTCGAGATCAAATCTCAGGCATGACTATTACTATTGATAATTGACATTCTCTCTAGCCACTGCATAAAACAATAGTTTTTAGCAAAGGGATGACTTAAAACTTCAGCTTCAGGAAGAAGTTTCTGAATTAATCAAGAAATATATTGCAAATTAGTTTTAAATGGATTGAGATTTTAGTTAACAGAGCAAACATTTTTTTTTTTTTTTTCAAACTTTACTAAAAATGCTAAAATATTAATCAATTTAAAACTAATTTGCAATATATTTTTGATTCAAAAACTATTTATTTAACCAAAGTGTTTTAAGAAATTCCTGTATATATGTAAATATGAGCGCAATAAAAAAATGGTCAATCTCCCATTACTAAAAACTCATTTTATGCAGTACCTAGAGAGCACACCATCTATCACTTGTGAGATTTGATTTCAAATGTTATATAAACATCCATCTGTTTATAAAAAAAAAAAATCAAAAAATAAAATCATAAAAAATTTTAAAATGTAAAAAAAGAATTTGTTCTTAATTTATATATGTATAAAATAAGGCAAAAAAAAAAAAAAACTAATTACGCACCTTTCCACCTGTTACTGAAAAATTTGCAAAAATGCAATATTTTTCATTTTTATGGCCAGAATATGTTTTTAGGCACTGCAAACAAATAAAAAAAACAACAACAATATAATCAATCATTATTTATATAATAAATTCTCAAATACATCGAAATATCTCAATGATACAGATATAGAAAGTGTAAATATTTGATCTCTGATTATTCTAATGTAAACATTCATTATTTTCCATATGTAGTTTTCTCATATCTATCTATCATCAGCCTTCTTGGATCCCAAACCAAGAAAACAAAAATATTCCCATTTATATTATTTTCTTGCAATGATCATTAATTTTTTCCAATCCCTTAAAAAATGGATAAAGTTTAATTGTATTTCATTTTGTGTTTTAAAACCTGGATTCTTATTTTACAATAAAAGGTTAAATATAATTAACATAAGAAAGGGGAAAAAATGATGGAGTTGTGAAAAACTATAATTACTTGCATATATTAGATCAGAAATGGGAAAATTTTTGCAGGCCACATAGATTTTCATAAAGTCTCTATAGAGCCACATGTAAAGAATGGTTTTATTTTATCATAATCATAATAAAGTATTGTAATCATGCTGGAAATAGATTATCAATTTTCAATGTATTTTCATGAAATAAAACTTTTAAAATTCATTTCAAGCAATTTTAGAATGACATTTGCATCTTATGTGTATGTGAGCAATTTTATTCCTACAATAACTATAGATTGAAAAAAAATTTTGGCACCACAATATCTATTTATGGGAACTTCCAGTTGGACTTGGACATGACAAAACTATCAGTTTACTAATAATTCGAAAATTAAGTGACAGGCAAATTTTTTTAAATATTTTCATTAAAATTTGGGGGGGGGGGATCTTATACATGTATATGGGTTGCAAAATCTGTCATCATAGTCTGTACATCGCCTGCGAGCAGTAGTTTACTGATTCTTGCAATAGATTATAAAATATATTAAAACTCCAATAAAACAAATTCTGTATAAATTAATCTAACCAGCTAAGATCTCACTCAAAAGTAGTATCCCCCCCCCCCCTTTATCTCTTAGTTATTTCAAACTAAACCATTTATTGTTATGATAACTTTTTCAGGAACAACTATTATTGGTGATCCAAAATTTCTAAACAATCCAAACCTTTATGTTATAACTTTTATGAAATAGTCAAAATTACTTTATACTTTATTTCATCAATATAAGATCCATTTTGCATTCATGCAGTAGCATCAACAGCATCTATGGATTGATCCTGAAGTAAATCTACACATATTGCTGAGAATCTGAATAAAAACATCTTGCTGGGATGGATCTTTAGGCTTAAATCTTTCCCTTAGTTGAAATCCTGATTCCATAAAATATGTAATTTCCATAAATGATAGATTTTTAATAATTGTTCTTTCTGGAGCAATTAATTCCAGAATTTTTCCATTATAATGCATCCTATTATATATCTGCAAGATAAAAAATTTCAATTTCTAATGAAGTAACTTGAGAAAACGATTGTGCTAAATTGGAGGAAGTCTTCATTTGTAACTTTCTCAGTAACATTATTTCATGTCACAAGAGATATACATTTTGATTAATTCCATATTGTTTAAGAGAAATATAAATGCCACAAAATATGGAGAGTGACCCATATGGCCTGATGTACTCTCTGCTACAAGTATTACATTTGTTTCAACAAATGGAGTAATTAAATATTTCTTAACAGAGATCATTATGTCATAAAGAAAACAAAAAAAGTAGGGAAGGATTATAATTTATACAAATCTATAAAAAAAACCTTCCATGAATATGATTAAAGTTATGCTATAGTGACTGGCTCCCAATTTATTGGAATAACTTACAAACAACTGGAACCAAAAGACCCATAAAAAGTAATTTACTTCATGATGAAGACCCCATTGTTGAACAAATAAAAAAACACCCAAGGATTTTGATGACTCATAATAGCATTATTAGGAAGTCTGAACAGCTTTATATGTTTAACAGATGACTTACTGGGTTATTCTTAGCAATCACAATAGTAGTCCAATCTATGCATGTTATATAGAAAATACCATAAACAATTCACAATATTCCATTAAATGGGTTAATGTGTGAATCTTGCAACAAACTTTCTGCAGTTCTACAGTACATCAGATACTTATAAATTATACAGTTTAGTAATGAAGTATCATCAATTTACAATCCAAAAAAAAAACTGGACGAGTTTCATCAATTAAACATTTAATGCTAGGTAAAATAAATAAAAATGAAACTTATTTTGATTTGGGGTTTATAATATTGAGGCTTGACACAACTGATGAAGAGGATTCCTATGAAACTGGCATTGTTAGCCTTGTATTATTATAGCTCACACAATTCAGTTTGGCTATAAAACATTTTACACAGAGAACACTTAAACACCTAATATTAAGATATTTTGGAGATAAGAAATGTTTAATGGAATAAATTCTAACACTGCAGAAATAACAGGAAAACATATAATTTGACAAAAATATCAAGAAGAAATTTTTCACTAATAACTTTATTCCTTGATTTGGATATTCACTTCTAGTTTCACTTAGAGTGCATCAATATTGAAATGAACAATCTATTATTCGTTAAAATAAAACATTTTTTTTACTAAGCAATCAAAATATGCAAATTTGTTTAAAAAAATTGGGTAGTGTTCTGTTCTATTGTATCAGTCACTTGATGGTGCTATTTCTAGCTAAATTGCTAGAAATATGCTGTTTCCGTGGCGACAGCCAAGCCGATAGCCTTCTTTCTATGATAAAACACAGAAAGAGTCCAGCTGTCACTGTAGCTTCGTTCTATGCTAAAAGCACATAAAAATGCCTTCATTGGCTGCCGTAGTTGCTTGTGTTATGCACTTTATCGTAATGCTTATCTATTTTCGCTACAGTATCATGTGAGGATGTGTTGACTGCATCGTGTCACAATAATTGAATTTTCAGGTCTGTCTTTTTTTTCTGTGAACTGACATACTGGTACTTTCGAACAGTTTAACAGTGTCATCACTGTTCCACCAGGACTGTGTAACCGTCACAAAGTGTATTTTAGGGTGCGGCACACCACTATTTCGAAGATCCAGATGAAAGTAACTTATCCGCGAGAAATCATCCAAGACAAGTAAGATGGCTGCTTCGAACTCTGAAAATTGGCGGTTTTCCAGACACCAGAGTCGGCTTTCATTTAAATAGTTTATAACTTTATTGGGTAAATTGCAATTTAATTTACCTTTTCCCCCAAAACGCAGTGTCTGATTAATTATTGTCCAAAAAAAGAGGTAAAATGTACTTTTATTTTTTATTAGAAAAGTACCGTAACTTTTCCTACCCACACATACACACACCCAAATAAGCCCATGTCTGATTAATTATTGTCCAAAAAAGTCTCTGCTATATTTACTACTACTTGTTATTAAAAAAAGTAACTTTTTATATAGATACAGACACACAAAAAAGTCAGTCTCTGATTAATTATTGTCTCAAAAAGTCAAAGTTGGCTTTCATTTTAAAATTTTTGTGGAAATTGTAATGTAATTGACTTTGATTTCAAAACACAGTGTCTGACTAATTAATGTCCCAAAAAGGTTAAAATTTATGAAGCACTTGTGATTTTTGACCCATGTGGCCACCAGAGGCGCTGGTCTGGGTCAATCACAGAAATACTTAGAGTAGGGGTCCCAAATGCAGCAATGCAAATTCCAGCTGATAGGTGGAACTGTTCACAATGCGTAAGCACAGGAACATTCCACCAGCTGGCTGGCAGCAAAGCTGCCCACTTGGTGGCGCTGGTCACAATGTATAAACCCATTTAGCTTACATCGTTTGCTACCAGCAACTACCAAGAACCTAGGTGGCGCTGATTGCCATAAACAATCTAGCTTATGTGTCGTCTGCTTCCAGCACTACCAAGATCCTAGCCCACTACGTGGCGTTGTTTCTCCATGTTACACACGGAAAAACTACGCAATGATAGTTTATGTACATACTACTTAAAAGATGGGTGGCGTATAATGTACAGGTGTGATTAATTAAAGGGCTACAACTACTTAAATATGCTTTCAAACTTAATATTGTCACATGCTATTTCACAGTTTTATAAATGGATGTATTTTTAAATTACTGCTTTTTAAAAATCGATCTTTTTTTTTTTAATTATTTATTCTAAAAGTGGTTTTTTTTTTTAAATTAAAAAAAATGTAATTTTTACAACAATCGGTTTTTTTTTTTTTTAAAAAAAAGCTAATTTTTCCCCTTCTTTCAATCCCTGGATATGATCTCCTGTACTAAAACCACTTTTAAATCCAGCTTGTTTTCTTGGTTGGTGGAAATCCAATGTTCTCTGTAGACGAGTTGTAATTATCTTGGTAAAAATTTTATATGTTAACTGATAAAAGGCTGATAGGTCTGTAATTTCTAATATCTTCTTATTCTTTATCACCTTTTTTAAATATTAATATTAATACTGCATTCTTCCAATCATCTGACACATTTTTATCATTTAGACATTTGGTATATAATGTTACTAAAAAAAACTATTTTCTCACCTGCTTCTTTTAATATATCAATTATAATTCTACCATTGCCTGGAGTCTTTTCTTTCTTCATATATTTAATTGCATGTCTCACTTCTTCATTTAAAATTCTGGGCAATTCAGAAGATGTAATAGATATAAGAGGTATATGTTCTTTATTACTATATAATTCTTGATAAAAGTCTTCTATCCATTTCATGATGTCATCTCTCTTTTTAGTAATAATTCCAGCTTTTTTTCTTATTGCAGATATAAATTTCCTACCAATACCAAAATGTTGTTTTACACTCTTGAAACTTTCATTCTCTTCTACTGCTTTCCTTGCTAGTTCACAGTTATACTTCCTTATATTATTTTCAACTCTTTTTAGCACCATTTTACAAAATTTGAGATATTCAATTCTTTTTAATGCATCATTTTTGTATATCTTCATATTCCTTCTTTTTTTCATAAATTCTCTAGTCTCAGTAGAAATGTTATTGGTCAAGTGCTGCTTTTTTCAACCAGCTATTTTTGTTGCAGTTTTTAAAACTGTATCAGTTGTTTTCATATTAATTTCATTCAAATCTAAATCATATTCAAAATCTACTAATACCTGAAACCTATTTGTAAGTTCTAATTTAAATTCATTAGAATGTTTCTGAAAATTAGGAATATCAATTGTAAATATTGTTTTTCTTAATAATTTTTGTCTCTCTAGTTTTGCATTAACATGTATTTCACATCTTACTAATCTATGATCATTTCCTCTGGTAAATTTATTAAGAACATTACAATCTTGAAATATGTATTTTCTGTTACTCAAAATATAATCCAATTCTGCTGTACCTTCATTTGGATGCTTCCATGTCCATTTCCTTTTAACATTTTTCTCAAAATAATAATTCATAATATAAGGTTTTCCTTTTCCTGCAAACTCCACAAGTCTATGTCCTTTCTTATTTCTATTACCATAACCAAAATTACCTACAGCACTTTCATCTTTCATTTGTTTACCAATTCTAGCATTAAAGTCTCCCATAACAATTTTAAAATGTTGTTTACTCTGATCAAAAGCCTTTTGTGCATCCATATAAAAATCTTCTACTACTTCATCACTTTGAGAACTTGTTGGGGCACTGCATTTGATATCTACTATTAAGTTTTTAACATAATCTTGCCACTCTGTCCGATACACCATCAATCTCCACAATGTTGTTCTTCCACTTTTTATTTATAATGAATCCTACTCCACTTGTATTTCCAATATTTGTGCCTTTATAGTACAGTACATGTTCACTTTTTAAAACAATTGTTTCTTCACCTTTTCTTCTAACTTCATAAAGTCCAATAATGTCCCATTTAATATAAGACAGTTTTAGTTTTAACTCTTGCAATCTTCCTTCATTTGAAAGTGATCTGCAGTTGTAAGTACCTAAATAAAAAAATCGTCATCAAATGGCAGCCTGGGTCCACAATCAGGGGATTCTTAACACCCTCTGCCTTCGGCCACCATTTGCTGCCTTGGTTGGTGACTTTACAGTCTCCTGGGAATAAGGGCCATGATTTATTTTTGTCTGTCATAATTGTATATATACATTGGAAAAATATTTATCATTTACACAAGCATTCATTCTGCCTTATCAGGCAACTGAGAAGAAAGTCCATGGTATTTCTTGATCGTAAACTCAGAGGTAAAAATCCAATAACCTCATCACGCTGGCTAATGCATGTTGGTGAGCAGCCCATCCATGTTTATATACTATATGAATAATAACATAATAACAGCTGTAATGATAAGAACATATGGAGTGGACATTAAGAATTAGCCTTGCTCAGTTCCTTTAAGGCCTCCAAGAGGAATCAAAGGGTTTCCTTTGAATTAATAGGATGGCAATAAATTTGTAATCTCCTGAGTGTAGACAATTTCTTGCATTAAATCAAATCTTAATGATTAATCAAAGTAAATCATAGTTTATTAGTTGATAATGTGAAATTGGTAAATATTTAAGTGTTCCGGTTGGGTGATAGATATTAAAATTTGTCTATTTAGAAATTCATTTATAGATTCATTAAACCACCTAACTACTCACAAACATTATATTAGAAAATCTGTAGAGATTCTAACCAGTAAATAAATTCAAGTATATTTATTATCTCCTTTAAGTTTGCCTTCTGTTTGATCACAATCCCATAAGTTAATAATTGTTGAAATCTACCGAAAAATGCTATAATACATCATAATGACAATTCTAGAGATATCATTCAGGTATAGATCCAAGATATTGTCATATTTTAAAGAATATTTATAAAAATGCAACAGCAACAATTAGATTAGATAATGATACTGGGAAAGTCAACATTGAAAAGAGTGTAAGACAGGGTAACTCCATATCTCCAAAACGTTTTACAGCAGTGCTGCAAGAAGTATTTTGTGGATTAAAATGGGAAGCTAAA
This sequence comes from Epiperipatus broadwayi, assembly GCA_028023455.1. Lineage (NCBI taxonomy): Eukaryota > Metazoa > Onychophora > Udeonychophora > Euonychophora > Peripatidae > Epiperipatus > Epiperipatus broadwayi. Next base: position 1,214,654 of record JAQFVV010006308.1, on the reverse strand, counting down.
GGAGTGAAAGTAAATGGTGATTATTTAAGTCATTTAGTTGTTTTTGGTAATAATGCTTTAGATCTACAGGAAATGTTGCAGTAGTTATCAGATGAAAGTAGGACTAAAGATAAATGTTAAAATGACCTAAGTAATGTTTAATGGATTTTCTCAAAATATGAAAATAAAGATTTTTTTATGATGAGTTAGAAGAAGTTAACAGTTACAAACGCCTTGGTCAGATTATTAATACAGATGGAAACATAATGGATGAAATTAATCATAGAATTAAACTTGGTTGGAGTGCTTTTGGTAGAAATAACTTGATACTAAAAGGAAATATACCTATGTGTTTGTAAAGGAAGATTTTTAATAAATGTGTTTTACCTGTTCTTACTTATGGATCTGAGACTTGGACACTTAATAGAAGAGCAATACAGACTTCAGACCACTCAAAGAAGTATGGAGAGATGCATGTTGGGAGTAACAAGAAGAGATAGAAAACGCAATATATCGGTAAGAGAACAATAAGGTGTAACTGATTTCATTGAAAAAATTAAAAGATTAAAGTGGAGTTGGGCTGGACATATTGCTAGAAGAGATGATAATAGATGGACAATTGAAATCTTAAACTGGATTCCAAGAGATTGTACAAGACCCAGGAAGAGACCACATGTGAGATGGATATATGAAATAAGAAAGTGTGCAGGGGTGATGTGGAGAAACTTGGAGAGATGTTCATCCTGCAGTGGATTGATAATAGTTGATGATAATGACCTTGTTTTACTTTAATATGCAAATTTAATTAAACTTTTTTTACCATTATTAAAAATAAATATGTATTCATTAGCTTTTGCAGATAATGTACTTATCTCATGCATAAACCAATAACTTTCAATTACTGAACAAGTAATTAATCATTTCTCAACTGTATCCAGCATCACATGACTCTCATTTTGATGGTTCTATCATAAAATAAATAAGGTGACCTATTGCAAAAATTCTAATTAGATTTCAGCTTTCATTATCTACTAAAAAAGTATTGCCTTTACTTTTTTCAAAATTCTTTAATAATGTTTAGACGTTCATCTAGATATATCCCATACCAAAATTTGTAAAAGCGTAATTATGAAATAAATTAAGTCATTGTTAAGCTCTTATAATAAGTAACATTACTTTTACAAGCTCCAGTAATTTAATCTTAATTTTGTTTATCTGATCAGCACTAAACCTGGTACCTGAGCCTCCAGCTAGCTCAACGGATTGTAACTATCTTTTAAGAAAAATAAAACTCCGTCCTCTCTAATAATCCTATCTCAATAATTATGATAATTTACTGAACGAAAAAACATTAACAACAAATCATTATTTTTAAAAAATATAGTTTCCCGATTCTTTTAATTTAATTATTTCTTGTTAATAACTAGATCTCTCCATTCCCATCTTACTAAAATATTGTTTAACATAAATGTGTGTATTCAAAATATAAACGTAAATATTTAAACGACATTTTAAGTATTTCTTTTTCTTAATAAAAAAAACAAACAATCGTTTTGCTTTATAAGTTAAACACACATACTCTTTTCATTTTAAATAAATATTTTAATTATTACATTATTCTTTTCATTTTAAATAAATACATTATATTACTCTTTTCATTCTAAACAAATATTTTAATAAATTATATTAAATAAAATATAATTGACATATTAGATTACAATACACCCATACGTACACACAATGTCTTTAAATATAATTAAATACAGAAGCTGATGTCATTTATATTTCCTAAATATTATTTTGTAAAATTTAAAGTTTTATTTATCACAGTTTATCTTTTTATTTGAAAGAAAATCAAGAATGAGAGAATACTAAAATCAAAAGTTACCTAGGATTTTTTAAAATATTCAAAATAAAAATGGAATGTTGAAAGTTTTTAAAGTGTCAAATAGATATGTTTTTTTTTATAAAAAAAAAAAGTAGCCTTTTTTTTTTAAAAAAAAAACCCCCCTGATTGTCGTAATCTTCGAATTATTGTTTGCTCGTAGCAGCTTTTTAAAATAACACGTTTGCAAAATAATAATTGAAAGATGTATAAACCAAAATATAATTTGTATTACTTTAAAAGTTATTGGATAATACTGTTTGAAAGTGTAAAAAAAAAAGTTTTACAAACAATCATCTTTTAAAATAATACAGTTTTGAAAGAAGGATAAAAAATTAACCTGATTGTTGTAAAAATTACATTTTTTTTTAATTTAAAAAAAAAAACAACAACCACTTTTAGAGTAAATAATTAAAAAAAAAAAGATCCAATTTTTAAAAAGCAATAATTTAAAAATACACCCATTTTAAAACTGTGAAAAAGCATGTGACAATATTAAGGTTGAAAGCATATTTAAGTAGTTGTAGCTCTTTAATTAATTACACCTGTACATTATGCGCCACCCATCTTTTAAGTAGTATGTACATAAACTCTATCATTGCACATAAGCTAGATGTGTTTACGGCAGTAGTATGTACATAAACTCTATCATTGCACATAAGCTAGATGTGTTTACGGCAATCAGCGCCACCTAGGTTCTTGGTAGTTGCTGGTAGCAAATGATGTAAGCTAAATAGGCTTATGCATTGTGACCAGCGCCACCAAGCAAACAGCTTTGCTGCCAGCCAGCTGGTGGAATGTTCCTGTGCTTACGCATTGTGAACAGCACCACCTATCGGCTGGAATTTGCATTGCTGCATTTGGGGCCCTACTCTAAGTATTTCTGTGGTTGACTCAGACCAGCGCCTCTGGTGGCCTCATGGGTCAAAAATCACAAGTACCATTTACACATATTTTCTATTAAAAAAAGTAACGTAACTTTTTAGAGCCACACACACACAAAACCAGTCTCTGATTAATTCCTGTCCAAAAAAAGTCTCTAATGTACTATCATTTGCTATTAGAAAGTAACGTAACTTCTTTATCAACACACACACAAAAGCCAGTCTCTGATTAATTACTGTCCCTAAAAGTCCAAAACGCCGGCTTTCATTTTTATATTTTGTTTGAATTTTTAAATTTTGTGTAAATTATAATATAATTTATTTCCTATTCCAAAAATGAAGTCAATAGTTCTATAGAATCGCCGGCCCGGGAACATTATATCTATGTGTTTTTGTTTAGCATTAATGCCATCGAGCAGCTGACCTGATAGAACAGAATCCTACAAAAATGTGAAATCAGTTGTTAAAAAAAAATAAGTTTTAAGTTTTATATAAAATCAATGTTTTTCTTATTCAATCAGACTGGATTCCTTTTTCATGCATTCATATCAAGTCTTCATTATGTTTAGTGAAAAGAAATACCACCAGATAGTTACATCTAACCTGGAATACTTAGACTACTTCAAATAACTGGTGAAAATGCAGAATAACACTAATTTCAGATAGGAGAGATAGAACTTGTGAAACTATATAATCTCATATGAACTGTTTAATATTTATCAGAAAGAAGAAACAAATGACAACTACTTTGTTTTATAAGTTTTATATTTAAAAGACTGAACCTTATCCTAACAATTTTGAGTTTATATTTAATGTTTGTAATCTGAATGTTATGTATAGAAATTGTCAGTTTTAAAACAGGAAAGAAGAAAAAAGCCCTCTGTTATTATATATGTTATTGAAGTGAATAATATTATAACATTTTTTTAACACCTGTCAAATATAGTGAAATTAACTTCGTACAGATTATTTAAAATGGAAAAAGTAAGAAATAATGATAAAATGTAAACTGCAATGCTCGCACATGAATTATCCAAATCTTCCATTCATTTATAGTTAACTCTATATTTGATTACTGAGAATTCAATTTTATGTAGATGAATTTATATTATATATATGCAATTGTTTATTCACTATTAAATATTTTATATATACTTACATCCATATGGGAGAATACATTCCTATCTAGTTTTGACAAATTAGAGATTGTCTCTGAATAAGTCATAATTTCTGTATAAATTGTAGTTATCCTGAATTAGGGTTAGAAATCTAAAAGGCTACTTTCATAGTTATTGTTAGGTAAAAATGTTTTATTGAATTAGAGTAGGACCAAAAGTTCACTCCTTATAGTTATGTAAAAATAGTGGTTGTGCTTTATTAAATTAGGATCTAAAAAAAGACCATATAGAATATATGTATGTGTTGATATTAGGATACATGATTTAGAGAAATGTTTTATATTTATGAATTCATAAGTTGTAGAGTTATGTTTTAAATCAGGTTCAATGTACGATGAATGTACTCTATTATCTATAAAAATATTAATATGATAAAGATTAAAATTAAACTTAGTAATGAAATCTTGGACATTTATGTGTAATAATTGTCTTTCTGCCTGCATACAGAATAAGACAATAATGTATAGACATTAAAAGGACTTTGTATATTAATTAATAATTACATTTGCAATCAAACTATTATTGTATAATTTGTTAATTTTTTTAAATGTAAGATTGTGTGGTTTACCCTCATTCATTGGGAATAACTTGTGGTTCTCTTTGATCTAGCCTGGTATTACAAATAGAGACTGTGTAATGGTCATCATTATATTACTAAATAAAATATTTTAAATATATATATGTGTGTTGATTTATTTCCTGATATTAAGGTCAGATATTTGTTAGATAGGGCATGTTCTATAAATGAGATTGATAAAATTGTGTGAGAAATAATGTTATGTTTGTGGATGTGTGGGATTGTTTTATTGGAAAGAGGGAATTATATAGTAAAGATGGGTTGCATTTAGAAAAACAAGGAAGTGAAGTTTTAGGGAGTTTGATTTATAAATAATTTTTTTTGGGAAACTTATAAAGGGGGTGTGGGATTTTAAATTGCAATATTATTAAAAAGAAAAAGAATGGATGGAATATAAGAAATAAGCAAAAGGAATTTGATAGAGATATAAATATAGATATGGAAAAAGAATGGGTTTGTAAAATTAATGGTAAGAAAGTAATCTATAAATGTAACGGAGAAGAAAGAATTAAAAGAATTTATAAAAAAGGAGTTAGGAAAGAAGAAATTGTTAAAATTGGGTTTTTGAATATGCAAGGTGGTAGAAGACCAGAAAAATGGATGGAATTAAATAAAACAATTGAAAATGAAGAGCTGGAGGTATTAGCAGTAGTGGAAACACATCTAAGAGAAGAAGAAAAACCTATTTTGGAACATTTGGTATGGCAGAGTATAAACAGAAAAGAAAAAAGGGGTGGTGGTATAGGTGTTATATCAAAAAAATATTTCAACATTGTTAAATGTCAAGAACATTTATGGTTTGAAATAAGGTTGGGTAGACAAGAATGGATGGTAGCTATAGTTTATGTAGCCACTGGAAATAGTCAAATTATAATGGAGTGAAATAATAACATACACAAATGTCTAGTTAAGGATATACAAAGTTTTAAAGAAAAGGGGAAGAGAATAATGGTTATAAAAGATATGAATGGACATATTGAAGAAATTGATGTAGATAATAAAAATGGACAGCTTTTGAAGAAATTTTGTCAAAAAGTGAATTTGAGTATTGGAAATTTATTAAATATTTAAGAGGGACAATACATATGGTCTAGAAATAAAATATTTCATAGAATAGATTATGTATTGGTAGAGAAAGAGGGAATAAATAAAATACGGAAAATTAAGATGTTTGATAATGAAGAAAAAGTATGTACTAGTGATCATAACTTCATTGTACTTGAAATGATTAGTAATGTGATGGAGAATAGAAATAAAAGTAGAAATAATAGTGAAAGATGTGGATGGAGAGTGAATGATAAGAATAAGTTGGAAGAGTATAAAATACAAGTTGAAGAAATCATGGAAAAGTGGGTTGGGGATGATTATAAGAACTGGTATAAAGAAATAGAAAAAGGGGCAAATAAGAGTTTTAGGTGAGAATACTCAGAAGAATACAAGTAATAAAAAAATGAGAATTAGTAAAAATGTAAAAGAGAGGAAAGAAGCATGTAAAGTATATAAGTGTGCTATTAAGAATAAGGAAAGTGAAAAAGATATTAATGTTAAATGGGAAAAGTACTTAGAAAAGAAAAAGTTGGTTAAAATAGATAATTATAGAGAGAGAATGAAATTGAATAGTAAATTGTTGGAGGATATTAATAAAAGTGGAAGAGATGGGAGTAAAAAATTTTGGAATTACAGTAACAGCAGAAATATAGAGGAGAGAGAATAGTATTACTAGATGATGAGGAAACCGAGTGTAGCTCTAGAGAAGATTTAGAGAATCTTAAATAGATATGTAATGAATATAGAAAAGATGTTAGATGTAAATGACAGAGTGATAGAAAACATGAAAGCATATAGTAATGGAAATATTAGGTTTTCAGAAAATGAACTGAATGAAATAGAGAAGAAATTGAAAAGTGGAAAGGCAAGAGGTTTAGATGGATGGGCAGCAGAGATGGTAATGAATTTAGGATATAAAACAAAAGTAAAGTTATTATGCTGTTTTAATAAAATGGCACAGAATAGAGTTTTACCAAGTAGTTGGAGTAATACAAGAGTAAGATTATTATTTAAAGGAAAGGATAAGGATCATATAAAGTTAGAATAATTATAGATCGATAGTGGCAACATCAGTTTTATATAAAGTTTTCTCGTATATGGTGGCTAGTAGAGTTGTAAAATGGATGGAAGGGAATAATGTAGTGGAGGAAATGCAAGGAGGTTTTAGATTAGATAGGCATATAGGAGATAGTTTATTTGTAGTTACACAACTTATGGATATGAGTAGGAATTCAGATAAACAGTTATATATGAGTTTTATAAATACAGAAAAGACATATGATAGAGTAAATAGAAATAGATTATGAATAAGTTTAGCAAATTTGGGAATGGATGAAGCTTTAATAGATATAGATATCAATAAAAAAATTATATAAAAATAATTATTATATATATCAATTAGGGAGTATAGAATCAGTTAAAGTTAAAAATGGGGTGGGACCAAGACAAGAATGCCCTATGACACCTATTTTGTTTGTGTTGTATTTGAATGAAATGGAAAGAGCAATAGAAAGATTAGGAAGAGGGATAGAGATACCATTAATAGGTAGTAAGGGAGTATATATTTTGTCAGATCTTTTTTTTTGCGGATGATATACTTTTGTGTGCAGAAAGAAGAGAAGATATGGAAGTTATGCTGAGGACATGTGCAAGGTGGGTAAAGAGATGGGGATTAAATTTAGTGAAGAAAAATCAAATATAATGGTTAATACTGGGGAAAGAGAAGATGTAGAATTTTTATTGGGAGATATTAAGTGTGGTGAATAGATATAGTTATTTAGGAATTATTTTAAGTAATCAGAAAAATTATTTGGATGAATGGGAGAAAAAATTGATAAATGAAGCAAAGAAAAGAAAGGGATTGATAAAGAAATTAACAGTGTTTTCATATAATAAATATGATGTAGCTAGAATTATATGGAAAGGAGTTGCAGTAGCAGGGTTAACATATGGTAATGATGCATTATATGTTAGTAAAGAGGTATTAAATTACATAGAAACAGTTCAAAGGGAAGTAGGAAGACATGCATAGGATGCAGATGTATGGACAGCAAGGGAGGCAATTCAAGGAGAAATGGGATGGTCAAGTTTTCATATGAGAGATGCAAAAAGTAAAATGAAAATGTTTGGTAGATTGCAGTTTATGGATAATAAAAGAATAGTCAAAATAGTATTTAATTGGGTTATGAGTAAAGGGCAGGTAACAAGATGGGTGAGAAAGGTAATGCGGTATGCAAAAGATTTGGATAAAGAATTTATATCAGTATATTTGTACAAAAGATGGGATGATTGTGTTAAGAGGATTGTTGAGTGTTATAGTAGTAAGGAATAGGATAAAAAAATAGATTTATTAATAAAGAATAGGGAGTTAGAGAGATGGAGAAATAGTATGGAGAGTAAAAATAGTTTAAATATATATAGAAATAAATAGAATATTAGGTGTGAGTTAATATATGATAATAGTAAGGAAAGTAGTTTATTGTTTAAGGCTCGAACAAGATCTTTAGCTACAAGAGAATATACATGTAAATGGAAAAATATGGGTGATTTATTTTGTAAATTGTGTAAGGAAGGAATAAAAAATATTAGGCATTTGTTAATTGAATGTAAATACTTGAAAACAGAAAGGGTACATATGAAGTTATGAAAGAATAAATATTATAACGATCGAAATGAAAGTGAAGATCGAATCTAACCGCAAACTACGATATCTGCTTTACGGGGCGCCATCTAGGCATTTAAACCTAGAAAAATTTATAGAGTAGGCAGATACGCGCTGTTAAGATTCCACTTTATTTAAATATTCAGATCATTAGCCCAAGTCACTAGCTCAGTGGAGTAGCAGAGATAATAAAATATAAATTTTATATCTTAAATATAAAAGAATAAAAGCCACTGCCAGAAATTAACACATAAAAATATTTATTTACGCACATATAAAATAACATTTAAATTTTGAGGAATAAATTCAACATTTTAGATTTTTCTATTAATCTTTAGTTTTACATTTAAGTAAATTACAACCATGAGTTTAATATTTATTTAGTGAGTCGAGTATGAATAGACTACATAGATCTGCATTTGAAAAGAAAATATTCTTCCCTGATTTAACCTTAGGCAACAAATTTCGCAATCAAACCGGCGCCAATCCATCTGATACATTTATGTATTCAATGTAGCATGAAAATACGACAACACAAAATACTATACTGTCAGGAATGTACATCTGAACAGCAAGTAGAATTAGAGAAAAAATTGTCTCTCTACCAACCAGGAATGCGACATCTGTTGGCGAGTAGAACAATAAACATAAAACTCCATAGGACTGGACTGCGGTCCTTTGCCGTCTTACAAACCCATCCATAGGCAAACAGAAGGTGTGTGGCGTATATATATAATCCTGCCCATAGCGGATCTCATACTACATCTACAATTACACAAATATATCCAATCCATTGAACCAATTCAACCACGAAATGAATAACCTAAGATTACCCTCCCTTAATATAACTTTACAAAACTATATAGCCATTCATGCCCGACTTAAATTTAACATTTAAATACGTTCGCACAGATTATTTTTATACAATTTGTTTTATAATGTCGAGTATAGATCGGCTGCATAGATTCCACGGTCAAAAACATTCCAAATTAAACACAACCGATCAAAATACAAAGTCAATCGATAACATCAATTGCTGAGGGAATACAGGAGACCCTTTGGTGTTCATCATAAGACACCGCAGTGACATCGTTGACTTATATATTCTAATCGACTGTGAAAACCACAACATAATCAACCGCTAACGAATCTATGCAACGTCTATACCCAACTTACATGTAATGCATTTAATAATTTCTACAATTAATATTACTACAAATAAAAATAATAAAATGGAAATGATTTTAGCAAAACTTAACTATATAAATTTAAATAATCAATTATTAATTTGAAAATCAAATAAGAGTTCATTTTAAAATTTAAATTAGCTGAATCTTTAAAAAAAACAATGACGAAAGTTCTTAATTACTTTTTTTTTGTTGTTGTTAATTTGTACAGTTCATAGCTCACGGTAGAAGAGTCCAGGTTTCTGCTTTTAATTCCCACGACGCCTCCATTGGAAGATAATGTTCCGGAGATGGAAATAGCTGGTTCAAGGTATCACAGTCTTTTCTTTTTTTTTTTTAAATAGAGAGTGTGGTATGTGCGTCCTATCACATCTCTCAAACACAAAAAGCTGGAACTGTCAGAAAAAACTGTATTTCCCTTTTTATATTATCCACACGGATTCAATCAACAAAACGTCACTAATCCATCACTTTCGTTAGGGTCCGAGCCAAGGCTTAGTGCTTCCATTGGTCAAGCTAATTTCTCTTTATTTTCTTATCTATCTTTCATCAGATCATTTTAATTATACAAGAGCCCAAGGCTAGCTTGCTTTTCAAACAATTTATAAACAATCATTTCCATTTACAGATTACAAGAATTAATTAATACCTGTTTTTATTTTTAAATCTTGTACTTTTTTTTTATAAAAAAGTACGTTCAAATACTTATTTATTTGTTTTTTTAAAAAAAAAAAATTTTAAAGTTTGGCATCTGTGCGAATGTATATACGTTTAACAAACATTTTAATTTTAGCGTTTAGTTTTTTACTTTTATTTGCGAACTTTTAAGTTTTTATTTTAAATTAATGTAACGACATATTTATATATCGTTACAATATGAAAATACAGAAAATGAATTATTGGTTTTTATACTGGGTTTGGGAAAAGATAAAGGGGATTTAGATATAAAGGCTATAGAATTGACAAAGATTATGTTGTGGAAATGGAATGGAGCAGAATATGGGAAAATTTAGAGTGGGGAATGAAAAATAAAGTGGCTAACAGGTTTATGTGGGCAAAATTGCTGAGATATTTAAGGAGAAGCCACAATACATCACATCACATCATCAAGTTTTTATATAAGAGATGCAAAAGCAAAATGAAAATGTTCAGTAGATTCCAGTTTATGGATGATAAAAGAACAGCCAAAATAGCATTTAATTGGATTATGAATAAAGGGCAGGCAACAAGATGGGTGAGAAGGGTAATATGATATGCAGAAGGTTTGGATAAAGAATTTATGTCAGTATACTTATACAAAAGGTGGGATGCATTAATGAAGAATAGGGTATTGGAGAACTAGTATGGAGAATAAAAGAGTTTAAATATATAGAGAAATAAATAGAATATTGGGTGAGAGATAATTTATGATAATAGCAAGGAAAGTAGTTTACTGTTTAAGGCTCGAATGGGATCTTTAGCAACAAACGAATATACACATAAATGGAAAAATGTGGGTGATTTAGTCTGGAAGTTGTGTAAGCAAAGAATAGAAAATATTAGGCATCTATTAATTGAATGTAAATGCCTGAAAGCAGAAAGGGTACAAATAATGAAGTTGTGTAAGAATAAATATAAACAAAGTGATTATACAGAAAGTGGGTTATTGGTTTTTATGCTGGGTTTGAAAAAAGATAAGGGGGATTTAGATATGATGATGGAATTGTCAGATTATGTTGTGGAAATGGGATGGAGCAGGATAGAGAAGAATATGGGAAAAGTTAGGGGGGCTCTAGGCATAGTTGCTAAGAGATCCCTGAGTCCATGTAAGTCGAAGTCAAAATGCATCACATCACACAAAGAAAAATGTAAATAGTTGAAACATGTTAGTCTTATGGTTACAAAATATTATAACGATCGGGGTATATCAGAGTCTCACTATATCTGCTATACAGGGCACCGCCAGGCCATTCGAACCTAGAAAATTTATATAGTAAGCAGATACTTACTGTTAAGATCCAATTTTATTTTATATTTGACTGTTAGCCCATGTCACTAGATCAAGGAGCAGTTGAGATTTATAATCTAAATTCCTAATGTACACATTTAAGAATGAAAAGATAAAAAAAAAAACTACTGACAGTAATATTACGCAAAACATTTATTATCACACACATATATAATTGAATTGGAGGAATAAACATTATTACTTTAGTTTAGTTTGTATATTTATCATATTTAAGTTTAGTTCACACAGATAGAGATTCTTGTTTATACATTTTAATCTTTTGATAGACATAAATACGCTACATAGATTACGCACATAAAACTTATGAATCCATGCAGCTATTTACGTCTACTTTAAATTTTAAGCTTTAATATTTTAAAAACCAAATGAGCATGCACATGTATATGCAGCACAACTGTCCACCATGAATTATTCCAATTCAATTATTATTAATTGGAATGTATAAAAAAGGTTATATTTTTCTTGAGTTACTTAAGATACCATCATGTGGTATCACATTCATAAATAATGAACTTATAGGGGAGACTTAGGCAAATACATTAAGACACTCAACATAAGGTGTCATATTTACCGATAGACACAGAGTGTGGAGGTATGCGCAGACACATATACATAACACATGACATCACTTAATTTAACTAAACAATTATAACTTTAATATTTTAAAAACTAAATGAGCATGTACATGTATACATATATGCAGCACAACCGTCCACCACAAATTTCTAGTTCAATTATTACTTGGAAGGCATAAAAAAAGGTTATACTCTTCTTGAGTTCCTTAAAACACTCATCATGAGGTGTCACATCCACAAATAATGACTTTATAGGAGAGGCTTAGGCAAATACATTAAGACACTCAACATAAGGTGTCATATTTACTGATAGACGCCGAGTGTGGAGGTGCGCACATACATATGCACATAATACATAACATCATTTAATTTAACCAACAATTATACTTATTAATTATAAGAAATAAATTAATAAAAATGACTGTTTTACGATTACATTAAAAATATTAATAATTAATTTAACCTTCCATGTTGGTCAGATAAGAGTTTATGATTTAAACTTGATTAGGCCTTAATTGTTAAGAAATGATTTAATGTTCATTTAGTAAAAGTTTATAATAATTAGAGTTCATAGTTTATATGTTACATTAGAGGAGTTCCCGGATCATCGTGCCAATTTTCACGAAGTCTTCTATTATTCATACTTTAGGTTCATGCTGTAGTTATCAATCCGGAGATAGCCTTAGCTGGTTCAATCCTGGAACTATTTTATTGCAGTAACCATATAATTCGGGGTCTGCAATAGTGTCATTCATATTTTAACAGTCTCTTCATTTGAAAACAGCAAGAGGGTGAAAAGTGCATCTTTTCCCCCTCCTCCTCAAAAATCAAGCTGGAATTGTTCTTAATTTAAATATATATTTTTTAATACTAATCCTTCGGATTCACTGACCATGGTTTCCTGTTCCGGTGGTTTTCATTAGAGTCCGAGTGTTAGTTGACCTTCCACAAGCGTTAACGCAATATTTTTAAATCTCTTATCTGACCTTTAATTATAAATTTGCCCCAAGGGATCATTTACTTTGGATTAATTAAACCAACAATCATTTCCATTTTGAGTTTAACACAATAGGCAGTACATTCTTTATCTTTAAATCTTTAAGTTTTTGCTTAAAATTTAGCTTTAAAATACTTTTTTTTTTTTAAATAAAGTTTTTTTAAAATAATTTTCCATCTGTGCGATTTATATATATATATATGTTTTTGCAAGTTTTTAGTTTTCAATTTTTAATTCTAACTTTTATTTGCGAACATTTATATTTAAACTTTTTTAAAAAAAAAAAAAAAAATGTAATGGCATGTCTGCCCGTTACAATATATATATATAAACGTTTCCCATAGTTGATGTTCTTGATTACAATACCGAATAAGATGTGATGCCTTAAAACAGAATTTAATTAAAAAATTGTTGATTATATTTTTTTACTCAATGCTAATGTTTCTATTAGTACACTGCACAATACAGAAGCTGAAGAAAGTATAGTAAGGAAACTCATTAAAACTGCACATAACATTTAATTTCCAAATACATGCTATACGAGTTAGAAATGTATCACAAAGTCCAATATTGCAATTCTACACACACATTATATAAAGTAATAGTACTTTATAAATGCTTGGCAAATGAAAGATTCAAAGAGTGGTCTGGCAGAGAAAGCAGTTCCAACTTTTTGAAGAACTGTTAGAAATACATGGCTATTACTTATCTTATTGGAAAGTAATTGCAGTCATCTCTGTGTGTTTCAAAATTTTTAGACTATCGACATGTAACGTGAATCAGGATGTCTATCGTAAGTGGTCTTCTAAATAATGAAGAAAATCAGTATTTCAGTCAAGCATCAAGGATACCAATGTTTTGCTAATAATCAGAATTTCTGAAAGATCACCAGGAAATGAGGTGACTTTTGAAACTCTAGTCTAGCGATATCTTTTGTGTTATGTTTATTGTTCCTCAAATTCTCCATGAAAGTATACTAAGACCCCTATTATTTTCTCATACAAAAACACTGATGTGAGATGATAATAACTGATCCCTCTGCCATTGATGAATGAGTATTTTGATTTATCCAACTATTTTGGCATTTCAATACAGTACAATTGAACTGTAACTGATGCACAGATTACCTAGTCAGCAAAAACGTTTCCTCAGCATTTATTCATAGAATAAAACAGCGTTGTTTCATTAAGGCAAAGAACAGCCTAACACATAATTTTAACCTGTCTTCTTTGCCCTGATTTATCTTGCACATGATTGACTACTAAGATTGATGATTTGCAGATTACATTCCCTTCTTATACTAATTAATGAATTAGTATGCTACTATGTCTTTTCCTTTTGCTATATTAATGGCTGCATTATGTTTTAAAAGGCTTCAAATGAGTTGCTAATGAAAGCAATTTGTATGGAAGATTTACTTAGTAACATCCATAAGGTGAAAGTTATGGAGTTATGTTTTAATGAATTAAAGTCAGTTCAATCATAAAACTAATGTAAAACTCATTCTGTCACTCAGAATTCATTAATTATAGAAAATGATTCTTACAAAAATAAGTCTCACAACTATTACTAGATTCTTCATAATCTATAACAATCCACCAATAACTTGTTTACTTTAATAAATAGGAGGACTAGATGAAACAATTTATCTGATTTTACTTTACCATCAACGTAA